>CM071576.1:3808563-3839111 GCA_036426205.1 Ascaphus truei
CCACACCCCGCTCCCTCTCCTCTCCCACCCTCCCCAGTCCCCTGCTCCTCACCCGACACCCGCCCTCCCTCTCGCTCCACACCACCCGCCCCTACCTTCTCTCAGCCTTCCCCCCATCTCCTCCCATCCCTTTCCTCTCCCTCTCTCTCCCCTCCCTCTCACACACTCGGCTCCATCTCTCCCACACCCCACTCCTCTCTACCCAAAAAACCCCCACCTTTTTCACTCCAACAACCTCTGTTCCCACCCCCCCTCTCCTCAACACCCCCTGCAGGCCCCTTCTCGTCTCTCCCCCTCACCCTCATCTCAGCCCCAACACCTCCCGCCTCTCTCCCACATCACAACTCCCCGCCCCCCCCGTCTACATCCCGCCCTCTCTTCTCTCCCCTACCCCCTCTCTCCTCTCCCACCACCCCCCCGCCTGCTCTCCCCACACGCCCCCCTCCCTCTCTTCTTTCCGTCCCCAACATCACCGCTCTCCCCCCCCCCCTCCTCTCTCTCCCTACGCCCCCACACTGCCACCACTCTCCCTCCCTCCCATACCCCCACATCCCTCTCTCCCCATACCACCCGACCCATCCCTATCCTCCCCACATAGCACCCCGACCGTCCTCCTCCCCACCATAGCCATCCCCACTCCACCCCCATCCTCACCATCTCTCTCCCACACACCTCCTGCACCTCCTGCTCCCTCCCACCCTGCCACTCCTCGCTCTCTCCCTCCCACCCCCACTCTCTCCCGCCCAAAAAATCCCACACACCCCCTCCCTCGCTCCCACAGTCCCACCCTCGCCCCCCTACCATCACCCCTCTTCTCCCACACCCCCTACCTCTCCACCCGCACCCAGCCCCCTCGCCCCCACTCCCTCCCCCAACCCTGCCCCTCCCCTCCACCCCTGCCTCCCTCTCTGTCTCTGGCCCCATCCCCCTCTCTCTCCTCACATAGGGTTGCCAGGGCTTGTCCAAACAAATACTGAGAAATGGTAAAATATGCGCCCCCCCCCCTCCCCCACAATACATATAAAAAAAATACCACTCCCCCACGCCCCCAAATACATAGAAACACCCCCATGCCCCCCAATACATGTAAAAAAATACCTCCACCTCCTCCAATACATATACAAAATACCCCCCACCCCCCAATACCTATATAAAATACCCCCACCTCCCCCCAATCAAAATTCAGACTTACCTTGGGATGGTGTCAGTACTATCATATTGGCTAATGTTAGCTAATTTGTAATACCCCTAAACTCTAAATACACACATTGATGTGGAGTATTTTGTGATGTGGGGGTCTGCTACCAATATATGCCACATGTGTCTCCACACTGCAACAATCTTTCATTGCAGTTGTGGTTTTCACAGGAATTGGTGGCATATTTTTTCCCTTGATACGAGGGCAGCGTCACTAAGGGTGGTCCCCGTCTTCACCTGTGACAGCGCGCCCCGGCGGGGGGGGGGGGGGGCGGCGCTGCACAGCGCTACACCGCGATCTGCGGTCTGGGGGAGACGGAAGTTGTCAATGTGGAGGGGGCGTGACGGTGGGTTTGCGGGGGCGTGGCCATGACATCCCACGGCTGGTTCACCCTCATTGGCTGCGGGGGCGTGGCCACGCCTCGGTCGCAAACCCTGCCTGCCTGAAAACCTGTCGCGCACCACTGGGGAAAGGTGCGCGACAAGTAGGATCTGGGACCGGGAGGTACTGGGGGGGGGGGGGGCTTGATCGCACAGCGCACGGCGAGGCGTGCGCTAGTAGTTATGGGACCGCAGCCCAACCCCCCTCCCTTTCTCCGTCTCTCTCCCCCTCCCTTTCTCCGTCTCTCCCCTCCCCCTTCTCTCCCCCTCCCTCCTCTCTCCCCCCCTCTCTTTTCCCTTTCTCTTTCTCTCTCCCCCTCCCTTTCTCCGTCTCTCTCCCCCTCCCTTTCTCCGTCTCTCTCCCCCTCCCTTTCTCCGTCTCTCCCCTCCCCCTTCTCTCCCCCTCCCTCCTCTCTCCCCCCCTCTCTTTTCCCTTTCTCTTTCTCTCTCCCCCTCCCTTTCTCCGTCTCTCTCCCCCTCCCTTTCTCCGTCTTTCTCTCTCTCCCTCATTCTTTTTCCCTCATACTACTTGGTCCATGTTGTCCTGCTGTTTTGAGAGAAGGTATAATCTTCTTCCTAACCTTTATACGTTTCCGTATGTGAGATAATCAGAGGTTTGGGAGGATTGAGTTCATCCTTTTGTGGAATTTAAAGTGTTCCATCAATGTAGCTGCATTGTTTTTTGTTTGTATGTATATTAAATAACAATATTCTGTCGTGTCAGCAGATTATGGGGGAATCCTTTGCCAATAGTTCCCTATTAATAGATCTGTCGTTGCTGGTTCAATATACAGTCTGTTTTGTGCCCCGAGGGCCTGCTGTTTAAAAATCTTTAGCTGTATATTCTATCACTTCAAATGCTTTTTATTTTATTTTGGGTCATATTTCGTTGTTTGATCTAAATAATTCTGCGGACTGGTGGTACTGAGCCACAGCTCATATAAATAATAATAATAATAACTCAAGGGGAAGACACAGCGCTGTGGGTAAGGTGCTGGGATTCCAAGAGATGCCTGTGGGCTGAATTTATATTACAGGGTGGATGCAGCATAACCCGGGCGGGAGGGAGAGCTGGGGCACGTATCCGGGCCCAGGGGCTGCGGGGGGCCCGGCCAGCCGGTGCTGGTAGTAGGCCCAACTTCTTTGTCCAGCTGCCGGGCCTCTGGTTGCTGTCGGGCACTGGTTCCACCAGCTGGTGCCTCTCCCGCCGGTCTGCGCTTGAAGCTGCGTGCACCTGGAAGTCAGGCCGAGCTTCCGACGCGCACCGGCAGGAGAGAAAGGCGTGGGAAGGGGCAAGCACCAGGGGTGGGCCGAGAGCCGGCGCCCAGTGGTGGCAACCAGGGATAAGTGCTAATTGTATTTGGGGATGTAGGGGGGGATAGTAATGGTATTTGTGGGGGTAGCGGTAATTGTATTTGGGAGGGGTAGTGGTAATTGTATCTGGGAGGGGTAGTGGTGTTTGTATCTGGGGGGTGTAGTAGTATCTGTATTTGGGGGGGTATTGGGGGTAATTATTGTGGGGTAATTGTTTCTGTGGGGGGAGGGTTGTATGGTTTTGGGGGGATAATTGTGTGTATGGCTAGCGGAGGAGGGGGAAATGAGGGGGGGATTAGAGGAGCGAGATTGAGTGATGGGGGAGAATAAGAGAAAAGAGGGGGAGAGAAAGTGAGGAAGAGAGGGGGGAGTGTGAGAGACAGAGGAGGCAGACAAAGGGTGTGAATGGGGAGGGCTCACAAGGCCGTTGACAAGGGCGGGGTGCTGACACGGGGTGGGGGAGGGGGTAGGTGAAACTCTAGTTCTGGGCCTTGGGCATAGCATGTGAATATAACCAGTCCTAGAGCCTCCAGTGTTTAGGTTTGTCCTGGTCATAACTGTGCCATTGTCTCAGCCGCGTCTGTCACACTTGTAAGGGGCACTGCTGCTTTGTGGGGGATGGTTTCTTATAGGCATTTTCAGATAGTAAGTGGGCTGGATATATATATATTAGAGTATCTTTCATTTGCTATGGGAGGACCGCCTCGTTCACACTTTCATGGCCAGAAGGTTCTGCGTTGTTGTCACATCACTTAGAATAGGATCTGAAGAAACTGCAAACTGAGACAGATATATGAAGACAATGTTGAAATATGTTTTCCTGTCTATCTCTAGGTGCATTTGTCGTGTGCTGGACACCTGGCATGGTGGTCTTGCTTCTCGATGGCCTGAACTGCTCTCAGTGTGGGGTGCAGCAAGTCAAAAGGTGGTTTCTTCTGCTCGCCCTGATGAACTCGGTCATGAATCCCATCATCTACTCCTACAAAGACGATGAGATGTGGAGGACTTTCAAGAGGATGATCTGCTGTTTCAAGTATGACAGGAGAGATCGTCGCTCTTCCAGAATAACTTCAACGCTGCATAGCACAAGAAGCAATGATACCACTTGTAACTATTTAGAGGAACACACTAACCATTTACCCATAACGATCAAAGAAAACACATGAGCTGCCCGGCACTGGGGTTTGCATGGCATGAGGGTAATGCTGAGATAGCTGTTTTCATTGTTATACAGTATCATGAAAAGAAACTGCTTGATTAAAAACATACTGTGTAGAGCATGAAAAATGAAAATAAAATACTTGACATTGACATACATGTGGAAGGCTCTTTGGGAATGTTTCATATGATAACACAATGATATCACCCTAGTTAGGAGCAGCAGTTCAAGCCTATATATTTCTCATACTTAAGTAGTATTAGCACCGTTGTTAATACAGAAAATGTAGTTAATATTAGTAGTTGGTCAGGTTAACATATAAAAAGTAAGCCCAGGATTCCCACAGCATTTCCACGTTGAATTCCTGCTCGCTGATGCAGTGTTGCTGCTTTATGGAATTGTTACTAGTTACACTGTTTCCCAATATATAAGCTTCCCCTGGGCTATATGGTTCTGCAAAACAAACAGAAAAGTATTGGTTG
Source organism: Ascaphus truei (assembly GCA_036426205.1). Lineage (NCBI taxonomy): Eukaryota > Metazoa > Chordata > Amphibia > Anura > Ascaphidae > Ascaphus > Ascaphus truei. The sequence goes on from CM071576.1 coordinate 3,813,097, forward strand.
AAGTACTGGCCCAGTATATGTTGCTGCTTTATAACGGAATATATTTGAGAGGCATGTTATGTTGTGACACTGTTTGCACATATGTCATTTGTAATAGAGTGCTATTTTGAATCACTGATTCCCAATGGTCAGATTGGAATAATAAAAGTATTGATACCTTGTCCTATTTGAAAATGAACCCCAGTTAGGAAAAATTGGGGCGTAGCTGTATTTTAGAAATATTTACAGAAATCACTGTTTTACTGCCAAAAGGAATGATGTTTTCAAACCGTAGTGTTAATATTGTATGTAGCCCCAGGGGTCCAGATACCAAGAAAGGGGTCTGGGTTCATGCTTTTGCATAAAAAAACTGGCCTTTTTCCCCCGTCTGAAAAGCGACATATTTATTAAGTGTATTTCTACTGTTGTTGAATTTGGCATCTAATGGGCTAAAAAAAGACTTATGCCGCTTTTAAGGTGACGAAGAAAACAATGCAGAAAACCGTCAAGAAAAGTATAACAAGGCGCACATTTCTTAATCCATAGTCTGGCGCCAATATGCAAATGTGCCTCCGCCCTTACTCCTCCCACTTGCCCCATAAATCCCTCTTATCCCGTAGCAGACGTACCCAGAAATGGCGCAACTAAAAATGACTACATAGATGCTGGATGTCAAATGTATAGTTCAGTGTGAGGTGTGACAAAATAAACACTTTGCACCCACATTTTGCCTCTGATATATAGAGCCCCTAATGCAGGGGTGGCCAACTCAAGTCCACAAGGGCCACCAAGATTTCAAGTTTTGAGGATATCCCTGCTTCAGCACAGGTGGTGCAATCGTTGACTGAGCCACTGATTAAGCTACCTGTGCTGAAGCAGGGCTATCTTTAAAACCTGACCTGATGGTGGCCCTTGATGACTGGAGTTGGCCACCCCTGGACTAGAGACATCACACTTCCACCATAGGAGATGCCATGGTCCTATTACCCGTTGGTCACTGGTGTGGAGGGTTTCATGCATATTGCACAGTTAAGCTGAAGGGTTCTCGTGAATCCAACTGCTGTTTGTAAAAACAAGTGACAGTGGCGCGCTGGTCTGATCATGAAAGTGCCTGTTTGTCTGTCTTATTAAAAATGGTTTCATGATTGATTGCACTTAGTGACTTTGTCCTGCCCTATCTTCCGATGCTTATAGTTGTACCTGCTCCCGTGTACGTCTTCGTACTGCTGGATGATAATTGCGTGTTTCATCCCAAGGGAGATATATTAGTGAGATGCTGTAGTAACTCCTTTCCAAGAAGAGGCGTCCCGGTGAAAGAGCGCCGGAGTTCCCTGGGTCGCTGCTCAGCACTTACTCACCATACCCAGCAGGCCTACATAATTACATATGCAAGTCTGCACTTATCTTAACCCCTTCCCTGCTCTGCAATGCTTTGCTGGCCACTGCAGCACAGAAGGGGTTAAGAACACGTTTTTCTCTGCTTTTTCGACTATCCGCAATAACCGCTTTTCACCAGCCCGACGTGTCTTGTATCCTGTTTCATTGGGGACAGGTTTAAGTACATACGTGTGTAAGCAATGGTACTATTCGTGGATGATGCACGTCTTAACCCCTGCACTGCCAGAAAGGCCGGTGTGACCCGGCACATTTCATAGCAAATTTAACATTTTACTTTAAAGAACCTGATACCCATGCTGTGATTGAAATTAACAGAGGATCCTGATTTCATTCTAGTAAACCAATCTGTACAGAAAGGGGTGACCTTTCAGGCACCCATATGAGATCTGTTTGCACCCGGTAGGTAGCGGGTTATCACTGCAAACTCCAGCCGCTCTACATTTCCTGTTCATATAAATAGAAACATGCACCTAAGATTGTTCCAACGTGTTTGTTTGACTTTTATTTCTGTGTAGATGTTAGTGTTGTGATACAGTATAGCACTGACATTGCATGGGGCGCTGTGCATAGCATTGTCCAGGCATCAGTGTCATACTGTACAATGTCATTATTGGTGCCTGAGACACAAGGAGATTTAGTGACATATCCAAGGTCACAGGGACCAGGGGTCTAAGAATAAAAGTGGGTGTAAAAAAAACCAGTGTTCGGGGAGCTGCACCCACATCATCAAGTGAAACTCATTCTTAGATCATACATCCTAAAAAATAGAAAACCCCAGAAAAAGCTTACACAGATTACAGGTAAACAATACAAGGCTACAATCAATATGTGGGAATATATAAGGAACTATTAAACATATTGATCCACATAAAATACTTTCAACAGGCAAACAGTGCAATGATCTCTGTGGGTTTAGAAAGCAGTACCTTTTTTGAATGAGAAAGAGGTACTTTTGAATAACAAGATTCCCCTGGCCTCACTGCTAAGGATCCCCTGTAAATTCCCTTATTAATAACGCTGCACAAAGCAGGAGCGGTGTATTTAACAAACACACACATTAACTATCCCAGGGGCGGGCAACTCCAGTCCTCATGGGCCACCAACAGGTCAGGTTTTTAGGATATCCCAGCTTCAGCACAGGGGGTGCAGTCTTCGAGTGAGTCACTGATTGAGCCACCTGTGCTGAAGCAGGGATATCCTGAAAACCTGACCTGTTGGTGGCCCTTGAGGACTGGAGTCGCACAGCCCTGAACTAACCACTAATCAGACTTTTTTCTATGCAACTTCTGCCCAAGTATTCAAAGATTTTTCTAGCCAATCATGAATCAGAATTCAAGCAGCCAATCACACCGTAGCTTAAATGCCGCACAGTAACGCTGGGACAGAACAATGAAAATGTCCCATACAAAAAAATAAATAATACAAATAAAATGTTACAAAATGTAAAAAATACGCCTATCACGGTAACGTCCTTAGAGGGCCAGTCCTGCCTACTATACGGGGAAACGAGCCGTGGGCGATGGCAGGTTTAACAGAAGCTGCTACGAGTTTTGATTTAATATTTCGAAGGAAGCCAATATCACCGACATGTTTAAACATTTGTGGGACCCACTAGGTGTAACTGCCCTTTTAAATACATTATTATTAATTATTCATTGTTATTCTCACCTACTTATTTTAATGTTGACCCTTGTGACGCTCTCTTGAAGTGACAGCCAGGCACCATCTTGTACCTACAGTTACTTGCGACCTCTTGTAACCGCAGTTACCAGGGAAGGTGACAATCTCGTGCGCTGTTGTCTCAAGATGTTATTTAATTAAAGAGAAGACGCACACTGGACACGTCTGGCAGAGCTTAAGTTGCTTTACGTGAGTACAAAATCCCTTAAGAACAATTTGCTGGGCATTGGCACCGGAGGAAGCAGCTGCAGGATTACCTGTGGTTTTCCCAAAAGTATAAGTTAAGGATATTTATACAATGTTCTCTGAAGTATCACTCGGACCATCTATTTCTTTATAAACAAAGCTTTTCTATGCAAGTGTTCTGACTGAATTAACGTTAGAAGCTGTTGGGCTCATGCCACACACAAGTCTACTGCCAAACATTGGGTCAGCACGGAGCTGTGTGCTGGGGCTGTGCGAGGTACACAGAGAGACATTGATATGTGTCCAGTCAACAGATTCATTAGGAGCATAGCTAATATAACTTTAATATTGATATGGGCAAGATTAACAAAACTGCTCCTCATCTTTGACCACCTGGCTCAATGCAGAATTCCTATAAAACATCATCTCACGGTGTTTGCAGGATGTGCAGTTTTATATGGCAGGGCACTCATACCCAGTCCTATAACCTAAAACAGGTCCGGGTTTCAGGATAATCCAGCTTCAGCACAGGTGGCTGAAACAGAGGCTCAGAAGACTGAGCCTCTGATTGAGCCACCTTTGCTGAAGCAGGGACTGATTGAACCACCTTTGCTGAAGCTGGTATATCCTTAAAATCTGACCTGTTGGGGGGGGGGGGGGGGGGGAGGCTTGAGGATGGGAGTTGTGAACCTCTGTATTATGGGAGACATTTATGATGTGCCGGTACGCATTATCGCGTCTGTTTCCAACGCTAACGCTCATTGATGTAAATGGGAATTGACGCCGAAATGGGGGCAATTACCCATACCAACACTTAATAAATGTGTCTTATTTATACCCCCCTAGAGAGAACCTTCACAGCACACATTCTTGCCCACAGCAAAACAAACTGATTTACCCGTGAGAGAGACGCAAATAGCTGCGGCTTTTCTTAAAAGAGTCTGCCATTTTTTATTTGGTACAGGGTTTGGAACATATAGGTTTCCCTTAAAGTAAACGTTTTCTGCAGGCGTATTATTTGTGTATACAAACTTTTCACGATGTGCAGACATGGTTACTCTTGCGTCTGGAAAAAGACGAGGTTTTGCCGACGCTTTCAAATGTTTTTATGTTTCATTCACATGAATAAACCTCTTGCAGAAATCTTCATCCCCTCACACGGAGACTTGAAGCATGTGGTCCCAAGAAGTATTTAAGGTATTATTGTGTAGCCGTGTGTTTGCTCAGGTATCTTGTGACACCTTTTAATGGACCGATGATAGAGTTTGGTCTTGTGTAAAACTGTCTGAGGGGTGTAGGGGGGGGGAGCAGTTAAATATTGCTGGGGTTCTGCAAGTGGAGAGGTGAGCGGATTATTACAAATTAGCAATATAGTATAGGACAGGGGCGGCTAACTCCAGTCCTCAAGGGCCACCAACAGGTCAGGTTTTCAGGATATCCCTGCTTCAGCACAGGTGGTGCAGTCTTTGACTGAGCCACTGATTGAGCCGCCTGTACTGAAGCAGGGATATCCTGAAAACCTGACCTGGTGGTGGCCCTTGAGTTGAGGACCGGAGATGGTCGCCCCGGGATAGGACGATGGTTGAGGTGGTTTACAAAAAAGGGTCGTACTCTGGGGTTGTAAATAGCACAGTAATGGTACTCTGGGGTTGTAAGCACAGTAATGGTACTCTGGGGTTGTAAATAGCACAGTAATGGTACCATACCCCCTAGTACCATCACACTTCGTTAACTGGTGCAGGATGTGCCCGGAGGGTGGGAGAGGCGAGAAGGGGTGGAGGAGAGCATGGGGTGAGGATTACAGTGGATTCTAAAAGATGAATCCTCCTGTTTGTGTATTGTTGAGGTTACTCCGGACAATTCCCACAGTAAGTGGGACATTTGGGAGCTCTGCTCTTCCTCTGAGAAGTGCTGGTTTTAAATCAAGGGAATCATTGTTCATCCAGTGAGGAAGACAGCACCTTCCTCATTCCAAGACGCAGGAGGTCTCACTCAGCTTGTACTTCTGGCAGAATTTCTTGTGCTGTTCATAGTTTTAAGACCTAAGTTTTAAAGCATATTTACCCTTTCACTGCCAGATGGGGAAGCAATGTGCTGCAGAGCCCCCCTTCCCCTCCCCCCACCCCCCGGCAGCATTTACAGCATATCCCTTAAAGTTTCACTATATTTCAACACCAAAAATCAACCTTTTTTTCCCCACACAGATTTAAAAGCTGCGTTATGTGGCGAGAAGTGCATTGCTGTTTAATTATTCCCTAATCCCAAAAGGATGATCCAGACACTAGAACAGGGGTAGCCAACTCTAGTCCTCAATCCGTTAAACCGTCATGTACCATATTTATCAATAATTGTCACATTTTGGTACTTACATTGTAACATAATCTGGTTATTACCTACAGAATATTGCATGACTAGTCAATGCACCATATATAAGGTAACATACATTTTATATTGTATAAACAATTATTTGATGCATTATCCAAGCATAATTATTCCAGAAAACTCAGATATATTTGCTAATATTCTGCTATGTACAATGGGTCTTGGAAGGTGCGATCACATATTACAACTCTCATCTACGTAGCAAGTACGTGAAATTGCATTTCTAGATAGAGCCATGGAGGAGCCTAAAATTGTAAATATACGGTAACTGGTTCATGTATATGTACCTAGAAAATGACAATGTGTTTAACGTAGGACATCTGCTCAAGCTTCTGCCTCTCCAGCCTCCATCCTGTGGGCCCAGAGGATGGTCCATAGGGATTACTAATCCTACAGATAAGCAAGTGAATCCCACAACTATAACCCATTGAGCACAGATCTGCAAGCAAGTAATACCTGGTTGTGTCAAAGTGTGCACCCGTGGATTGTAGGGTTCAGTCCCACCTTTCACCCTGTTTTTGCTTCCACAGTTGCTGTCTGGTTCCTGATGGATCTGATATTGTTCTTCGTCCCATCACTCCTTCTCTTCCTGACGGTAAATCTCTGTCCTACCACTGAAGTTGCCATATTGCTTCATGGCAAAACCAACAGAGGGGGCAGCAAGGGAATATAAATGCAAAGCAATCATAAACGTGGGGGGATATTAACCCTTTTCTACCTGGAATAGCCAGAATCGTAATTCTCTGCAGTTACTGAACCCTTAAAATATAGTCGTTTTCCTATACTCTATTTTAGAATGCCAATTTACGTATGTATTCTTTTACAGATTATGTGGTTGCAACGATTTAACACACTTTTGTGTTTTCTTTAGTGAGTCTCGCCTGTCTTTTTTACAGCCTGTCCTACATTAGGAAATAGTACAGGTTCCTCTTAGAAGTAACGGCTTTGAAACCTACACTATGTGATCTGGTGATATCTGTACAAATATAACTATTAGGAGCCTGTATGAGAAGAAAGGGGTCGGAGGACTGGACGAGGGTAACACGTTCTCATTTAAACCTGGGAAATGTTTTATGCTAATTGCCAACCTGTGTTACAAATTCCTCTCACACTGGAGGCGTAACATTAAATTATAATACCTCAAATAACCTCCACAAAGCTAATTTTGCATAACCCTTTTGCATACGCATTGTCTAGGAATGTGTTTATTTTATCCTTTCTCTGGCTGTAACGCATTGGGCAACTGGCATAGAACAAAATATTTTGGTTCGGATGGTAAAAAATATAATAAAATATTAAAATATAATAATATGCTTTGTATCACACATTAATAATTTTGATCAATGTGCGGAATGTTGGCGCCCTGTGGATTGGAAATATGCAAATATTGTCTGATGGTCCTTAGAATTCCTGCTCAGTACTTCTTAATAACATTTCAAACTATTTGTAATATTTTTGTTTTAGCAGACAATTTCTGGGTGGCATGATCTGGATAATACACAATTTGACTGTTGGCCGGTGGAGCAACCCAACGAACAAAACATGATCGATTGCATGGGTTTGTACTGATTCTATCGTATGGATTTGTACTGATTCTATCGTACGGGTTTGTACTGATTCTATCGTACGGGTTTGTACTGATTCTATCGTATGGATTTGTACTGATTCTATCGTATGGGTTTGTACTGATTCTATCGTACGGGTTTGTACTGATTCTATCGTACGGGTTTGTACTGATTTTATCGTACGGGTTTGTACTGATTCTATCGTATGGGTTTGTACTGATTCTATCATACGGGTTTGTACTGATTCTATCGTACGGGTTTGTACTGATTCTATCGTACGGGTTTGTGCTGATTCTATCGTACGGTTTGTGCTGATTCTATCATACGGGTTTGTACTGATTCTATCGTACGGGTTTGTACTGATTCTATCGTACGGGTTTGTACTGATTCTATCGTACGGGTTTGTGCTGATTCTATCGTACGGGTTTGTGCTGATTCTATCATACGGGTTTTTACTGATTCTATCGTGACATTTAATATGTGTGTATTAGGAGTGGCATGAAATTCACGAATGAAAACCCTAAGAAAACGTGTCCGTATCCCTCCTCGGCGGGCGGGATTGGGTAGTTATTGGCAGTGGGGACTGGGAAGTCATTTACAATATAGGAAGAGAAAAAAAAAACAAAGAAAAACTCACAAAGTTCAGCGTCAGTAGGAGTGATTGGGAATATTACAGAGGTATAAAGCCTTATTGCCACCTCTTTGTGTGATATGTTGGTATACATCATGGTATACAGCTCCAATATAATGTAGCTATAGAACCCTATGAAAACGCTATGACATACTGAGATACATTGAGATATGTTGTGTCTGCTGAAACGGTGTCACTGTGAACATCCTATATATATTATATAGCCTGGGTTCCCCCTGGTCCCCGATTCGTCCCATTACCTCTTGCCACAGCTGCGATTGGCAGCAGAGGCTGGGGAGAGGTGCTAGAGCTGAGGAGGGTAGTGCAGGCATTGCGGGCAGTCAGGCAAGGCGACCATCTTGGTATTGATCGCGCATGCGCAGTGCAGTTGTGCACAGATAACATTCTTATATGCACTGTTTTTAAGTTAAACCTTACCTGCTTTATTCAATGTACCATCGCTGGAAGAAGAGATCAGTGTATTTCGAAAGCTCGCACAAATAAAAGCATTTCGTTAGCCACAGAACAGTATTGTCTATTCATTTTTTATTATTAAAGCTCGGCTAACACGGTACCGATACCCCTACATCATATATATATATATATAGGCATTATTTACCTGGGGAAGGCTTGTAGCTAATGGCAATTTTTGACTTCCAGTTCTTACCTCTGCAAATTCGTCCCGTTTTATTTTTCACGCACAGAAACGTTCAGTTCTATAAACTCTTCCCTGGCACCATTTCCTTCAGCCTTATACTGGGGTTTCTGTTTAAGATGGTTTATTAGACACACCCTTTGCAGATTCACCAACACAAAGACACATTTTTAAATAAAAACAAACAAGGTTTCAGTACCAGCCTTAATAATGAGTCATATGGCGATACTAATATACTGTACTTTAAAACAGGACTGGCCAATGCCTGTCCTCAAGGGCCACCAACAGGTCAGGTTTTCAGGATATCCCTGTTTCAGCACAGGTTGTTCAAACAGCGGCTCCGTGAACGACTATATCACCTATGCTGAAGCAGGGATATCCTGACCTGTTGGTGACCCTTGAGTACTGGAGTGGGCCAGCCCTGTTTTAAAGGCGTAAACATATCATTGTCTCTTGGTGTAGGTCTGGAAATGGCTTGGCTTGTGAAACCTCCGGAGAAAGTGATCCTTGGTCAGGAATTTAATGTTACATACTCAGTCTCCGTACACGACAGTTTCTACCAGAACGCCGTCAAAAGGAACATTTTTAGCTTCAGGTAAATAACCAGATTCGGTCAATTTATTTTTGTTTTAATGTTGGATTAGCTCAGGGGAGCGCAAACGTTTGGAGCTGCGCCCTCCTGCCGGGTCACCCAGGTGCTCGCGCCCCCCTTACTTTTTTTACCGCCGTCAAATGACGCCACGGGTGACATCACATGACCTCGTTGCCATGGCGATGGGCATCATTCATGTAACGTCACATGGCCCCGCGGCGTCATTTAATGCTGCGTTGCCATGGTGACACAGCACAACAAGTCTTCTGAATCCCGGTAAGTAGGTTACAGAGGCCTCGCGCCATCCCCCGGAATTTAAATGCCTTGGGGAAGAGCGCAGGGCCTCTGCAACCGCCGCGCCCCCCCCCCCAAACAATCCCGCGCCCCCCAGTTTGCGCACCCCTGGATTAGCTCACAAAGAAATGGGGATTCTGTAGTCACAAGCTGCCATTGCTCGCAAAATAACCATCAGTGTTTAATTTTTATATAATGTGCATAGCTCCGTATAAAATGTGTATTTCCCCCTTAGCAACGCCAGTGACGCCAAACAGTTTTGTGAGGAGATTGAGTGCCCGGTGGATTGGAAATATGCCACAGAGGAAAACTGTTGCATCTACCATGCGAATATTCACTCCTGTCCCTTACAATTCATGGTCAGTACTTCTTAGTAACTTATTAGCTATGTTCTAAAGCAGAGGACTCCAACCCTTTCTGGTAAAGAACCCTGGAATTATATTGTGAAATCCGGAGGATCATGAACCCTCTCTAATAGCGCGTCTGAGATCAGATGCAGTGTAAGGAACCCCAACCCTCTCTAACAGCGCGTCTGAGATCAGATGCATTGTAAGGAACCCCAACCCTCTCTAATAGTGTGTCTGAGATCGGATGCATTGTAAGGAACCCCAACCCTCTCTAATAGCGTGTCTGAGATCAGATGCATTGTAAGGAACCCCAACCCTCTCTAATAGCGCGTCTGAGATCAGATGCATTGTAAGGAACCCCAACTCTCTCTAATAGCGCGTCTGAGATCAGATGCATTGTAAGGAACCCCAACCCTCTCTAATAGCATCTCTGAGATCAGATGTATTGTAAGGAACCCCGACCCTCTCTAATAGCACGTCTGAGATCAGATGCATTGTAAGGAACCCCAACCCTCTCTAGTAGTGCCCGAAAGTAGATGCATTGTTAATTCTTCTGTGTTTAGTACACATCAAATTACAGGGACTTCTTTAGGGATGCCCAGGGAACCCAAGGATTCCTAGGAACACTGGATGAAAAACACTGTTATAAAGTAAGCATGAGGCAATCACTTAACCCCTTGTGTGGGACAAAACAAACAGATATATTTCCAAAAGATCAGAGCACCCACAAAATGGCGGGCAGTCTCCAGGTCTCAAAAGAAGCAGCAAATACATTATGGGTTTGAAATCATAAATGTCCCAAAGTTGGTTTGCATTTTCTTTTACAGCAGCTGCTGCTTGTTTATCAATGGGAAACCTGCAGTTTTGGATATTTACACCGTGAGAGTCGCAATGTAAAAAGGGGCATGCATGCCTGATAAAATTTCCCTCATCAATGACGTGTCTGGCAGCCATTTTGATTTCCATTTGCACCAGAATGATAACTAAATTCTTCTTGAACCAATAAGTTATCGGTTCTAAGCAATGGTTTTGCTCTCTAATTTATGTAATATAAAATATAAAGCAAAACAAACCTTGTGTTGGGAGGATTGCTGCTTTTTTTAAAGATGTAATTATTTTACTTTCAAACGAGCTCCTACAACCCAATATTTGTGTTTCTTTGCAATCATTATTATGTATTCAAATATTCCTATAGATCACCCAGAAATGCTAAATCTAAAGGTAAAAATCCATGAGGTAGAAAAGCAGCAGTCCCATTTTTTGGGGGGTTGTCTAATAAAAAATATAAATATATATGGGCATACGATCATCCAGAGAAGTGGCAATGTCATCTCCCGATGACATCTCAACTTTCTATTGGCTGCTGGAGTGAGCCTGACCCTGGGGCCATACTGTGTCCACCATGACAGTATTCTTACCCTGTGGACAAAACCAGTTGTATCTCAGGAACAGGGGGATCCCCGCAGTACGGGGTGCTGAACATCAGCTCTGCGGTACCACCTGGATCAGGTAATAAAAAATACTCCCCCCCTCTCATAAAAAAAGTGGGGAAAAAGTAGTTTTAATGTAAAAGTGTCGGTTTTGCATCAGCGAGGCCCCACTGAAGTCTATGAGAATACTGATGTTAATTAGTGAGACTGACTCGAAATCAGAGCCACTGCCTGAAAATCATTAACAGGTCTGCGCTGATTACAAGGAGTACGGTTAATAGAGACGTATAATTGGCAGAACATATGTTATGCATGAAAATGCACGTATATCGTTATCTATATAGGCCCACACATGTACACAATTAGGAAATAATATCACAGTATGGTGAGTGGGGAAGCTGGGGTACTACAAAGTTTGTTTTAAAGGGTTTTGCTTAAGAAAATCTCCCGGTTTTCAGCACAAATACACAGTATTAGGGTCACCCATTGGTCTCCTGAATTATAGCTTTTAGCTTTGCTAACTTTTATGGCACTTGGTTGGACAACTGAATGTGGTTAGAAAACAAAAACAAATGCAGTCGCTGGGACGGCAGAGTGTGTGTGTTACAGCTGCAGACCCAACAATATCCTACATGTGTGTTTTTTTTAAATAAATCAGTTCTGTACTATGAGAAAATACTTGAGCAAAAAAAACAAACATTTAAAATACATTTTTAATGTATTATAATGTAACAGGCCTTTTTTGTTCCTATAGCAACCATTGACAAAGTCACATCCCCTTCCTTTTCTGAAACTGGCTCTGCCACACCCCTTTTTGAGCCCTGCCCTCTCTCTAGCAGTGCACCAATTGTATCTAGTGACTACCTGGTCACATGATCCTCCCCACAGAACAGAGCCGAATCTTCGCTGATTGATCACAGGAGAACGGATCGATCGGCAATTTAGCTAATCACTTGTCAGTGAGCAGATTGTATTGATGCGCATATTGAATGTCAACAACATTTTTAAAAAAATAATAATAAATGGCAGCTTGAACTGCTGCTTTAAGGGGTGTACAATCTCAGTGTACCCAACAATGGGAAGCAATATACTGCATAAAGCACCCCTCGTTCAGCAGTGTGGTGAAGAGTAAACCTGACTCCCTGGTACAGAGAAACCTCCTTAGGAAGGGGCCTGGAGCGGCACTGACTCACGTGTTTCGGCTGAAAGATTGAATGGGGATTTCTATATGCAAATGGGTTACTGGCTCCAGCGGAGATATGTAGAGACATGTCCGTGTGATGCAAGAGGTTCCCAACCAGGCCGCAGTAACCCTCCGAAGCACAGATCCGCAGACCTCTGCTAAACGGGGCTCGTAATGTAACATCACCTACAATAGGACGTTCCCCCGAGGGTAACGAATATTCGCAAAGTTAATTATATGTAAAAACAACAGCCATTCTACATCTCATTAGCATAGGCTGAATGTCACGTTATTGTGGCATAACGTTGTGTTGTCTTCCAATACCGTGACGTTAAGTGTGTCTAAGCCAGGGACAGCCAACTCCAGTCCTCAAAGGCCACCTACAGGTCAGGTTTTCAGGATATCCCTGCTTCAGCACAGGCGGTGGAGCCACCTGTGTTTTAGCAGGGATATCCTGAAAACCTCACCTGTTGGTGGCCCTTAAAGACTGCAGTTGGCCGTACCTGTTCTATCCCCGAAATAATTATTCCACTGAAGTAGACTGATCCCCATTCCAGGTCTGGTGTGCAGGTGAGGGTACCTCTCTCCCCTGAACCTGGGAAACTTCCCCAATGTCAGTGCTGCCTCCCACAGCTGCTGCAAATAGACATTGTGAAGCCACACGATAAACAAGCAGACACCAGGGAGTTTGGGGATTTCACTGAGGGAATCACTGACACACTAAAGGCTGATGTCCCCCCTTTAAGTTTCAAAAAGGTTAAGTTTTTTAAGTTTCCCAGGACATACTTGAAAACGAGAGGTAACTCTCAATGTATTACTTCCTGGTAAAATATTTTATAAATAAATAAATAAATAATAAATAAATAAAAGAGGTACCCTTTCAAATTTTTTGGAGGTGGTGCTAAATGATCCCCACTCTAATGATGCCACTCTTACGCTATGTGTACCACAGCGGGACGGTTTGTTCTCTAAGCACGCAAAGGGTGTTCTTATTCTTGAACTGATTACTTTTGGCCGGCATAGAAATAAAACGGTTCCCGAGGCGTAATAGGCCTTAGGAAACACGTTAGCATTTTGCATACGTACTCATAGGAGGGTGAACTGACGTGTACTTGCTGCTTTCATGCTTTGTGAGGGCACGTTATGGCACACGCGTTGTTCTGATGGGTGTAATTTATATTTAAGTAATAAATTCCACTATGAAATGAGTATACTACCTAATACCGAGGAAGTACCTTAACACAGAGGAACTCAACTGCAGTCCTCAAGCCCCCCCCCCCCCCCCCAACAGGCCAGGTCTTCGACTGAGCCTCTGTTTTAGCCACCTGTGCTGAAGCAGGGATACCCTGAGAACCTGACCTGTTGGAGGGGCTTGAGGACTGCCTTAACATATAGCCAAAGCTGCCTGCAAGGGCTTGTGCTCCAAAGCAAAGGAGGATTTGTTAAGCGGGAGTTTCACTGGCAAAGTTGCATTTCTATGTAAAGGCAGAAACCCAACTGTAACATACAAACATGTAACACGTGTCCTGTGTTCCACGCAGAAGCAAAGTGGAATCTGTGGCCCGTGGATTCCCGACGATGGTAAGATAATAACGCACACGCTATCTCAGGCCGGAAAAATGAGTCGGACAAACTGGACAAGTAAGGTAAGGATTTGAAGCAATAAGAAAAGCTGCATCTTGTATTAAAATGATGTGGAATTTGTGCCGTAAACAGCAATCTGCATAATATAAGTCACAGTAAAACTTGCTTATGTATTATAATTACCGTGCTGCACGGGATTATGGGAAGCGTTACCCACGTGAGGGGGAGTCTCAGAGCGAGTGGGAGTTTAACATTCCCCATCACAAGTCTCTGTCCTGGATTTAGTAACAGGGCTATTTCTGAGCCATAATGTGCCTTAGAGCAGCAATACCCCCACACAATGAGATTCATTTTTGAACAGGATTGGAACCTGGCGATGGTCCGGAGCTGAGCCGCGTTCATTTCTTATCTGCAGAGCGCCGCGTCCCCCCAGCTCCTGAGGCACCTATAGTTTTAGCGGCCTGGGGACAGTTTTTTTAATTATACCGGTGACTTAGGGTTGCCAGGTGTCCAATATTGAACTGGACTGTCCTGTATTTGGACACTCAGTCGAGTAAAACATTAGAGGTAACACTGGACATGTATGTGTATACCGGTATCACCTCTCTGGACATAGTGACCTGACCGGCTTGGGGGGTCGCAGGATTTCCCTGAGCGGGGAGAGCAGGGCTGTTGCTAGGTGGCTGAGCAACTTCCTCCATCCTGATTGGCTGCTGCTGGGTAATGCAGTCAATCAGAAGGAGGTTTAAGGAGCCTGGGAGAGAGGGGGGGCAAGGAGAGGAGGAAACAACATGGAGCGGGGAGAGGAGTATGTGTATCTCGAGCGTGTCACACCTTTCACCATTGTGTCCAGTATTTTTGGAGAAGCCGCTTGGCAACCCTAACGGTGGTCATCCAATAGCAAGCTACAACTTCACCCGGTCAGAAGAGTGGAGTCATTGGGCCGATACTCTCAAAGAGTTTGTCATTTCTGCTTCCTAATACTCATGTCACCATTTTTCAAGCTTTCCTGGCTTTTGGGTCACAGTTGTTCATGAAAGTCAGCTCTTAGTTTCGGGTCGCGGGTTCCTATTTTTGGAGGCAGGAGTCTTCATGTAGGTAGGAGCGCCCTCCTTCACTGCAAGAGGCACCATCAGTGGCACCATCAGTGGCACCATCAGTGGCATTGCTGGCCTGTTTGGCCGCATGGGGTTAAGGTGTCTCTCAGGTGAACATTTAGAAAAAAAAACTGTCTCTTCTGGGTTAAAATGAAATGTTTGTTTTGGAATCCAAATATTCCTGTTTTGCATCCTGTAAGTAACTTGTGTGCCCTGCACATTACTTTCAAATGTATCCATCACAATTACATTGGCTAGTATGCTTGGAATATTTTAATCAGTGATCTGCGTGTTAATGAAAATACAATCTTCTCATTCTAGTTTACACTAAAACTCTAGTCCCAGCTGCGAATAAAACCTTCATGGGTTTCACTGCGTTCTCTGCCTGCCTGCACTGCGTTCTCTGCCGGCCTGCACTGCGTTCTCTGTCTGCCTGCACTGCGTTCTCTGCCTGCCTGCACTGCGTTCTCTGCCTGCCTGCACTGCGTTCTCTGCCTGCCTGCACTGCGTTCTCTGCCTGCCTGCACTGCGTTCTCTGTCTGCCTGCACTGCGTTCTCTGCCTGCCTGCACTGCGTTCTCTGCTTGCCTGCACTGCGTTCTCTGCCTGCCTGCACTGCGTTCTCTGCCTGCCTGCACTGCGTTCTCTGCCTGCCTGCACTGCGTTCTCGGCCTGCCTGCACTGCGTTCTCTGCCTGCCTGCACTGCATTCTCTGCCTGCAAAACATCTATTACATATTTGTGTCATTTCAGGTTGTTTTAACGCACCTGGGTGTAACCTCTTTAATTGCTCACATCAAAGTTGGTCGTTTGCAGGCAGCTTTAGAGGCACAATCCCAAGTGCTCAGTGGCAAAGGTAACGCATAATAATATTATTATTATTATTACTATTACTACTACTACTATTATTACCATCATTATATTAAGAAGGGCTGGTCTGTGCTTGTTTGCTCAGACCATGAACACTGGGGATGGGCAGGTTGGTGGGTTCTAGTCTGAGCCAAAACCCAAGAAAAGATCATTCTCCGGTTCTTTTTTCTTTAATAATCTGGATGTGCTATAAACTCACAAACCATGTCCATAAATAACAAATAAAATAACAAAATAATAAATAAATAACAAATAAAATGTAAAAAAATTCAAGACACTGGTAAAAGTACCCGCCCTCCATCTCCCCTCACCCCGCCCTCCATCTCCCCTCACCCCGCCCTCCATCTCCCCTCACCCCCCTCACCCCACCCTCCATCTGCCCTCACCCCACCCTCCATCTCCCCTCACCCCACCCTCCATCTCCCCTCACCCCACCCTCCATCTGCCCTCACCCCACCCTTCATCTCCCCTCACCCCACCCTCCATCTCCCCTCACCCCGCCCTCCATCTCCCCTCACCCCACCCACTCACATGGGGCACCTAGAGTAGGACTCTTGTATGATATTTAAGTACTCGTGGGGGGAGGGCTGAACCAGGACAGGATGTTAAATATGGTCACCAAACTGTAAGACAAATCTATGCGAACATTACAATTTCTCTGGGGGAAAAACATTATTGTCAAGCATGCACCCGCTGCATTTGTATGCATTAAAATAAGCACATTTCTCCAGCACATAGAATGGCTTCCCTTCCATGGCCACACAACCTGGCCGCAGGCGTACCGTCAAAATATTTTGAATGTATCTGAAACGTAGATATTGTTGGCACATAAGGACCACAAGTCCTCGGGGTATGAATTCAATCTGTTGACTCCAGAAACTGGCTGACAAAATGTTAGATAACGTACAGTCCGATTTATCCCTTTGGGGGATTTGTATTTTGGGTCTTTTACTCTTTGCCCATCAGTGGGCTTTGGTTGCAATCTCACAAATTGTGTGCCTAACACTTATCATTCTTACCATCTAAGGCAATTTTGGTACAAATTGTGTCATATGTGTGTTGTGCCTCATTGTGTATTAAGGACTTTGCGCCCGTTTTTGCACCATGGGCAGCAGCTTGTTTTTTGAGGAGTATTGTGTCTCTCTGCGCATCACTTTTCTCCTTTCCACCTGGGCCGCAAATCCACCGGATCTGAGCTGTTAACTTTCTTGCTTAAAATTCGGCACTTTACGTAAGAGCCACACACTTGGTGTATATGACACAATTGGGAAACAGAATTGTTGCATTACGTCAAAACTAGATTTTCTGCCAGTTAAAGAGACACCGTAGCGGCCGCCGGAAGCGCTCCGCTAGCAGGGATCATGTAATGGCGGCATTTCAAAGCGCTTGCACCCTGCGGGCCAATAGGAAGCTGCGACATCATCAGATTTGGCTTCCTATTGGCCAATGTGATGTGGGATCTTTAAACTTTAAATCCCAGTTAGCCCAGCCAGAGCAGTTACCAGCGCCTTCTATAGAGGTATCTCTGGAAGCAGGGGGTCCCCTGAGCTGAAATTAATGGGGTTCAGCTCCGCAGACCCCCGCTTCAATACCATGTAAAAAAAAAATAACTGTAAAACATTGTATACACTTAAAGTACAAAATAACAATGAAATAATATTAACAATTATAACTAAATTCCTGCAGCGGTGTCTTCTTAGTACAGCCCATTGCTGATTGTACAAACCATATCATAAAAATATGTTATGATTATCATACTAATCACATTATACCTGTAACCATATACCCACACAACAGGTAGTGAGATAATAGGAATGTTTGATATTCAGTCATTTCAGCCTCTCCTCCACGTGAATATACTGCAGCTGAATTTACATGTGGTGCTTGGTAAGGGGCAGACGGTTTGCAAACTGCACCACCTAGTGGTAAATACAGAGACTCACATCAACTGAAGTGTTGTACAGTATATATTGGAGAATGCTGTGGTTATTCCCTAAACTCCAGTAACTGCACGGGGTATGGGGCACGGGGTACGGGGTACCCTAATCCTGTGGCAGGAAATTAATTTTCACTTGCAGTACAACTGATGTCAGTTCATAAATTATCACTATTTACCAAGTCAACAACCAGCGTTTTGGCATTAAATTAACTTTAATAACGACATACAACACTGTGAGGGTGATTTTGCAAAGCTGCCTCATAACATGAGTTTATCAAATTCGGTGTTTGAGCTTATTACTATTTCCCCAACTGGGGATAATTACCTTCCCCAAATGTGAGAGACTCTGGTAACAAGTTTCTTACATTTTATGTGCATGCAACAGAACATTATATATGTATCGCCCCACCTTATCTACATCTCTGGTTCCCTGCTCTCCTAACCTCTGTTTTAGCCATAGATTCCTTTGTAAATCAGTATCGCTGACCTGAGGAAGAGAGGAGAACTCTCGAAAGCTTGTCCTAGGACAAAAATTGTTAGTCCAAATAATAAACGGTATCACCTAATACTGAAGAACTCAGTTACTATCGTAACTGGACTAACACGGCTATTTCTGTTTTATTCATGATGGAAAATACCGCATATAGCCGCACGAAAAAGACACTGACCAAACTGATTACAAAGGAATCACAACTAAACAGTGACATCTACTTCCTATCAGAATGCAAGAGACGGAACTGGATACCAAATGGACTGAAGATCAAAAACCCACTTGCAACAACACACAATTCCCATTTCGCTGAAGAACAATGCAAACGCCTCAGTGAGAAACTGAGGAACAAACTGATCCATCAACTATATGGAAAAAAAACAGGAATTAGAACGGCAAAAATGCACAATCCTCCAAACCCTGCAATTGCAAAGCAGTGCAAATACCAACAAACTGGGAAAAGATACGCAAACTCTGGACAAGAAACTGCAGCGGAACTTAATCAAGAAGAAACAGAGGAAACTACAACGCCTCTCTCAGTATGACTGCAGACCATGGACACAACATAAGGGATTTCAAACCAACAAAAAGCAGGACAACTACTTACAACTAGAAACCCCCACTGACTTTCCAAGACAGATACATAACCTCAACCCAGAAGGACACACAGCCTGCCAGGGAGTTATACACCTGTCTGATTATAAACTCTCAAAACCTGAGACCTCAGTTCTCTCCAAGGGACTAACATCCTGTCCCACCACCAAACTGGATCAAATCCAATTGTACTCAGACCTAGAAGAATTCTTCAGGAGACTACCACAAAAAAGAGAGCAACCCCATAATGATGGAGTATAACAACAAGAAGAACACCTACTTCACACCACCAACTGGATGCAATGTCAAACTCGACGGCTACATACAGAGCTTCCGATCGCGAGTTTCCTCACTAGCATCAGCACAGCAGAAAAAACCAATGTACAACCTATCCCCCATGGAGAGATCTGCAAGCAAGGAACTGCGAAACAACCACAACATCACCATCAAACCAGCAGATAAAGGAGGTGCAGTGGTGCTTATGAACACAAATAAATACATAGAAGAAGGCAACAGACAACTCACAGACAACACCTACTACAGGAAACTCACGCATGATCCAAACCAGGAATATACAAAGCAACTCATGAATCTCATCAAGCCAAAGACTATTGCCAAAACTATTACATCTGCATTAAAAGCCTCACGAGAACACCTGATACAATACAGAGAAAGAACCTACCACACGCATACAGTACCACTAGTGGCCACATACAACCCTACGAAAAATAATCAAAGATCTGCAACCCATGCTGACAGAGGATGCGACATTAAAAGAAATCTTTCCCCCCAAACCTCCCTTTCTTGCATTCCGGCAACCACCAAACCTCAAATAGAAATTAGTCAGCAGAAAACTTCACAACGAACTTAAAGACACTGATAATGGCACAAAACTGTGCAGCAACACACGTTGCAAACTCTGCAAACATATATGCCAAGATCCCACAGCCAGTCACAACCATGGAACACTCAATGTTAAAGGATCATACTGCTGCACATCCAGGAATGTGGTTTATATGATGCAATGTAACAAATGTGACCAAGGATGCTACATTGTTGAAACTTGCCAAAAACCAAAAACTTCTAGACAGAATGAATATGCATAGGCACTCTATACCAGGGGGGCACAAACTTTTTTCCCTGCGCCCCCCTGCCGGTGGTCCCCTCACTCCCGCGCCCCTCCTAACTCCCACTTACCTGCACTCCGGCGTCATGCAACGTGATGTCACATGACCGTGCGGCTTCATTTTGATGCCGCGTTGCCATGGCGACGTAAGAAGGAAGCCGCCGGAGCCTAGGTAAGTGAAGGTTTACAGAGGCCCTGCAGCTCCCCCGGCACTTAATTTAAGTGCCTTCGGGAAGCGCGCGGGGCCCCCTGTAAACCCCGTGCCCCTTGCCGGCAGTCTCGCACCCCCCCTGGTTGTCGCGCCCCCCAGATTTCGCACCGCTGCTCTATACAACACCATGAAGAAGGAAGATACTGCTCACCTGTGGGACATCACTTCTCACAACCAGGTCATTCCATAAATTATTTAAAAATCAAAATCTTCAATGGAATGTTTAAACGCACCCAAGAACAAGAGGACTTAATGTGGATATGGGGTTTCTCTCACACTATCACAATTGTTTGTAATTATCCTGCATGCCTCTCTGCCAATGCTCTTAGCCATACCTTTACCCCCCTGCCACCCACAGCCTCCCCTTCCTCCTCCATGCTGCCACCGTTTTATTAACCTTCCAATGTCTTCAAACATCCCTTTCTCACCCCACATTATCTAAATCTCTGGTTTTTCCCCTGATTTCCTGACCTCTGTTTTAGCCATAGATTCCTTTGTAAACCAGTATTGCTGAAGAGAGGAAAGCTCTCGAAATCTTGTCCTATGTCATAAATTGTTAGTTCAAATAAAAAAGGTATTACCTAATACTGAAGTACTCATTTATTCTGCACTATATATAGTTCAGAATAAATGAGTACTTCAGTATTAGGTGATACCTTTTTTATATATATATATATATATATTGCTGTAGATAGCAGATATTTGTCGTCATGGAGACTAGAGATGCCCATAACTTATTGGCGAGTTTATAGCCATAGACTTATTTTCTTAGTATTTTTTATGTCCGGATCTTCACATATGTAGAGAGGAATCCCCGTTGCACTGTTCCTCCCTGGTGTTTGCAGTATGTGGTGGTGATGGCTGCACTGTTCCTCCCTGGTGTTTGCAGTATGTGGTGGTGAGGGCTGCACTATTCCTCCCTGGTGTTTGCAGTATGTGGTGGTGATGGCTGCACTGTTCCTCCCTGGTGTTTGCAGTATGTGGTGGTGATGGCTGCACTGTTCCTCCCTGCTGTTTGCAGTATGTGGGGGTGATGGCTGCACTGTTCCTCCCTGCTGTTTGCAGTATGTGGGGGTGATGGCTGCACTGTTCCTCCCTGCCTTTCCTCCTGTGTTGCAGTATGGGGGATGGCTGCACTGTTCCTCCCTGGTGTTTGCAGTATGGGTGATGATGCCTCACTCGGTTGCTGCACCCTGTTTTGCAGTGTGCGGTGGTGATGGCTGCACTTTCCTCCCTGGTGTTTGCAGTATGGGTGGTGATGGCTGCCTGTTCCTCCCTGTGTTTGCATCTTCGGATGGTGATTGCATGCACTGTTCCTCCTTGTTGTTTGCAGTATGCGGTGGTGATGGCTGCACTGTTCCTCCCTGTGTTTGCAGTATGCGGAGGTGATGGCTGCACTGTTCCTCCCTGTGTTTGCAGTATGCGGTGGTGATGGCTGCACTGTTCCTCCTTGTTGTTTGCAGTATGTGGTGGTGATGGCTGCACTGTTGCTCACTGGTGTTTGCAGTATGCGGAGGTGATGGCTGCACTGTTCCTCAATGTATTTGCAGTATGCGGTGATGATGTCTGCACTCCAGATGAAAACTGCGCCTTATGTCCAGTTGACTGTGGTCCGTGTTCAGTACCCACACAAGTAAAGATTGCTATTGGACTTCCCCTGGTCTTACTCTGTACGGGCTTCATATTTGCCGTTGTGGTAAGCATTACTTTTCCTTTTTAGCCGAGCTATTAATATTCATTCACATTTGAATGTAAAGAATAACAAACAGACCTTTCTTGATTTGACAAGATCACGTTGATTCTTTCAGCAAAACGCAAGAGAGGAACTGCGGACAATAAAAACGTTATACTAGAGAGAAAGTAAATACTGCCGGGGCTTTAAAATGGCAAAAAAATGAGCATGTTACAACTCAGTTAATTTAATGATAGAGATTCTACAAGGTAAAATCAGCCCCAGCAGGCACGGTCTGTAACGCGTCACCCCAGGGGCCTCCTGATACAGTGTTTCATTGCTGTTACACACACTGACACCTCGTGTGTTTGCTATGTGCGCAGGGGTTTCAGTACCAGAAACAGAGGGTGCTCTGGGATGAAAGTTGGATTCTTACCGTGAAAGATTTACCAGGTACGTTTCTCCTTCCTTCTGTCTAAAACGTTTTCTTAAAGCAGCCAAAGCTTCTGCACAACGTCTTGTTTCTTTGTGTTGCTGTGGGATTGAAGCACGGGGTCTCTGTAGCTGAACCCCATTAATTTCAGCTCCGGGGACCCCGTGGCTCCTGAGATACTTACCTCCGTAAGAGGTGCCGGTATCTCTGCCACCCTGGAACTTGTGTGCCTAACGAAATGGCGGCTTCAATGTACCACGTCATGCAAACCAATAGGAAGCTGGACGTCACCCCTTGCGGCTTCCTATTGGCCCGCGTGACTTGGACACAAACTCCACAGAGATACCAGCACCTCTATAGAGGTAAATATCTCGGGAAGCAGGGGGTCCGTGGAGCCGAAATTAAGGAGGTTCATCTCTGGAGACCCCCTGCTTCAATCCATTAACACAGATGTAATACTAGGGGTTTCGCTGCTTTAATAACGCAACCACTTCCCTTCTGACACGATGTGTATTTTGCAGCCGATGAGTTCCAGACTGGGCTTAGCAGCACTATCAGTTTACGGCGGAATAATAGCACACAGCCAGGTCAGCGCTCTCAATTATTGGCCAACACGGTATTCATATGTTGTACATCTTCCGAGGACTTCATGCAAACAGGCATATAGTAAGTATTTTAGCTTAAATATATCTTTGTATTACTCGTTGTCATTTCCAAAAGACTAATTTCTGCATGTATGTAACAGCAAGTCACATGCATACAGAAGGTGAGGTGCACTGAATCTCCGGAGTAAGACATAACAATATATATTATATATTATAGAATCACTCTACTCTTTCCTAAATCTGTCTCCGCGTCTCCCCTGCTGAAATCCCTCTCCTGACTTCCTATCAAATCCCGCATCTCACACTCAATTCTCCTCCTCACTTTTAAAGCTTTACACTCTTCTGCCCCTCCTTACATCTCAGCCCTAATTTCTCGTTATGCACCATCCCGACTCTTGCGTTCTGCTCAAGGATGCCTTCTCTCTACCCCTTCTGTATCTAAAGCCCTCTCCCGCCTTAAACCTCTCACAGACTGCCCCACACCTCTGAATTGCCCTCAATATCCGACTAGCACCCTCTCTATCCACCTTTTAAACCCACCTTAAAACACACCTGCTTAAGGAAGCATATGAGTAGTTCCGTGGCTAACACTATACACATGATAATAAAACACCTCATACATAAAGCTTGGCCCCTGCAGACGCACTTACCAGAACGCCCTCCTACTGTCTCTGTACGTTCTTCCTACCTACCAATTAGCTTGTAAGCTCCTCGGAACAGGGACTCTTTTTCTAAATGTTACTTTTATGTCTGAAGCATTTCTCCCCTTTATGTTATTAGTATTATTTGTTATTTATATAATTGTGTAGCAGTGACCCCTTATTCACCCCAAAGAGCGGGAGGTTGCGCTTGCAAATAGTAGTTACAAAAGCCCGCGAAGGAGGAGAGTGCATTTGGCGGGAGAGAGCAGTCACTTGACCCAGCAGCCCTGCGGGGAGGGTCAGGTGAGAGAGTCGAGCCAATGGGCGGAGGAGGTGCCAGAGATATAGGCAGTGGTTGCGCGCACGTGGAGCTAGAGCTGATTGGAGAGGAGAGGAGACGGAGAGTCTGTGTGGGGAGGTTGAACCGCCCCGGCGCAGGCCAGGTGCCCCAGGCCCAGTTAGCCCTGAGTCACCTTAGAGACAAGCTGAGCCAGGGATCGCCTTAGTGAGGTTCCTGTTCCCCTAGTACTATAATCCTTGATCGGGACTATACTTGCGAGGAGGAGGTCTGGGCTCAGACCCCACTTGTGTTGCCGGAGCTCGGGTGGGAGCGCACCGAGACCCTTTGTGAAGATCGTGGCAGTCCCGAGCACCAGAGTGCTTGGCAGGTATTTCATCAAGTGTACCAACTGAACCATTCATTCACCCGAGACACAGTGGCTGCGCAGTCACCCATACACACACATAGGGCCTGCTGTGAGCGGGAGTACTAATCCGTAAGGATCGGACATGGGGTGGGCTCATCCGGTAGCGGGTGTGGGAAGTATTGGTGGCGTCCGCCGTGGCGTATGTTGTGGGGCGTCCGCCGTGGCGCTAGAGAAGGTTGCCGCCCGCCGTGGCGTGCTGTATAACGTACATATATTTATAGGAATGTTATGACCTGTAATGCATTGTGAGTTTGGTTTGCAAGTAAACGAGATTGGTTTTATGATTTGGCTATGTAAGTGTAATTCTTGCATAAACGTCCTGCGAAGACCCACTCCCCCTTTGGCGGGAGCTGTCGCAGGTGGAGGCGCTGCACCTGTTATCCATATTGCGCGCACCCCAGGCTCTCCGTGGCAGAGACTTAGGCCTTGTGAGCCGGCAGGTAAATCAGCACATAGTAGCGGCTTGCTAGTGATACGAAGCGGGGCTACAATTGTTACGTGTATTACTGCTGTGAAGCGCTCTGTACATTAATGGCGCTATATATATGAAGACATACACACATACATTATGTTCAATGTCTTCTAAGAGCAGTTACCAAGCATGCTTTTATTTTCTGATCTCTGCCCACTGTGCAGTAATTCTTCAAGTTGGCAATAATTTATAATTCATCACCATCACAATGAAGCAATTATTTCATTTTGTTCTCAATAGGGAAAACAAAATGCTCATTATACATTAGACAGGGAAGAAAGCAGCAGCTTCCCATTCGCATGTACAAAATACTGTGTCATGTATAGTCTTTTGCCAAATGGTTATTGTGGCTCACACTCCGACCTCACAGTGTGTGTTTTTGGCAACTGCTAGTGCTGTGCAAACCCTCACCGCGTTCCCTCTCTGGGGGGATGGCATCCACTCAATAACAGTTGGTTTTTAGTAGTATTGAAAGCCAAAAAACACACGTCTGAGCATCAAATATTCAGAGGAACGCTTCCAAGCCGGGCAGCGGGCAGCGTCTCCTGTAACCCCCTGTCTCCTGTTTGGGTGCAATTCTTTCTATAGGGCAGATGTTAACTCCAGTCCTCAAGCCCCCCCCCAACTGGTCAGGTTTTAAGGATATCCCTGCTTCAGCACAGGTGGCTCATTCTACTAAAGCAGAGATGTCCTGATTGAGCCACCTGCGCTGAAGCAGAGATATCCTGAAAACCTGACCTGTTGGGGCTGTTAAGGACTGGAGTTGAGAGCCCCTGCGATAGGGAATGTGTTTTTATATATTGATAATAGCGACCCCGAGATCCATACCAGCTGACCCGCCTTATCAGAAACAAACCTTATTGTTTAAAATATATTTTTTAAATAGACGCCAGCTGAATTACTTCCGGCTTCTGACAGGTGCGAATGCACAAGGTTGTTGAGAACACTTTATACATTGCAAAGCTGCTCTGCAGAAAGAGTCCAGTGCCATTTTGTTCTTGAATTCCTTATGTGTCAAAAATAAAAAGCATTTCCGCACTCCTTACTAGTGCTAGAATGCTTCTGGTACTGCGTGGCTCGTCCTAACTGCATGCTGGCTCGTCCTTACTGCATGCTGGCTCGTCCTTACTGCATGCTGGCTCGTCCTTACTGCATGCTGGCTCGTCCTTACTGCATGCTGGCTCGTCCTTACTGCATGCTGGCTCGTCCTTACTGCATGCTGGCTCGTCCTTACTGCATGCTGGCTCGTCCTTA
>CM071576.1:3839188-3934064 GCA_036426205.1 Ascaphus truei
CGGCATGCTGGCTGCTTTGGCAGATGGCCTCCTTAACTGAATGCTGGCTGTCCTTGACTGGCATGCTGGCTCGTACTTACTGCATGCTGGCTCTGTACTTATGCATGCTGGCTCGTCCTTATCTGCATGCTGGCTCGTCCTTACTGCATGCTGGCATCGTCCTTAGTTGCATGTGGCTCGTCCTTACTGATGCTGGCTCGTTCCTTACTGCATGCTGGCTCGTCCTAAACGCCATGCTGGCTCGTCCTACTGCATGCTGGATCGTCTTACTGCATGCTGGCTCGTCCTATGGCATGCTGGTCGTCCTTATGCATGCTGGGTGCGTCTTTACTGCATGCTGCTCGTCTTCGCACGCTTATTGCATGCTGGCTCGTCTACTGCATGCGGGCTGTTCCCTTATGCCATGCTGGCTGTCCTAGTGCATCTGGCTCGTCCTTACGCATGCTGGCTCTTCCTTATTGCATGCTGTGCTCGTCCTTATTTGCCGCATGCTTGGCTCGTCCTTATTGCATCTGTCCCTATTGCAGGGTTGGGATCTTCTTATTGCATGCGGTCGTCCTTACTGCATGCTGGCTCGTCCTTATGCATGCTGGCTCGTCCTTACTGCCATGCTTGCTCGTCCTTATGCATGCTGGATCGTCCTTATTGCTGAGGCCTCGTCCTTACTGCTCGTCGGGCTCTCTTACGTGCATTGCGCTCGTCCTATCCTGAACATGCTGGCCGTCTTCGGAGCTGCATCGGCTTAGGGCTCGTCCTTACTGCAATTGCGGCTCCGTCTTACTGCATCGGCTCTCCTTTATTGCATGCTGGCTCGTCTACTTGCATGCTGGCTCGTCCTTACTGCATGCTGGCTCGTCCTTAACTGCTGCTGGCTCGTCCTTATGATGCGTGTCTCTGCATCATAGAGAACTTAGAAGTCACTGCTTCTTTCTTAATTTACAAGTCATGATCATAGCAAAAGTTATAATATGGCAATTGACGTAAATACCCATTGTGCCACCACCGTGGTGCGCATGGAAGCGCTCATCCCACGTTTGTTGATATGGCAGGGATGGTGCGAGTAGTGTGTGTCAAGAAGATATATAAGAAATTTCACCATTGTCTAAAAAACAAATCGTAAGAAGTTTCAGCACGTCCGTACGTGTTTTAAGCGCTTTTGCTTCTAATGTTTATTCTTATGCTGAGGAAAAGTGTTCGGCATGGGATTGGTTTTGTATACACAGAGGCCTTTCCTGGGTTCCTTCTTGTTGGCAGTGGACGTGTCATAGTATACTGTATTAGTCGTGACCGTAGTAGATGAAGTTATAATATAGATGAGATAAATAATATATATAGTAGAGATAAAGTATATATATATATAAACATTATGAGATATTATCTAATAGATAATATATTATAAATATACACTAACTCAAGCTGTATGTTTCCAAACACTGGAAGATGGCCCTTCAACGAACCAAACCCAGATGAGGTTGGGGGTCTGGGACGCACACCTGCCCATTCAATGGAAAAGTAATAATATTATTTTATTTGCAAAAGTGGATCACCGAATATATGTAAATTCTTTGGAGGATGCGTATGTGAGCGAATACTCTCTACTTACACGAATACTGCCCCAAGAAGTCTGCTGTGTTCTTTAATGATGATGTCCCTTAAACGGGTGGGGGTTTTAGTATGTTGATTGTATTAACGTTTGTTTGTTTTAAAATGCCTTATGTTTTAAACAAAGTGCATGGCAGTTGCTTAATATTAACTAAACAAACATAATTATATCTTATATATATCAATTATTATAAAATGTTAGAAGCACCTGACCCAGATATACACTAATGTATCTTGACAACTCGAATACTATAACACTTTTTTCTTTTCGGAGATGCTGGCTCGTCCTTACTGCATGCTGGCTCGTCCTTACTGCATGCTGGCTCGTCCTTACTGCATGCTGGCTCGTCCTTACTGCATGCTGGCTCGTCCTTATTGCATGCTGGCTCGTCCTTATTGCATGCTGGCTCGTCCTTACTGCATGCTGGCTCGTCCTTACTGCATGCTGGCTCGTCCTTACTGCATGCTGGCTCGTCCTTACTGCATGCATAGAGAACTTAGAAGTCACTGCTTCTTTCTTAATTATTACAAGTCATGATCATAGCATGTTATAAATGGCATTGACGTAAATCCAATTGTGCCACCCCGTGGTGGATGGAAATCAGCTCATCCCACGTACTTGTTGATTATTGCAGTGATGGGCGAGTAGTGGCTGTCAAGAAAATATATAAGAAAAATTTCACCATTTCTAAAACAATTCGTAAAGAAGTTCAGCACGTCCGGTACGTGGGTTTAAGCGCTGCTTCTAAATGTTTTATTCTTATTGCTGAGGAAAGAGTTTCTGGGCATTGGGATGGTTTTGTATACACAGAGGACTTTCCTGGGACTTTCCTTCAGTTCTTCTGTATTTTACGTGGACAGTAGTAAATAGGAATATAGAGATAGAGAGATAGATATAGATATAGAGTATAATAGAGATTAATAATATAGATAATATATAATATATATATGATATATACATATATATATATAGATATATATATATATATATACACTAAACAAGCTGTATGTTATCCAACACCTTGGCAGAGATGTCAACCTCAGAACCAAACCCATGAAGTTGGGGGTTCTGGACCACAACCTGCCAGTTCAATGGGAAAGTAATAATATTATTTTGATTCTGCAGAAAGCTGGATCACCAGAATCTATGTAAATTCTTTGGAGGATCTATTGAGGCGAATATATTCCTAATTACAGAATACTGCCCCAAAGGAAGTCTTGCTGATGTTCTTTTAAATGATGATGTCCCCTTAAACTGGGGGTTTAAGTGAGTTGATTTTTGATAACGTTTTTGTTTTTTAAATGCTTATGTTTAAAACAAAGTGCATTGCAGTGCTGTAATAATATATATAACAAATAAAATAATTATATATATATATATATAAATATATATATAAAATGTTAGAAGCACTGACCACAGATAATACATAATGTATATTGACAATTACGAATCTATATACACTTTTTTTCTTTTCGGATTGATTTCCGTAGGAAACAGCCCCACCGTATATTCTGTATCTACACACCTCCTATTTCTCCCCCAAACCCTCTCCCCTATTATATTCACATTAGCGCATTTATATATATATATATATACACACAAACACATACACACTGTATTTATATTGTTACCAATGAGAAAATACCTGCAGCTTAAAGCTGCAGTTCAGGCTCCCGTTTTTTTTTTTAGGTTTTTTTTTAACTTCAATAGTTTCATGTGGGCAATCTCTACTTACCTAAAAAACTGCATAGCTGTCGGTTAATTCGTTCTCCGTCTATTGATCGGAAAAGTTTGGCGACATCTTTAAATATGGGGAATGTAAATGGTTGCTATAGGAACACACATGCTTGTTAAAATAGAATACAAGAAAATTGATCTTTCAAAGCTGTTTTTTTTAAAACAGAAAATGCTAAAAGTATTTTTTCTTACTATAGAACTGATTTATTAAAAAAAACACACATGCAGGATATTGCCTGAACTGCAGCTTTAATACATAGCTAGCCTTAGCAATGACAAAGTAAAAGTACATTTCAGAACTGTTGCTGCACATTTTCTTGTTCTTCCCAGATTGTCCTTTGCAGCAGACATTGCGCGCGGAATGTCATATCTTCACCATCATAAGATATTCCACGGGAGGCTGACCTCGCGGAACTGCGTTATAGACGATCGATGGGTTTGCAAAATTACTGGTAGTGTTAATACTACTTGTAAATGTTATGATTGGCAGCATTGGGCAAAGTTCCTTTTATAGGTTAATTTAAATGCATCTTTTTGATTCTTTGCGTAAGGTAAAGCTTTAGGACTTATAGCTGGTATTGCGCTCGCTGGTGCGTTGCAGCCGTTATTGCGCTCGCTGGCACGTTACAGCCGGTATTGCGCTCGCTGGTGCGTTGCAGCCGGTATTGCGCTCGCTGGCACGTTACAGCCGGTATTGCGCTCGCTGGCGCGTTGCAGCCAGTATTGCACTCGTTGGCGCGTTGCAGCAGGTATTGCGCTCGCTGGTGCGTTGCAGCCGGTATTGCGCTCGCTGGTGCGTTGCAGCCTGTATTGTGCTCACTGGCGTGTTGCAGCCGGTATTGCGCTCGCTGGCACGTTGCAGCCGGTATTGCGCTCGCTGGCGCGTTGCAGCCGGTATTGCGCTCGCTGGCACGTTGCAGCTGGTATTGTGCTCGCGGGCACGTTGCAGCCGGTATTGCATTCGCAGGCGCGTTGCAGCCGGGATTGCGCTCGCTGGCCCGTTGCATCCGGTATTGGCCACGATGGCGCGTTGCAGCCGGTATTGCGCTCGCTGTGTGTATATGTGTATATGTGTGTGTGTGTGTGTGTGTGTGTGTGTGTGTGTGTGTGTGTGTGTGCGTTAGATACTGTATGCTGAAGCGCTGCTAAAAAAAAAATACACAGCACTGCATCCAAACATACTTTTCTCTATTGCAACATAGGTTCCATCGTATGCATTTATTAACCCCTTTGCAATCGGAGGTGCAATGCAGGCCCAGGGTGCAGCAGAGAATACAATTTCCTTTGTTTAAGGGCCCATTAATACTGCATTGAGATAAACAGCAGCGTTCCTATTTTTTCCTTTTGTTGCCTTTTTTAGATTACGGTTTGTTGGTTTACAGAAGTGATGATTTCAAGGAATTAATGGAGAAAAAGTCAATGCACATCTACTGTCCTCCAGAGGCTGTCCTGAGTAGAAGCCATAGTATGACGCCAGCGGGTGATGTATACAGGTACTAGCAGCGCGCTCACGCATGCGCAGGATGGAATGCAGGTGATACACGTCGGGTGAATAGCCTGTACATTGCGGAATGTATTAGTGATTAAGTTGTGGTTATAAACTGTCAGCTTTGAAGTAATTTATAAGACTTCAGGAGGAGCGTAATACAATAAGCAGATCCCTGTGATGGGAGAGAGGCGACTGAAACAAGCTAAAAACGTGGGTCAAAATGTCAAAAACGCTGGGACCGTTTTAAACGCATACCCCGCTTTAAGGACACTCACTTTATGTACACTCGCGAGTAAGGACATATCGCCCAATAGGCAAACGGCAGCTCACGCATGCGCCTGACAGCACGTCCTGAACAGCAATACCGGCTCCCTACCTGTGCCGAAGCTGTGCGCCAGCGGGGAGATTATAGAGCCTGTTACAAATGCGTTATTTACATCAGTTATGCACATATATGACGATTGCAGTACAGTATATGCATCGATAAGTGGGAAAAGGGAGTGCTTCACTTTAAGTACATTTTCACTTTAAGTACATTTTCGCTTTACATACATGTTCCGGTCCCATTGCGTACGTTAATGCGGGGTATGTATGTATATATGCGTACGTTAATGCGGGGTATGTATGTATATATGCGTACGTTAATGCGGGCTATGTATGTATATATGCGTACGTTAATGCGGGGTATGCCTGTAATGCTCCATGTCTGTAATATGACAATTTACCTGGAAAGCACTTCCATCGATGTATAGCATGAGCGGGTGGTGGCAAGGTTTATAGGACAGACACATGACATTATATAGGTAGATAAGAGATATATAAATGCTTCCTGACAATGTAGCACTGTGCATAATAATTAATACACTGATGTAATGGTTCTGTTAGTTATGTCAATCACTCGTTTCTTTTCAGCTATGCCATTGTTTTAGCTGAAATCGGCAGCAGGTGCGATCCGTTCCCAGTAAGTTAGAAACAGGGGAACATTTCCTGTTCACATTTTGATTTTCTTTTCATCTTAACACAGTAGATCTGAAACCGAAATGACCTGAGATAATGGAGAACTGCCCTTCTCTTCACGTGACGGCCGCTAACAGTGTACTGTATAGTTGTTACAAAGTGTGTAAATCAGTTACATGCAGTGTGTACAGGTTGAGGATACATGGTTTGCACCATTAAAAACGTATCAGGAAAGATTAAGAGACCTTAACACATTACCACTAGAAAATAAAGGGCAGAAAGAGGCTATGATATCGATTTCAAAATAACTTAATTTGGATCGTGTTTGCTTAATGGGAATAGTAAGAAAATAATTCACTGAAATGGTAGTGGATGCATAGAACAGATAACCAGCAGATGTGGTAGATGCCAATGCTGTGACCTAATTAAAAAATATTTTGAAAAAGGCCGTGGTTTACCGCCTGTGTCTCGTGGAACTGTGAGGTTCAGTGGGAGGTTAACAAGGGTTCCATGGGAAAAATGTGCTAATGGCATATGCTTTAATGGGGAATTTGGGCAAAAAAACAGACGAATAGAATAGAAGAAGGCCCTTAATCTTCAGGACCCTAAATTCCTATTTTACCAACTTTTTATATTTTCGAATTCAAAAGAGTAATTAAATATTACACATCAATGTTATAGATCATGTATAATATATAATAACAAATAAGCCTGACAGCAGGTGTACAGGAGTGAGTACAGGAGGGGGTACAGGAGAGATACAGGAGGAGGTACAGGAGGGGGTATAGGAGAAATACAGGAGGGGGTACAGGAGTGATAAAGATGGGGTACATGAGGGGGTACAGGAAGGATAAAGGAAGATACAGGAGGGGGTACAGGAGGGGGTAAAGGAGGAGGTACAGGAGGAGGTATAGGAGAGATACAGGAGGAGGTACAGGAGGGGGTATAGGAGAGATACAGGGGGGTACAGGAGGGATAAAGATGGGGTACAGGAGGGGGTACAAGAAGTATAAAGGAAGATACAGGAGGGGGTACAGGAGGGACACATAAGGGAGTACAGGAGAGGGTACACAGTTTTTCAATGCAGTTTACAGTGGAGAGAATGGTAGGGAGAGGAGAGACGAGAACAGAAATAGGAGGGCAGATACTGTTTGCTGTAGTTTGCTGTGGGGGGTTTGGATGCGGGGGGACTGGTTCTCACACCTAGCGCGGTGACCAATCGGTGGTAACTTTACCTGAGGGACCACCTCTCCTTCTAGGGGCCACAGCCAAGGAGGCCCATGGGACTTCCTCAGACAAGGGGACATTACATGTAAAGCGTCCCGCAGGCCAAGGCTTAAAACCACTGGAGGAGAGATTAGGGAACCATCAAAATCAAAAAAAAAATAGTTTCACATTAAATAAGCACAAGGGGCATTTATCTTAAGTACATGAATAACTCTTACATCTCACCTTCATTTCCTTAAAGGGCGATGCTTACCTTAAAGATGTGACGTGGCGCCCCCCTATTGAGGACCTCAATGCGAGCAAATCCGACCAGGACTGTCCAAACCAGGCGGATTATTCCGAGGTCAGTGATATTTCCTTCTATGTTCAGACTTGTTACAGTACAATACACACACAGACACACACAGGCACAGAGACACACAGACACACACACACACACAGACACACACACACAGACACAGACACAGACACACACACACATAGACACACACACACGCCGATACCAACCCACAACAGAAACAGACAACACACACACCTGTACTACAATTAATTCAACAATTGTTGTAAAAATACTGCATATATATATATAAAACAATATATATATATATATAATATATTATTATATATATATATATATATATATATATATATAGTATATATATATATATATATGGGGCTAGAGATGTAGGGTTTCCGTAGGTCCTTTTGTGTTATACTTTCCACTGTGAGGCAGCTGTATTTGTGCATAATGTTTATCTTCTTGTAGCACTGGGTTTATGCATTATTCATGCTTTTAAAGCATTATATAACTGTAAGTTGTAACCATCTCTATGTTAGCTGTAAGCAAAACATTATTCATTAAACCATTTATTTACTATGAACCCTTAGGGAGGAATGTATGTGTATACAAGATAAATTAAACCCAAGAGCTTTTAAGTCTGAATCATTTTTTGTGTTAGGAAAGCATCAAACAGGCTGAAGATTCGGGTTCTTATTGTACACTCACAAAAACCTCTAAAATGCCAAAGTTCATCAGTTATGTGTATCATGGTTCTGTTTGGTCAAACAGTGTGCAATGAGAAAGCAACGCCTGCTAAGACTCACTCATACAGTAACACACCACTCATACAGTAACACACCACTCATACAGTAACACATCACTCATACAGTAACACGCCACTCATACAGTAACACGCCACTCATACAGTAACACACCACTCATACAGTAACACACCACTCATACAGTAACACACCACTCATACAAATCCACGACAGATGTCAGACCAAACCAGGCGGATTATTCCGAGGGTCAGTGATAATTCCTCTATGTTTCAGACTTGTTACAGTACAATAACACACGACACACACACAGGCACAGAGACACACAGACACACACACCACACACAGAACACACACACACAGACACAGACACAGACACACACACACATAGGACACAACACACACAACCAGACACAACACACAGACACATAGACACAAAAACCACACACACAGACAGATACACACAGACACACAGACACAACACACCTGTACTACAATTAATTCAACAATTGTTGTAATATGATATATATATATATATAATTATATATATATATGATATAATATAATTATATATATTATATATATATATATATTATATATATAATATATATATATGGGGCTAGAGATGGAGTAGGTTTCCGTAGGTCCTTTTGTGTATACTTTCCACTGTGAGGCAGGTATTTGTGCATAATGTTTATCTTCTTGTAGCAATGGGTTTATGCATTATTCATGCTTTTAAAGCATTATATAACTGTAAGTTGTAACCATCTCTATGTTAGCTGTAAGCAAAACATTATTCATTAAACCATTATTACTATGAACCTTAGGGAGGAATGTATGTGTATACAAGATAAATTAAACCCAAGAGCTTTTAAGGGAATCATTTTTGTGTTAGGAAAGCATCAAACAGAGCTGAAGATTGGGTTCTTATTGTACACTCACAAAACCTCTAAAATGCCAAAGTTCATCAGTTATGTGTATCATGGTTCTGTTTGGGCAAACAGTGTGCAATGAGGAAGCAACGACTGCTAAGACTCATCATACGAACAACACCATCAACAGTAACAACACCACCAACAGTAACACATCACTCATACAGTAACACGCCACTCATACAGTAACACGCCACTCATACAGTAACACAACCACTCATACAGTAACACACCACTCATACAGTAACACACCACTCATACAATCACTCCAAGAAACTCGTGAACCGCCTCTCAGCATACAGTGCAGAAATATGTTTATGGGTCTTCCCTCATATAATAACACGAGATAAAACAGAATAAAAGATTTAAAGGGGAATGTATCCCTTTCTGTTCCATTCACAAAAATATTCCTTAAAGCTTTTAAAATTGTGTCTAAATGTATTTATTTATAAAATGTTTTACCAGGAAGTAATACTTTGAGAGTTACCTCTCGTTTTCAATTATGTCCTGGGCATAGATACATGGTTACAAATACAGTTACATACATGAACAGGGTATACATTATATACAAGACATTGCATGCACAGTTAGAGATAATATATATTATAGGCGTATGTAGCAGTTACAGCTTCTTGAATGCACAGCACTGTCCTGCATCGGGGTTCTTCTGAGTTTGGGTAAATTATCTCTACCACATTGCTCCTTCACTTTAATCTCTTTAAAGCCCCTATTCAATAGGGTGAAAAGTAAGGTCAATTGACGTTACTGCATTGTTATCTGTTACCCCACTTCTAATCATAGGGAATAGGGGTGTCAGGAACGTTACCTGCCTTCCAATTGCTACTGAGTGTGGCTGCAGTGCACAGCAGTAGGGATGGACGGATGGACGGATTGACTCTCATGGAGAATTTGTACAAAGCATTTTTAGAATGACTAATGTCCCATTTTTGGGG
Source organism: Ascaphus truei (assembly GCA_036426205.1). NCBI lineage: Eukaryota > Metazoa > Chordata > Amphibia > Anura > Ascaphidae > Ascaphus > Ascaphus truei. The sequence continues at coordinate 3,849,146 of CM071576.1, forward strand.
ACAATGCTGTCACATTGTGGCTCATCCCTGTTACGTTTGGGGTGGGTAACAGAGAAAACATCTGTTGTGCGTGTGAATAAGCTCAATATTCTTATTTAATTCCCATGTAAGCTGCACTGGACATGCGTGTACAACATGTCCTAACTCCTATTTGCTCTAGTAGCAATATTTAGATGTTTTACAAGCATAGTTTATATAAAGGTACTCCTACTCATTTTTATTCGTGTAGTTAGATACACAAGTCATTACAGTGTGTACCTCAGTATTAAACACTCTAATAGTGGGTTTAACTATGTACTTCATAGCTGTTGATGGTTTATATTCAATAAAGGCAAAGTATACATTTCCAGATAGCAATGACAGAAACCCTGTGGCGTCAGCGGGATATCTCAGGGGTAAATCTATACCAGCAACACAAAGACATCATGGACATTTGTTGTTAATCTTTTTAATGGGGGCAATAAAAATCATTAAAGTGATGGTTCTTCCACAAAAATGTAAATTCTTGCTGAAAAGAAAGCTGATCAGACAGTTCCACTGAAGGTAAATCAGGTGGGCGCTATTGTATCACATTCAATAAAGCAATATCATCTGGAGTGTGGGGGCACAAGAAAAGACGGATCCCTTATTGATAAAACGAGGCTGCAAATTGTATTCTTTAAAGACACCCCACAAAATGACAATATGTACTTTTAGTACACAATATCAATGCACTCCAGTCCGCAAGAGCCACCAAAATGTCAGGTATAAAGGATATCCCTGCTTCAGCACAGGTGGCTCAATCAGTGGCTCAGTCAACAGCTGAGCCACTGATTGAGCACCTGTGCTGAAGCAGGGATATCCTTAAAACCTGGGTGGCCGTTGAGGACTGGGGTGGATGGCGCCTGCTCGAAGACATGTCATCTCAAACACGTTTGCAAGCAGATCCTTTTTAATACATTGATACGTTTGCCGTTTCTCACCGTGTCAAAGCTGCCTTATTGCTGTTTTTCGGCTCTTTTGCCCCTATACACAAAAGTTACTTTCCCAAATCCAGGATGGAGATGCCAAAGAAATTCCATGCACTAAGATTAAGGACTTTAATCTACACCGTGTTCAGGAAAAAAGGGAACCCTTCAGTTCTTCATCATATCTTCTTTATTTCTCGCTCAAATCCCCATGAAAATGTGCACAATTGCAGGTGTGTTATGTAGATTAACACTATATAATGTCACAGTATTATGTCAACACACACCAGATTCGCTGCGGGAGGTTCATGCTCATTAAACGATGAATAGGAGTTTTTCCTTTATAGCGCGGAAATGTGTTATACTGCTGTAATCTAAACTGAAACACTAAGATTACTATAAAGTATGTGTTCAAAATGTCGTCCTCCTGCTGAAACGCGCGCCTGAAGACGAGAACGTCGCTGTCTGATTGTATCATCGATAACGCGCTGATCCAGCTGCTCCCACTCCTGAACGATACTTTGTTTTCAGTTTTCCTAGCGACCGTCTTTTATCAGGAACATTGTATATAAGCGTTTTGGACCATAATTCTTGCTCTGTCTCAAGCACTTTATAACAGATTTATCTTCTTGGCTAAATACCATTTTGTAACTATGCGCCATCACCAATTCCAAGAATATTTATTAGATTACCAAATAATTCTTAAATGTAATAATCTCCTGGGACAGACCTATAATTGCTCAAAATGTTATGAAAATCGAGTGATTTTTCTGCAAGATATGATAAAAAATAAAAGGGGCCTGTTTTTTCTGAAACCACAGGGGGATAGACACATCACGACAGAGGACACTACACAGACATCACAAAGACACACACACAACACAACACTGACCACACGACAACACACACACACACACACACACACACACACACACACACACACACTATATCTCCTGCAGTGGTTGCTCAGACCATTTTTGGACAGAAATTCCCATTGAAAACGGTAGATTTTCTGACAAAAAAAGTCTTCAACAGCTGTTTTTTTGCAGATATAAAATTACCCCCTAAATTCAGTAACTTTGTATTAACCTTAAGATAAGATTCCAAAGAAATCCATGTTTACTGCTGTAACCCCCTGTGTCTACAAACAACACAGGATGCTGCCCCCTAGCAGGTGCCTCTCTTTAGGACATATGACTGTGGTAAACCAGTATGAAGGCAGGTGAAGGAGGAGGCACAGTGAGAGAGAGAGGTTGTTAAGAGAGGGCGGCCATGACAGCCAGTCCGTTCCTACACGACCCTGGAGGAGTTTGGGGAGCTGTTGGAGAGAGACTGCGCAGCTGGATGGGTGCAGGCAGCAGAGCCCAGCAGGGCAGGTCCAGACTACACAGAGCAAAGCAGAGAGACAGAGACCACTGCACAAGGGAGCCCAGATGTGCAGCACTGTGCAACACAGTGTGAAGGTGTGAGTGGGTGAGCTGTGCAGGACTGTGCAGCAAGAAGAGTGAGTGGGTGAACTGTGCAGCATGGTGTGAGTGGGTGAGCTGTGCTGCATGGTGTGAGTGGGTGAGCTGTGCAGCAGGGTGTGGGTGGGTGAGCTGTGCAGCAGGGTGCGAATGGGTGAGCTGTGCAGCAGGGAGTGAGTGGGTGAGCTGTGCAGCAGGGAGTGAGTGGGTGAGCTGTGCAGCAGGGTGTGAGTGGGTGAGCTGTGCAGGACTGTGCAGCAGGGTGTGAGTGGGCGAGCTGTGGAGGACTATGCAGCAGGGGTTGAGTGGGTGAGCTGTGCAGGACTGTGCAGCAGGGTGTGAGTGGGTGAGCTGTGCAGGACTATGTAGCAGGGGTGAGTGGGTGAGCTATGCAGCTCAGGGTTGAGTTGAGTTCGGGGAGCTGTTTGGAGGGAGCGCCGCACAGCTGGATGAGCACATGCAGCAGAGCCCAGTCAAGCATTACCACACGGCAGGTCATGAGTGGTTGAGAGACACAACAGAGGATGTCTCCCGCTGACTGCATTAATATTGGTACCGAAGTCACTTTACAAAGCACAGGCCTGCAACACACACACACACACACACACACACACACTATCTAATGAGCTCCAATGGGTGTACCGACACCCCTAACATATAGGCCAGTACCCCCACGACTGGGAGGTCTGACAGTGCTAGAGTCTAGAACTCATTCACATAGCGATCCTATTGAACTGTATTGTAAATGTGTAATAGTGTATAAGGTGATCCTGTGTATAAGGTTGTCTAAAACATCCATATATAAAACCTGTAATAAGACAATACAGTTGTATTGGGCTCTGTTGCTCCGGCCCCACGTCATGTGTATTGCACACTGTAATATCTATATCCACCTCAGCGACAGATCCTATAGTCTGAGAGAAAGACTTACTGCAGTAAGATTAAGGCCTGTAATCCATATTAAATATATTGTTCTAAACATTGTAAATGGTAAAAGTTAAATGGAATTTACTGAGTAATGTATAATAGAAATTTGAATGAAATGCCATTGTTTTGAATCTGTGTTTGTTCCATTTAATTAAAGTGTAGTAATCCTTAACCATGTTCATTCCGTATCTTTTATAAAGTTGGTAAACAAATGTTGGGCACATAATCCCATGATGAGGCCATCGTTTGAACAAATAAAAAAAAGTCTGGACAAGATGAATCCACATAAAGTGAGCCCCGTGGACAGGATGATGAATCTGGTACGTGTGGCTTTATTCAGCAGTGGTGCTCAACTCCAGACCTCGACACTCCCCAACTGGTCAGTCTTCGACTGAGCCACCTGTGCTGAAGCTGGGATAGTCTTAAAACCTGACCTGTTGGGGGGGTCTTGAGGACTGGAATTGAGCGCCCCTGTTCTTGAGTATGAGGCTATAATGTCTTGGACCTCCCCATCTCTTATATACTGTATGTACGTCTGCTCCATACAGATGGAGAAGTACAGCAAACACTTAGAAGCTATTGTGGCAGAAAGAACTCAGGATCTCTTACAGGAGAAGCAGAGGACTGATCGTCTGCTGTACAGTAAGTAAAACTTAGTCCCTATTCATTTCTGCTGAAAACCAGGAAAAACAATGTCTTCCCCAGCTCTATATGCTCTATATGCTCCCCAGCTCTATATGCTCTATATGCTCCCCAGCTCTATATGATCCATCTTTCTGCCATCTATATATGTTTTACCATTTATCTGTAGTTGTGAGAATGCAGAACAGTGGGTCCTCTTGCTTTCCTCTCTCTTTGGAGGGATAACCTCTCCCTCACTATATGTACAGAATGGACAACTGTTCACTTTCAGCTATTCCCAAGAGTGACGCTTGAAGTGCTAAAGCCCTTACGTGATGGCATTGTGAGCCTGGTCAGGGGTGCGCAATTCCAGTCCTCAAGTCCCCAGAACAGGTCGGGTTTTCAGGATATCCCAGCTTCAGCACAGGTGGCTCAATCAGAGGCTCAGTCAAAGACTGAGTGTTTGATTGAGCCACCTGTGCTGAAGCAGGGACTGATTGAGCCACCTGTGCTGAGACAGGGATATCCTGAAAACTTGACCTGTTGGGGGGGAGGGACTAAGGACTGGAGTTGAGCCCCCCTGAGCTAGAGACTAGGTTTTTAGAAGCACTGGGCATATTTACTAAGCAGAAATCTGCCATAAGATCAATTCCAGGCCCGGAAAACACCTTGGAGCAGGGATATTGGACCAGCATAGGCTTTGCGGGGTCGAAGGCGATGGGGCCCCTTGTATAAAAAAAAAGGGGGGGGGGTACTTACCTAGACGAGCGTCCCTCCTCTGGCAGCATCACAGCGTCATGTGATGTCAAGTTGCCATGACAAAACGCAGTCGTATGATGCTGCAGAAGGCAGCCCGCTGCGGAGAAGGTAAGAGAAAACACCCCCCCCCCCCCCCCAACATTCCCCCCCCCCCCTCCCGGCCCCCCCCGCTCCCCCCCCCCCCCCCCCCCCCCCCCCCCCAGTTAGGTGAAAGTTGGATCTTGGCGCCGACAGGAGGGTGGGTGGGGCCCAAGGTGGCCACATTGCTTAGTAGATAGGGCCCTACATACTCTCGTTACGTTTGATACATTGTTTCCCTGGTACTGCTGTTGCAAACATTTCTGCAACATTTTCCCTTAGACTCAAACACAAGACCTGCTTTGCTCTGAGAATGTATACCACTCCCTATGCGATCTATAACGTAGCAGGGTATATAGGCTTATATATAGGAGTATAACGTAGCTTCTGTTATACAGCTTACCGTTCTCTTTAGAATAAGACCCAGTGACTGGCCCAATACAGAGCACTGAATACACAAGTAATGACTTAGTCCTATTAATTTGGCCTTCTTATCAGTTCTCCCACAAATCGCACTCAGGAATTCTAACATAATGTGCTTAGGGAGTAATTGGTTTCCATTTGAGCCAATCCACTCTGGGCTTGTAATGTGCATTGTGCGAAGCAGTCAGGCCTCTTTAGCCACAGCCTGTTGCCAGGGAAATGTCTCATCTCTAATGAATAGGCAGACACTTCAATGCTTTTATCACAGCAAGGACTTGTAACAAAATAAGCGGAACTGTACAGCTCTATTAATCACAAGCAATGCGTTGAGACTAGGAACAGTATGTTCGGGGCCACTAAAGATGGGCTTCTTACAGACTCCTGGATAGTGCAGTGAGTCCTACTTTTGTATAAAAATGTATTTTACCCGAGTGCAGACTGAGACGTACTGATTTATTCCCTTGCACTGCGAAGGTAAGTACTAGAACAGTTACAACAACTTTCTGTTAATAATAATCTCGTCTTCACGTTGGGAAGCTGTAATATTCATCATTGTAACACTGTAACACTGTGTCCCCATCTCTCCATGTGCACACATTACCAGGTATGCTGCCGAAGCCTGTAGCTGATGACCTACGTCGAGGGTTCACTTGTGAAGCTCAGAGTTACTCGAAGGCAACAGTCTATTTCAGGCATGTGTTCTGCGTGTGCGTCCATGTGGTATAAGTGTGAACGCTTATCCTGTCACAGTTAGTTCCCACTTACACTCCAATCACTGAGTTTTAGTAACACCATAACATGCTACTCAGAGAGATCCTGCGATTGGAATGGATACATGGCAGATCACTGGGGTTGGACCCCATTGGAGAATCCTACGGCTTCATATTTACACTTGTGTATATAAAGAAAATGGGTTGTTTTGCAGCCAATATTTCCACAGTAGTATAACTAAACATTAAATTATAACCTTTACCAGAATTCTGAATTAATGTTATACACACACACACACACGCACACGCGCACACACACACACACACACACACACGCACACACACGCGCACGCGCACACGCACACGCACACGCACACGCACACACACACACACACACACACACACGTTGTTTCTGTCTGCACTGAGTAATTTCTTTTCTTTTTTTAATTTGCCTTCTATAGTGAAGCTAAAGTTGGCTGCATGCCTGCCATTAACATATAATGCTAAAAAATATATATGGTGATCCCGTCTGGATAAGTGATGTATTAACACATGTTTTACATTAATTAGTGATATTGTCGGCTTCACTTCCATTTCTGGGGCCAGCACACCGCACCAAGTGGTCAACTTCCTGAACAAACTTTACACAAAGTTTGATGACATTATTGATAACTATGATGTTTACAAGGTTGAAACCATCGGAGATGCGTGTAAGTATTTCAAGTAGGAAATCCACAGATCTCTGGAAATGTTTAGTATGCTTTTAGGATAAAAGAAAGGTTAAACTAGTATATAAAACCTTTACAGTTACAAATCCCAATTATAAATTAAGCTAGTACCATATAGTACAATCTGCATGTGTGTACTATATATCAACTTATTTAGTGAAATATTCATTATTATAGACTAAAGCTGGTAAATTCCGGGCATTATTGAAATCCCTGCTCTCTGGTTAAAATTCTGGGCATTATCCATTCAGTAATGCCCGGAATTTTTGGCAGCCCGCCAAGTGTTTATTTCTAGCCAATCAGCTTTTCCTTTCTCAGAACAGCTCTGAGACAGGGCAGGGGATTGGTCAGGAGGCAGGAACAGCTCTGAGACAGGGCAGGGGATTGGTCAGGAGGCAGGAACAGCTCTCAGACAGAGCAGGGGCTTGCTCAGGAAGCAGCAGCCAGGCAGTGACTAAGGAGAGGAGGAGAGTATCCACAGCAATAAATGTTCAGGCACCATTAGAACTGGATAAAGGACCATTGCGGCCAGAGACAACATTCTTTCTACTGCCCCCATGGCTAAGTCTGCACTGAAATGAATTTCGGCTAAACCTTGCGTCCTGTGGACACCCTCCCTTTTCTAGATGTTATTGGGGATCCAGGTGGTGTACTATATGCACCTCCATTTCCTGGTAAGCATTTTGTGTGACGGTGCTGCACACCCCGTGGGACGTCCTTTTGGAATCGTGGCTATGGAACTGGTCAGGTTAAAAAGTTAAACTACTGTACTTCATTGCAGTGCAGGGTGGTCCAAACTCATCTCCCGAAAGGACACAGATTGAAAGCTGGACCAAAAATACATGTTCTCTAGTATTTAAAATTGAAAGACTGAAATAAAATACAGTGTTTGGTACAAGAGTTTTTCCTCCTCCGTGGGAAGCATTGTGCAATGTTAGTCAGCATTTAATGGACCAGAAGAAATCTACAAATGCAGATTTTGTAACTTAGAAAGTCAATAAGTAAACAAGGTTCTAGAACTTGCTGGCCATGTGTAGCTGAAACCAGGGTGTAATCTGGTGGGTAGTGCGACTGTTTTGGGATTTACGGCTATTTCATAATGTTCTATAATTAATCCAGCAAACAGCTAACCCGATCAGTGTCTCTAAATCCTCATCTCCGTCCATAGTATACTGTAGAAGACTTTAGGTAAAGAGAAACTTCTAAAATAATTTGTTTATTCATAATAAAGGTTGAATGTGCAACCCCTTCAGCAATAGTTCCTAATGCATCAAATCCTTTAGTGGCACAGAAAGGGATCGTGAATGTGAATGGTAATTCAATTATATCCCTTTGCAATTAAACATGGAATGAATCACTCATGATGTGCATTATGTGTGGAGATACCGGTTTTAGGTTTTAACTAAATAACACAGAAAAACCAACACCTACTCATCTTGAACTTCAAGTTAAAACCAATAAACATCGGAAATTAAGCTTCATTTAATATTGAATTCCACACTGTTTTTGTACCGGTAGGAGACACGCGTAACACAGTGCTAGAACATAATATAACATATAACAAAGGGCACAGGTGAACACCAAATTCTAATGGGCGTCAATTATTTTCTGTTAACACTGATACACAGATTAAAAATAAATAACTAAACACCGTAAAAAAAAAAAACCCAAAACATGAAACACTCATTTTCACAAAAAATAAACACCTAAAATCCAAATCCCCACTATTCCATCACTGTCCATTCTCCTATGTACTGCTAATTTCTAATGGTCACTGTCCCAGGGGAAATAGGGTGCAATTCTGGGGCAAAGAAGATGTATTCAAGAAATAAGTTTCAATTAAATAAATAGGATTTTTTTCCTGGAAATATCTGGTGCAATAATTGTCCCCCAAAATGTCCTTGATAAATACGCCTCCAAATCTTATGAGTATCTACTAAATAGAACGTACTGCATATAAGTAATGGTTAGTACAATTTTGTGAATTAAAGAGTTAATACGTACATATTTAACAACAATAATGTTGATGTACAAGGAACAGTTCTACAGGTTCCCTTATTTAGGATGTCTCACCGGTTACTTTTCTCATTATAGATATGGTCGTTTCTGGTGTACCAAAAGAGAACGGATTGAACCACGTGGCTGAAATTGCTGGTATGGCGTTAGGGTTGATAGCCGCCTGCCACTCATTTAAGATCCCACATATACCAGATACTAAATTGAAGATCCGGGCTGGGATACATTCAGGTAACACATTCCTATAGAGCAATGGATTTGATAGAAGAAGTCGATTTTCTTTCTTGTATGTATATTTTTATTTGCCGTATGTAGGCAATATAGGGAATTATAATACAATACATACCACAAACATTAAATCAGACAACAGGAAACAAAATCACTGCCCCGGAGAACTTACAATCTAAATGATATGTTAGGAGCCAGCAGGTGAATTAGTGAGGGCAGTAGATGGCAGTGCTTGACCACGATGGTTGGTAAGTGGGTGTGGGGCAGTGACCATGAGTCAAGGCTATTGAAATGCTTCTTTCAGCTGTGTTTTTAGCTTGGACCTTAATGTGGAGTTTCGCATGTACAGTAAGTGGCAGTGAGGGGAGAAGGCTTACAGAAAGCAGGGGAGGTGGAAGGGGTGAGAAGGGGATAGTTATGAACGGAGGGCAGGGGAAGAAAGAGCAGAACGAGAATATCAAAGCCGAATTTTAGTGAGGAGCAAGAGTAGAGCGCCTCGAAGGTAAGAAGAACTTACGCTTTGCCTTTCTCCTTGCCACGGTAAGAAGGGGGACAAGTGGAGAGGCTTGAAGGCAAGCAGTAGGAGTAAGGCCGAGGCCATGCTAGGCGCTCACGATGGAGCGTGTGGCGTTACGCGCGCCTTCTGCAGAGATGATCCATGGCCTGGGGATCTGAAGGAGCAGACGCAACGAGAGGCGTGTTGGAGGCGTGCCGGTGACATCACATGTGCGGTTCGCCCTCATTGGCTGAACCAGTCACGTGACCTAGCCGTCGCGCAACAAAATCAAATTATTTTTGTTGCACGAATAACGGATGTGCTATCGCCCCTGCGGGCACACGCGCGCTCTATGGCCGTCCTCATTGAGACGGCCATTTGTTTGTGTCACGCTTAGCATGGGCACGGCCTAATGCAGATCTTTAGTAGCGGTATTTGTCCTGGTGAAGTGTAGGTTTATTGAAGGTTGTCATAAATCGTAATGATCCATCAGGATAGTTCATAGATATAGATATTTATACATAGACTTTTTAGGCCTCTGATATACTGAATAGTAGTCCGTAGGTTATAGTAGAGAAGAGACTTGTGATGTCTTGCAGGTATTGTACAACTGTGATTATTAGCAGCTATCATACTGGCCAAACAATGTATGACTATAAAGTAGAAATCATATTTTGCACGAACTATAAACAGCTATTATGCTGCTAACACAACCCATAACACATGTAATATATAACAACATCTCTGGACTTAATTAAAGCACATATGTACATTTTTCCTGATTCAGATGTACATGTCAACTATTAAAATATAAAAGATGCAATTATCCAAATGAGCGGCTAACACTCCGGTTTTCCGCGTGTATCGCTTGTTTGAAGGTCCTGTAGTCGCGGGAGTGGTCGGAACTAAAATGCCTCGCTATTGTTTATTTGGAGATACAGTAAATACAGCTTCAAGAATGGAGTCAACCAGTGAAGGTATAAACACGCGCGCTAAGCACACGCGCACGCTAAGCACGTGCGCTAAGCAAACACGACACGTACAAGAGAAGTCGGGTTGCCACTTGCTTTTGGAAAGGCCTGTTACACACCACTCTGAAAAGGTGTTACAAATGTCCCGTCTATTACACTATGTCCCGTCTATTACACTATGTTTCTGTGTTTGTTTTCTTGCAATCAAAACAACTAAAACCACCATTTTCTTTAATGTTTCTTCCTATAGCTTTATCTGATAAATTAGGCTTCGTCCACGCTGCTGCTGAGTGCGCTTTGCGCGATAACTTCAGTGAATCTGCCCGCGCGGCGTGCTCGTGCATGGGCGCTCTCTTAAGCTCGGCGCTTGGGGAGACAAAGAAAATTGACTTTGGAGCGCGCTTAGCAACAGTCAATGCACACAGAACACAGCCAGCCAGCCATACACATATACACACACACACACAGCAATAGCCCCGATCCATGCCCCCCGCTCGTGCATGCAAAATTATGCAGGACAGCGAGCGCTTATGCTTGGAGAGTTGGTGGTGTCACCGGTCTCAAGCATGAGCGCGCACAGCGGCAGCCTGTCCACAACCTTAGAGCTGTAAAATAGTGCATGCGCTACCGTGCGCGCGTCAATTATAATTGGCTGTGTTAGCCAGACGTTTGTATACTTGGGACGCTCACGCATGGCCATCAGCGGTGGCACGGCAGACCAGAGAAAATACAAGAACATTGTATTTTCACGCTGCGGCCACATCACAGCGCGGCCTAACGCTGTGATGTCAGAGTCACGCCCCCTAACCGCACGTGTCACCGCTTGCACTCTAGCAACTAAACGCGCACGCCACGTACACGCACAACACCGGTTGCGCACAGCAGCGAGAACAATATAACAAGCCTATGGCTGTTTGAATAAGATATTAAGTGCTAGCCCCCCACAAACTCTCAGAAGGGGAAAGTCCATATTAAATAGCAAGTGTTCAGCCTATATTTCTGCTTCTGCTATGAACACTGAATACATACAGTACTGTACAACCAGGGAAGTGAGGGGATAAATATTGTATATTGTAGATGTGGAAAGCAATATTTTCTAGAAATTTTTCATTTGTCTTTTTGTTTAGCCCTAAAAATTCAGTGCAGCTCCAGTGCCGCTGAGCTTCTGCAGGGGATTGGCAGCTATGTCCTGGTGTGCCGTGGAACAGTAAATGTAAAGGTATCTTTTGTTTATTTTTACTTTGCAAACACTAGGCAGCTTCCCATGGGATCACATGTTTGTACAGTACGTCACTTCATACAGATTAAGCAAAGGAAAGAACGTATCCAATGGGGTGGCTTTCATTCATCAATCTTGTGCTGTTTTTTGCACCAAAGTTTTGCAGCGAAGGGCGTTTGCTTAGGGACCCTTGAGGGTTATTTATCAATGTACTGTGAAGCTATAACAATTAATGTGACTTTAAGCTTCCCTGACAAGGAGAAGAAGGCTTCACAACACATAGGATAGAGGGCAGTGAGGGAAGACTATGTTTCCTGCAGGGCATCTGTGTATTTTTAATTACAAAACATAAACCTCAAAAGAGTAACTGAAGTGCCACCCTACCACGGTTTTGTTTCACTAAAGTGGAATGCAAGCGCAGCGTTATTTATTTATTTAACAGGATTGAAGCAGGGGGTCTCTAGACCGGAACCCAATTAATTTCAGTTCAGGGGACCCCCTGCTTCCCGAGATATTTACTCCTGTAGGGGGTGCTGGCAGCAGGCTGTGCTAGCTGGGGTACATGTAATGGCTGCTTCAACGCTCCCACGCCCTACGGACCAATAGAAAGCCGTGACGTCATCCAGTGCAGTTTCCTATTGGCCGAAGTGACCAGGATCTTTAACCAGAAGAGATAGCAGAACCCCCTACAGAGGTATCTCAGGAAGCAGGGGATCATCGGAGCTGAAATGAACGGGGTTCGGAGACTCCCGTCTTAAATCCCATGTAATAAAAATACTAAGAACGCAGCGCTTGGATTGCGCCTCTCAGATACCTTTAACATTGCTTTTAATCAGTGGGATAGCTAGACGTGCAGGCCCTCGGGCAAAAAACATTTCAGGGGCCCCTCATGTCTCTGCTCTTTCTCTCTCTCTGCCTCTCTCTCTCTCCCTCGTCTCTGCCTGTCTCTCTCTCTCTCTCTGCCTGTCTCGCTCTCTGGTCTCTGTCACTCTCTGCCTCTGCCTGTCTCTCTCTGGTCTCTGTCCCCCTCTCTCCCTCTGCCTGCCTGTCTCTCTCTCTGGTCTCTGTCCCTCTCTCTCTCTCTCTGCCGGTCTCTCTTTCTCTGGTCTCTGTCCCTCTCTCCCTCTACCTGTCTGTCTCTCTCCCTCTGCCTGTCTGTCTTTCTCTCTCTCTGGTCTCTGTCCCTCTGCCTGTCTGTCTGTCCCTTTGGTCTCTGTCCCTCTCTGCCTGTCTCTCTCTCGTCTTTGTCTCTCTCGCTTCCTGCCTCTCTCTTTGGTCTCTCTCTGGTCCCTGTCCCTCTCTCTCTCTGCCTGTCTTTCTCTCTGGTCTCTGCCCATCTCTCTCTGGTATCTGTACCTCTCTCTCTCTCTCTGGTCTCTGTACCTCTCTCTCTCTGGTCTCTGTTCCTCTCTCTGGTCTCTGTCCCTCTCTCTGGTCTCTGTCCCTCTCTCTCTCTGGTCTCTGTCCCTCCCTCTCTCTCTGGTCTATGTCCCTCCCTCTCTCTCTGGTCTATGTCCCTCCCTCTCTCTCTCTCTCTCTGGTCTCTGTCCCTCTCGCTTTCTTTCTCTCTGGTCTCTGTCCCTCTCTCTTTCTCTCTCTCTGGTCTCTGCCTCTCTCTCTCTCGTCTGTCCTTCTCTCTCTTCTCTGGTCTATGTCTCTTTCTGGTCTCTGCCTGTCTCTCTCTGTCTCTGACAGAGACACTGTCTCTATTCTGGAACCAGGGTCACGTGTAGGATGTGAATGAGGCCAGATAGCTTAACTCATCCCTCTTTGAAAGCACAAGTCCTAATGTATTTTCTTAACTTTATTGGGAAAGTCACAGCGAATAAAGGGTACTTATAGATGTTGTGGAGTGGTAAGACAGAGCTTCTCTATGTGGCTTTGTATCAAGGGAAGGTAAAAACAGAATGGCCTTGCCAGGGGGTAGATAGCATGAGATGTACTCAATCAGCCTGCTTAGGATGGAAAAGGAAGTGAGTAATCTTTGTCACACAGGAATAGTGACAGGACTATGCTACCTGTGAATACAGACAGGGGAGTTGAGACAAACCATCTCAGCTAGGAGAACTAAAGAGGTTGTCAGGGCAACCAGCTATTGGCAGTCTGGAGGGGGAAATGTATCTAAAATGTAGCATTTCCACATGCACTGGGAGTTACAGCTGCAGGGAACCCTTTCCCAGCCTGTCTCTCAGGCTGCAGCTCCAGCCCCGCCCACTGACCTAGGCCCCACCCCTCCCTCTCACCTTTCCCAGCCTGTCTCTCAGGCTGCAGCTCCAGCCCCGCCCACTGACCTAGGCCCCACCCCTCCTTCTCACCTTTCCCAGCCTGTCTCTCAGGCGCAGCTCCAAGAGTGCGGGCCCCTGGGCTATAGCTATGCCCCTGCTTTTAATGCAGTTAATTTTTCTGATATAATCACAATCTATTGCCCTTGTTGAGGCCATTCCTTCAGGGAATATATTCTTCTCTTAGCAGATAATCTTGTCCATGCTTACAGTCGCTGTAAACCAATATCAGCGGGTTGCACACTCACCTCCTCCCTCGGGATACAAGACAGGACACAATTTAAAGCTATCAACAGCTGATAGCACTTAAAAATAACAAGAAGATCAGCTGTTGCAGAAATACAGCTATTGTGGTTAATTGTGGCACAGTCTTCCCTAAAATTGCTTTGCAGTATTATATCAGGGATACTTATCAGTACATCATTATTTGCAGTAACATGTGATGTGTCATTAGTTTGTTTTCATTAGTCCATTCTTTCTAACAGATATATATGTTCACAGCCGCTGTGCTTGGAACGTGTTAGCCTCACGCATGGGCACGCACATGTGCAGGCTCTGCAAATTCTGCAGCAAAGGGCTCACTATTTAAAAACACACTATTCATATGCCCATTATTCTGTATTGTATGCTGGGACATCAAATTATTATTATTATTATTACTATAAAACATCAAATACAGGAAAATAAATGATACTGAGATTACTACACGGCTTTAGATTACATGAACGTAGGAAGTACATTCAACCTATTTAATATTTATATTGTTATTTTTAGGGGAAAGGAGCAATGACAACTTGGTGGCTGGAAGGAAAAGAGAATGAAACAAATGTGAAGATGTAACAATATTGCTTTTATGAGTTTATGAGCAGACGCTGAGCAACTTTATCAAATAATCACCAATTAACCCATCTATAATTTGTAGTAATTTCCTGAATGCTGCATGAGCAGTCATTTTTTTCAATGATCATCATTAATCAGCATCTGTTGTAGCCATTATGTCACGCAGAGGCATGACTTAGCTATTATAGTAGAAATATAAACATTGTTAAACATGAATTAATCATATGATGCAAGACATGGAGGAAACAATGGACAACTACATACAGGAGGTGGATGTGCTAACCCAGGGGCGGGCAATTCCAGTCCGCAAGGGCTACCAACAGGTCAGGTTTTCAGGATATCCCTGCTTTGGCACAGGTGGCTCAATCAGTGGCTCTGTCTTTGACTGCACCACCTGTGTTGAAGCAGGGATATCCTGAACACCTCACCTGTTGGTGGCCGGTAAGGACTGGAGTTGGTTTGCAACCAATGTTATGGTTCGTTACCTGTATACAATACGAGATGTGTTATATTCAGAGCTATGGTAGGACCTCCCAGCTGTTAATTAGATTGTGCTCTCATAAGATCTCTTCATTGCCTCTATACAGGCATACCCCGCATTAACGTACGCAATGGGACCGGAGCATGTATGTAAAGCGAAAATGTACTTAAAGTGAAGCACTACCTTTTTCCCACTTATCGATGCATGTCCTGTACTGCAATCGTTATATACGTGCATAACTGATGTAAATAATGCATTTGTAACAGGCTCTATAGTCTGCCCGCTTGTGCACAGCTTCGGTACAGGTAGGAAGTTGGTATTGCTGTTCAGGACGTGCTGACCGACGCATGCATGAGCTGCCGTTTGCCTATTGGGCGATATGTACTTACTCGTGAGTGTACTTAAAGTGAGTGTCCTTAAACCGGGGTATGTCTGTATACAGTACTAAGGCAATTGTGGAGATGAAAAGCTGTGTTTTGGTGCATGTTTCAGTTACACCGGGCTCGGCGTGTTAGAGGTCATAGAAACACCTTAAGCGTGCCGGATTTTGTGATGCAGATTAAAAGGAGAAAATGACTCAGAGTCGCAGAATTCGATCTCATTATAATCTGTGCGTCATGTAACTTCGAACACACTACAAGGTAATCACGCCGCTCAGCCTTAATGTACAGTACAGTCTTTTTTCCCCTGTTCCCTTCCCCCGAGCGAGGACAGTAATTAGGGATCATCCTGCAACTTCTCCCTGACTCCTCCTTCTGACATCTGAACCTGACACAAATGAGGCAAAATTGGAGTAAAGACATCGATATAATGGCATATTTAGGGCCTCATGCAGAGAGCAGCGCTATAGCAAATATCGCCATTTTTTGTTGAAATTCGCGCAGAAAACAGCAGAAAATGGCAAGGTAGGAAAAATGCGCCATTTTTTTTTTCTATTTATAAATCTCGCCGCGCGGCTGCCGAGAACCTACATCTCGGCAGCTGAAAAAATATCCGAATTCAGAAAGGCGCGATCGCCATCTAGTGGCTGTTCGCGCCATTAAAATGGAGAGAAATTTTACAATTTGCTCCGCCAAAAAAAGTTGGCAGGAAGCTGGAGCTCACCGGCGAGAGGGAAAAGAAGAAAAAAAAACGCGTTTTTTTTCAAACATGTTTCCGCAGCGCGCATCTCGCCGGTTGAAACTCTCCATATTCACACATGATTTTAAATGCAGTTTTCGGGCCTTTCTGCATATGGAGATAAAATCACGCCATTACAGGTACATTTTATTAACATCTACAATTTATTTTAGCGCTGCTCTCTGCATAGGGCCCTAAGTGTTTGACACTAACAGGAGCAAAATAAAAAAGACGCTATTTGCATCAATTTGTCTCCAAAGTTGCCTTAGTTGCTAAGTATTCATTTTACTGCTTGAAATGATTGTGTGGCCTTCCCATACTGATATTGTGTTTGCTATCAATGTTGATACAGTTTATTGTAATGTGCTGTATACAAGGTTATTGCCGAAGAGAAATAAAGTTAAAATTATAACAGCTGATTGTACCTCAGAATGATATTAAAGTTGTTGCAAACCTACTTAAAACAGCAAGTAACTGAAAACACTATTTTCGATAGATTATCAGCGGTGCGCAAACTGGGGGGCTTCCCCCAGGTATTTAATTTAATGCCGGGGGAGGCGTGAGGCCTCTGTAACCTCACTTACCTGCTGGCAACCGGGTCTTCGGCGATGCGTCGCCATGGCAACGCGCATCAAATGACGCTGTGCGGTCACATGACGTATGTACACACACACACACACACACACACACACTGCTGCTGGCGGCTCATATACTCATCTACGTTTTGTAACTCAGAGACCGTACCCGCTTTCTGTCAGATAGGAGAACGATGGAGTCACCTGTGGGGCCAGCAGTAAGGAGATGAAGTTCTGCCTACAGGAAACGGAAGAATACAGGTTGCTGGAGGCTTATCACTACTAGGCATCTTGCCTTTCAACGGGTTTATAATCCACATGGTACACTGGAAAAATCATTACAGAAGAGCCATCCCCTCCTTTTTTCCCACGGGCTTCCTGGCACAGTAAATAAGGCTGCAAATAGTTGAAAAGGGAAGAATTTCAAAATGGTTATAGAGTGTGTGTGTGTGAGGAAACAGCGGCGTTGTAATACAATAGGACCGTTAAATGCTTTGTTTTAGGGTATTTGGTGTTAAATAAAACTATTTTGTTGAATTCAAGTGACTCAAGACAGGCAGAGTTTGAGTGTAAACTCTATAAGAGTGCCAGCATATTGTGAACGTTTTACACAATATCTCTTTTCTTCTTGTTGTTTCCACATATCCTCTGGAACTGCCTGCGCCCAAGAGAGCCGGCATCAAACAAAGTGACTTTAGTGCTGTGTTTTATTGCAGTTCAACCACTCACTTAGGCTATTTTTTTATTTTTGGGATACTACAATCATTGTTTTCCCTCCCATACAAATTCTGTATATTCACAATATTTACTAGAAAGCCATGTGCATTTTGCAAATGGCTTCAGTAATACATTGAGAGATGTCTAGCATGCTTACAAGTACACACTACGATGCCTAAACTCACTACTATAAACTAACTGGGCATAAACAGATCCATAGAGTATATGGGGATAGAACCCAGTGATAACATCACCAGCATTTTAGGAATAGAACAGCATAGCCAACACGCCAGCCTATTTTCTCTAATTGATCTCAAGTTTAATTCATTTTTCTCTAGTTTTAAAAGCAGCTTGGTTTTTGCACACCAAAGGTTCCCTTTGTGCCTATTCCTGGCAAATCGATTACTTTAAAATAAAGTTTGATAATTTATGGCAGGTTTAACCTGTCTCGACGGTCTCCTGTTTCTAGCTGTTAAAGGTTAATGGAATTTGGAGGAAGTGCTAATTAATGGTTGTTTTCTTGTTTTAAGTTTTAGCCATTTGAATTGCAGGTCAGTTATTTAAGAGATTTCAATGGATGGATTAAAAAAACAAAACACACACCTAAACTCAGGAAAGATGTATCACCATCTCCTTCCCTTACCCCTCACTATTTCCCCCTCACCTTTGACCCTTCCCTCCTCTTTATCCAACACGTCACCTCCATCACTATCACCTGTTGCTACCACCAATACAACATATGAAACATTGGTTAACTAATTTCCCTCTCCTTGGCCAAACTTCTCATACAATCCTTCATCTTCACCGTCTTGACTGTAACTCCCTTCTCTTCTGTCTCCCCCTCTACTCCTCCGTACCAGGTCTGACTCATGATTGGTCATGCAGCACCAAGGAGAGGGACAACCCTGTATCCACTGCTGGCAAGGCCTGCTTATTCCAGGGCTTACTGCCAGGAGGGAAGCAAACTAGTAGCCACAGGTGGCATGGCTACATATTTATGTAATTGAATTAACCACTCATTTTCCTATACATATAGTACATCTAACAAACTATTTCATTTTCCTCTAGTGACCAGACTTGAATTACTCACCTTCAACTATTCTACCTATTGGTTTAATAGGAATCCAAAATCAAAGAAATATTGTATTTCATATAAAACTGTGTATGGTTTTTATCTTTCATTAGTTTAGGTTACTTAAATAATATAGATTCATTTAAATAAGATATATTTAAATATAGAAAAATGCTTCTGTAAAATATATTACATCATGAAGATAGCATGATTCATTCAAAATAATTAACCTCTGTGTTATTTCAGTGCCAAACGTTTTGTGTGTGGTGACAAAATGTATTCTGGCAATTAATGTTGGTGACAAATTGTAGCTGTCCATAAAAGGCAGTGTCGTGTGTGCCATGTGTGTGCCCCGTGTGTGCGCGGTGTGGTGTGTGCGCGGTGTGGTGTGTGCTGTGTGCCATCACAGCTCATTGTACACAGCTTTAGCTCTGGTCACTGGTACACAGGCACACTGTGGTGTAACAGGTGCATGCTCTGTGTGTGCAGCTCTTGTGGTGTGGGGCAACACACACACACACACACACACACACACACACACACACACACACACACACAATCCTCTCACTGGTGACACACAGCCACCACTCTCTCATGTGACACACACACACACACACACACACACATCTCTCACTGTGACACACACACACACATCTCTCAATGTGACACCCACAACACATCTCTCACTGTGACACACACACCTCATCTCTCACTGTGCCCCCTGTCTCACAAAACACAGTGACACACACAGTAACAGGTGCACACAGGCCCCGCCCCCCGCTGCTGTTGGTTGCCTTGGTAACCGCCCAGGCCAATGGGGCTGCGAATTGTTTGCTGTCCGAGGCTTTAAACCCGCGGGGGGGCGGGGCCGGGAGGTACACCTACACCCGCAGGGGGAGAAACGCCCGCCGCCGCCCTCACACCCGCAGGGAGAGCACCGCCCGCCTGCACACCTACACACACCCGCAGGGAGAGCACCGCCCGCCTGCACACCTACACCCGCAGGGAGAACGCCGCCCCCGGAAGTGGCGGATCGCAGCGACAGGTACAGTGCTCACTGAGAGCAGGGGGAGGGGGGCTGCATGTTCCCCCCCTGGGATAGGGGCAGGGGGCTGCATGTTCCCCCCTGGGATAGGGGGAGGGGGGGCTGCATGTTCCCCCCCTGGGATAGGGGGAGGGGCCTGATGTTCCCCCCTGGGATAGGGGGAGGGGGGGCTGCATGTTCCCCCCCTGGGATAGGGGGAGGGGGGGCTGCATGTCTCCCCCTGGGATAGGGGAGGGGGGGGCTGCATGTTCCCCCCCTGGGATAGGGGGAGGGGGGCTGCATGTTCCCCCCCTGGGATAGGGGGAGGGGGGGCTGCATGTTCCCCCCTGGGATAGGGGGAGGGGGGCTGCATGTTCCCCCCTGGGATAGGGGAGGGGGGCTGCATGTTCCCCCCCTGGGATAGGGGGAGGGGGGCTGCATGTCCCCCCCCCCCTGGGATAAAGAGGGCAGGGGGCTGCATGTTCCCCCCTGGGATAAAGAGGGCAGGGGGCTGCATGTTCCCCCCCCCTCTCGGGATATAAAGGGGACGGGAGCTGCAGTTCCCCCCCCTGGGATAAAGAGGGGCAGGGGGCTGCATGTTCCCCCCTGGGATGAGGTGGGAGGGGGGGTGCATGTTCCCCCACTGGGATGAGGGGGGGGGCTGCATGTTCCCCCACTGGGATAAGGGGGGAGGGGGGGCTGCATGTTCCCCCACTGGGATAAGGGGGGGGGGGCTGCATGTTCCCGCCACTGGGAATCAGTGCGGTGGGGGGGGCTAGCCAACGTTACCCACTGGGATAAGGGGGGTGGGGAGGCTGCACATCTCCCCCCCTGGTAGGAGGGGAGAGCTGTACGTCTGTCCCCCCCATGGGAGGGTTGCACATCCCCATGTTCCCCGTCCCCCCCCCTGGGAGGAGGGGAGGGCTGCACGCCCCCCCCCCCTGGGAGGCTTGCACGTCCCGTCCCCCCTGGGAGGGCTGCATGTTGTCGTTGTCCCCTGGGAGGGAAGGGCTGCACGTCCCCCCCCCCCTGGGAGGGGATGGGGAGCTGCACGTTCTTCCCCCGCCCCCTGGGATGAGGGGGGGGGGCTGCATTTGGGGTCACGAAAAGGAGGGGGACACAATGTGTAATTGGGAATCATTTAAGGTAGTGGGACGCCTGCTTCATTGGGATTGTGGATGTCCCAGTGTCCATTTTGGGACAGGAACAAGAGGTGACCCTGTGCTCCATTGGGGTTAAAGGGGGACAGCATCCTTTAATGAGACCAGAGGAGGCACTATTTTAATCAACACAATACCAGGAATACCTTAAATCTTAATGAGCAGCTAAGTGTGAATGCAGTCTGTCTGCAGTA
This sequence comes from Ascaphus truei, assembly GCA_036426205.1. Taxonomy (NCBI): domain Eukaryota; kingdom Metazoa; phylum Chordata; class Amphibia; order Anura; family Ascaphidae; genus Ascaphus; species Ascaphus truei. The sequence goes on from CM071576.1 coordinate 3,870,199, forward strand.
ACACAAGTGTGATCACTCCTTGCCTTCACCATTTTGCGGTCTGTGCAATGTGTTGCATGATACTTCGGCACCAAAAGGGTTAAATCTCATTGGCTCCCACACTCTGTAATGACCCCTTGGCTGCGCCTGACCTACTGATTTCGGGTAGTTGATGCCTTCACAATAATAGAAGTCATTTCCAAGAATAGTTTGTGTGAATGGAGTTGGAGGTCATTAGGTTATGCAGGCAGTGAGTGTCAGCAACTGTAATCGTTCTAGGGCCCCTGCCTTGTGTGCCGGGTGTGTGCGATCAAGAAGTCATTCTCCGATTAGACGGTAGGCAGTGCGGAGCCCTAATTAGAACGGCTTGAACCTGCAGATTGGTAATTTCCAAGGGTCAGGCAGGATTTTAAATAAATGATTATTACCTTTTTGTTTTGAATCTTTCTCAGTTTTGTAGAGATCAGTCCTCTGCCTTTAATCTCCAAACAAGGGGTTAAAGCTGCAGTTCAGTTTTTTTTTTTTTTTTTTTACATTTATTTTTTTACTTCAATAGTTTCATGTGGGCAATCTCTAATTACCTAAAGAACTGTACAGGCATACCCCGCATTAACGTACGCAATGGGACCGAAGCATGTATGTAAAGCGAAAATGTACTTAAAGTGAAGCACTACCTTTTCCCACTTACCGATGCATGTAATCGTCGTATACGTGCACAACTGATGTAAATAACGCATTTGTAACAGGCTCTATAGTCTCCCCGCTTGCGCACTGCTTCGGTACAGGTAGGGAGCCGGTATTGCTGTTCAGGACGTGCTGACAGGCGCATGCGTTAGCTGCCGTTTGCCTATTGGGCGATATGTACTTACTCGCGAGTGTACTTAAAGTGAGTGTACTTAAAGCGGGGTATGCCTGTATAGCTGCAGCTCAATTCGTTTTCCATGTATTGATAGGTCGAAATTTGGTGACATATTAAAAGCTGGCATTTGTTTATAATCTGCTTGTCTGGCAGTGGAAGCTCATGAATATTCATGAGCACTCCTGAACTGACAAGTGCTAGAGGGAGGGCAGGGCTGACAAAGGGGTGTGACAGGACATGAAGGGGCAGTGCCTTAGCAAATGGCTGTTAAAATAGAATACAAGAAAATTGGTCTTTCAAAGTTGTTTTTTTAAAAACAGAAAATGCTAAAAGTATTTTTTCTTACTACAGAACTGATTTATTAAAAAACACACATGCAGGATATTGACTGAACTGCAGCTTTAACCTGTTTTACAGTACTTACAGGCGCCTGCCACACACGGCACTGCCGGGGTACAGATGGCAAGACTTCTCACTTTACATTCATCAGAGTTAACTGATTACCCGGAGATCTGTTGGGCTCACACTCCGCCCCTCCCCAGCACTGACCAGGTTAAAATAATAATACATGGGACAGGATGGGTTTCATCATACCCACATGTTGCCAGCCACCCTGATTTGCTTGCCCGTTTATTTGCACAAGTGGGCAGGTAATTTGTATTTTTCAGGTGCCCAGTCATTATTATTGGCATGGGGGCCACCCAGGATCTGTGCAACCTGAATCGTGTGTCTGAGCAGAACATCGGCGCATGTTAAATTCTAATGCACAGTATTGATAAAGATGGTATCCCATGTACTGCATCAGGCCGGGAACAATGGTGTAGTGTACAGTATGTGTAGGGGAAGCACTCCTGTTACCATATTTATCACTGCTACAAATAGGACTGCCTTTCATGTTGGGTGGCTCTGTATACAGCGTATTGGGATTAAGCTCTTGTATGTGATGGAGGTAAAGGTTATTGTCCTAAATGAATGCCCTGCAGGAGGAAGCATTGCAGGTACGCTCAAAATAATTACGCAGGTGTACTGGGGATTTAGTTTAAATTGCGTATCACTTTCTGCATTGCCAGGGGCGTTTAAACACCTAAAACGTAAAGCTACAACCACCCCTTTTCTGTACAGGATTGGAGCTGTGGGGTCCCCCTTCGCATAACTGGGTAATTGCATCTCCTGGGACACCCTGGTTGCTGAGATTACCTATTGGTGAGGTTACTGGTGTCGTTAATGGCCATTGTATAGGATGCCACAACTGATTATGTTGCGGATTCCTATTGCAATGAGATTTGGCAGCCATTTTGTGTCCCCTGGTTGGCAGTTTTAAACCCTGTAATTTTAGTGCCAAGTATGTCCGTAACCAGGGTGTTCAGAGCTGTAAATAGCACGGGTCAGATCTGGGGCACCAGTTGTACTGTATGTCTTTATATAACGCCAAAAGTGTACTCGGCGCTTTACAAAGAGTACAGTACAGGGAATTATAATAATACAATAAGCGCAGCAAAATCAGACAATAGGAAAGGAAATCCCTGCCCCGAAGAGCTTACAATCTAAGAGGTATGTTTTGAAACTTAGAGACAGCAGGTGAGGGAATAAGTGCTGTAGATGGCACTGGTTGGCAACAATGGATGGTTGGAGTGACTGTGGGTGTGGGACAATAGCCATGAGTGCAGGCTATTGGGATGTTTGATTTGTGGGGCACGTTTTAAGGTTAGTCTGTATTAAATCAGAAGTTTAACACCATTTACAGGGGAAGAGGTGGCAGGGAGGCATGGGTGAGATACGGTGTGTATGTTTGGGATCAGGTTTTGGGGAGATCCCCAGCAGCAGGAAGGCGTAGATGGAGGGTGTGAATAGAGGATTTGTGTGGGTGTTTTTTATTGAGGGCTAAAGAAGTTGTTGGGAGAGAGGTGTCTAAATAATGGGGCAGTAGGGAAGCTGGAGAGAACAGAGACATTCACCAATGAGTGAGGAAACAGTAAACAGAAAATGAAGTAGGGAGGGCATATTGAGATGCAGGAGGAGAGACTTCCCAGGTACTGGGGATAGGAAGAGTACAAATAATCACAACTTTTAGAAAGTTAAGTTCTCACAGTTGTAAAGTTCTTGTTGTGCAGAGTCCAGATTTTCCTCTAATCTTCATTCCAATTTCAACTCAACTCAGTTCTGTAATAAATAAAAATGCTGGGATGTAAAACAGGATTGCTGGTTTAAAGACTCACAATTACATTTTAGAATGGTTTCAATTTTCACGTTATCAAATTCTATGGCATAACTTTTTTTAATAAAAATGTGTGTTGCAATTTGTATTAAAACAATTGCTTTAACATTTTTTTGATCGATCTGAAAATAGGCATCTATCCATCTATCTATCTATCAGGTTTTTGGGGCAGAGAGGGGGCGGGGGGTGGTTCTTAGTTTCTATTTAGTTCTGTCTGAGACAGCCAAGTACTCTCTCACAAATATAAAAAGTGTACTAACCAAAAACCCACGTTTGCTGCACCTTTGCACTTGGGAATCTGTATATATTCAGTTCCTTCGGGGTCTTAAGAAGATTGAGATTACTAAGACTCCTACAGACACAGCCCAGCTGTCACCAAATCCTTTGTGATTTTCCGCTCCTAAGTACGAGCAGGGACAATTAATGGAGAATAACCGTAATACGAGACCCCTGCAATATAATTAGGAGGGACTCTGGTTAACAGTGGACACTTGTAGTGGCAACATCGCAATACCTCTGACAGCAAAAAGGTCCTTCTAACTGACCACACATCATTGATGTAAATTTAACATAGACTGGACAGCTGGACTATGGACATGATTTTTTAAGTTTATTTTATTCCTCATGTAACTATGTAACTATGTATCCATGTAACGTCCCCTGTGAGGGTTTTTGACATGCTGGCCGACCTTTTGCACTAGGAAGCCTCTCCTCCGTGGGCTGGGCTCAGTGTAAGCTCCTTATCAGACAGCGCTGGGTGTACAAGATAGCAGGTTGCTCATGACGTGTAAGCGTTGCTGAGCATTCTATGCTTTCACCATGTCGGTGTGTGCGTTGGTAAGCGGGGTACTTTCTTACAAGCTCTTTCCTAACATTTACATATTCACTTATTTTGTTATAATTGATGGTTTTGAATTGTGTTTCCTGTTTTTTTCTTTCCTGTTCCGTTGCCTCTGAGTCGGTATTTAGGAACTGGTATGGTGAAAGCAGCCTATTGCTGGCACATATTGGTTTAAACAGGGAGACTTGGCAACATTATTCTAGTATCAAATGTTGAATTGAACTCGCATGGGAAAGCTTAATTTACGATGTGCGCAGTAAAAGCCATTTCTGATTAAGTAAACCACCAATGTACTGTATTCGTTCTTTAATAGAAGCCATGTCTGCGCTTCACAACAGCTGCACATTATAATATTTTTACTTTTTAACCTTGGATTTTGAATTTTTGCTATCAGATTGTCTTGCTGTCAGAACTCGGATAGAAGCCTAATAATTTGCTCAGCTTGTTGGATTTTGACTATTTGATGATCAATAACTTTCAATTTATTCCCTGTATTCTATTGTGCGCTTGTGAAGCGCTACAGAAATACATTTTATACATGCACATAATGAAGGATCATGTGGTTCATGTGTCTTTGTTATGGTTACAACTGTCATTCCAAGATCTATTCAAGAACATGATCTTATTATATAGGAATATAAGGAAATTATTTTGAAATCAAAGCCTACGTGTTATAATTCCCCCCTCCCCATCCTGTTTGCTTTGTACTTGTTGTTAAAACTGTATTCAATTAAGACACAATTGGTGCATTTATTGTACATTATTTAAAGAAGACAAAAATACAGTGCCTGGCGGGACCTTCTGGTAGTGAGAGGAACATGTCATCCAAAAAGAACATGTGCGTGTGAGAGGAACGTGCGATCTAAGGCTGCGTCCGCCGTGCCGCAGACGGCGCACATGCTTGCGAGTGGTGACGTCACCAACTCTCCAAGGATGAGCGTTGTAATGTCCTGCAAATTTTACAGGAAGTGCGGGTGGGGGGTGCGGGGGGAAGGGGAAGGGGCCTAAACAGTGACTGGCACTGATTGGCTGAGGAATCAGCATGCCTCAGTCAATGTAATCTGTCTTGGCGCGCGCGTTCCGCGTGAGCGTGGCCAGACCGATTTTTTTTCAATTTATTTGTGCTGATCGCGCCAAGCACGGTCAGCGGCAACATGGACGCAGCCTAAAAGAACTGCGCATGTACATGTGTGAGAGCACTTGGCGATTATTGATGTTCGTAATGAAATAGCTGGTATGTTTTATTCATTTGTACTGGACCATCTGTGGGGGGGATTACTGGGACAAAACGCAGAGACTTTAAGTAGATTTTCTCCGCTGCACGTGAGGCCTTTCTATTTGTGGAATGAGCCTGTCTGCCCTCACTGATTTTTCTGTTTCTATAGACAGAGTGATGCTTAACACAAGGGGTGGATGTGTGTGGGTGGATGTGTGTGGGTGGATGTGTGTGGGTGGATGTGTGTGGGTGGATGTGTGTGGGTGGATGTGTGTGGGTGGATGTGGGGGTGGGTGGATGTGTGGATGTGGATGTGTCCAAATGTTCTGACTTCTATTTTTGCACCTGTATAGAATCTGCTTTTGAAGAGGACCTGCCAGCTGCCAGCACAGAGCTTTTAAAGCCAATGGCTTTGTTCTGAGCAAGGCGTCTCCCACTCCCCGTACCCATTTATTTGAGGGATGTTCTGAGCAAGGCATCTCCTAGTATAGGACAATCATAGTCCTACACCAGGGCCCCACAGCTCCAGGGAGACAGAATCCATTGTGCATTTCACTCCAAGAGAACTCCCAGTTCTTCCAGTTACTAACTCACTTTGGCAGCTTCCTACGTGTGCTTTTATAAGCCGCAGAAAGTGAGGGGAATATCTCCTGAACTGGGTGACTTCTGACAATCGCACATTACTGGTCCTGCATTGGGAGACGCTAAAAACAACGTTTCACAAATATTATAACATTGTTAATGAGTATTTCTTTTTCATTTTAGGAAAAGTCTACGTAGGTGGTTTACCTCCTAGCTACAACCCCTCAATTGCTGCACGATTTGCTTGAGTATTCTGCTTATTTTGATTGCTATGGGTGATTGGAAGAGTGTTGGTTTAACCGAGTCCTCATCAGGTAATTACAAAGAAGACTGCTTTACATGCTCATGTGCTACATATAGAGAAGGGCATGAACGGAGGCTTTTTTTAGTTTGCACTGTGCAACCGTAGTTATTGGGTTGGATTAATATTAAAACTTACAAAGACACAGTAATTTTCACTTGGTAAATCATTCTCTTAGTTTAATAATAATCTGTTACTCAGGGATTCTTTAGCTTTGTATATATTTGTGTACACTCTTCTCCACATATATTTTGTATGCGTTAATTATATTTAATATTTTTTATTTTAGAAGGCAAAATTTCACAGTACAACTCCGAGCAGAGGATGTCCCCCCCAAGTCTCCTGCAATCCTCGCTGTCTCTAACCAAAACTTCATACCGATGTCCTTCTGCCTTTTGTACGGCGGAGAATGTGGGACAATGCCTGCCATACATTGAGCAGGTACAGTAAGCCCCTGAGTGCACCTAATACCATGGGGATCAGGGGCGTAGCCCGGGGGCCTGCTCCCCCCCGTAGAGACATAACACCCTTGTTAAACCGGTAGAAGAATCCCCTGAGGCAGAGCAGGACGGCAGGGGAGGAGCGCCATCTAGCAGTGTGACCTGGAACTTCCAGTGTCTGCAGCTAGAGCGCGCTCCTCTCCTCGTGCTGTACTGCTCGTCCTCAAGTGATTCTCCTACCGACTAATTCTTTAAGCTGGGGGCCCACTGCATGCCATCTCCCCCTGCCTGTCTCCACCCAGGTAAGCATGGAGGGGGGGGGGAGGAGATCTTAGGGGAGAAGATATGAGGATGATTAGGGGCAGGGGGGAGATCTGAGGAGATGGGAGGGAGAAAAAAATTGCAGTCAGTATTAATATTAGGGACCTTGAAAAAATGTTTGCCTGGGGCCCGCGCCTATCTAGCTACACCACTGATGGGGATACAGCCTGAGTAATACCCGGGAGCCTGTATACTATTGAATACTAATTAACCACTTATGACTGCTACCATAGTCTAGCAATCTGATCTGATCTAGAGTACAACCTTTGCTAAAAGAATCCTAATTTAAGTTGCTGTGGATGTGATTTTCCTTCAGCCGTCCCAAACCCAATATATTTCACCCAACATTTATCTGGTTTCCTATAAACGGGTAAAAGAAAATTCATTCAAATATGAAATGTCCCCCCTTTCCTCTGCCTCGCTACCCATATAAAGCCCTCTGAGTGCTTCCTTTGGCAGTTAAACTGTGGGTGCATTGAATCATTGGATAGATTGCAGACCGTTTGTCATCTTAAAAGCCCTTTCCAAGAACTCCGTATGCGGCACATGTTCACTGGGATTTGAAGCCTCATACACTATAAAACCTAGTTGTAAATGTCTCGGCGGCTCTACAGATGGTACAGCGCAAAATTATTTTGTAGGCTGTTTTTAAGTCTAACGACTTTGTAGATCAAAGCCTATAGCTACTAGTAGTTAGAAGTTGTGTTCATATTTTAACCACTCCAAATATACAAAGCCAAAACTATCTGCATGCAGAGTTATTTATTGGTACTCTTTGCTTGTACTGTAAAAACAAGTGTAACCCACATTGTGAGTATGTTAAGCTGGTGTATTCTGTACCATTATATTAATGGCACTTATAGGAATATTTCCCTCATCCTTCTGGTAGGAGATTACAACCCTTGGCTTCCCCTCGTTGCATATGGCGTCCAAAAATGGAGATGGAAAAAAACTGCACGTAGTATCCATCGTGAATTGCATTTATGAGCTGCTCCAGCGCCATACCCGGAACCTGCGCTGCAGAGAAGAAGTGGAAATGCAACTTCTGAAAATAAACAGTGACCTGGAGCATCTGCAAAGCACTCATTGTAAGCTGAAGGTAAGGATGGCAAGTCTCCGGTGGTCACTGTTCTTTGCACCCCATGGAGAAGTTTTTTTTTTTTTTGTTTTTTTTTGTTGTTTTTTTTACATTTGGCAAAAAGATTATTCTGTCTCATTAAAGACCAAGGACAACATGTCATTCTATTCTGACACACCACAGACCATTCACTAAATGGTGTCTGTGTATTATTTTTTAAATGAAGAACAGGAAATGAAAGTCTTATCTTCATCAGTCCCTAAGTTGTAGTCGGCTCTGTTTCCCAGCAGGGTTCTCTTGTGGTTCTTCCAAGCAAACTTCCAGTAGATACATCAAACTGTGTGTAAATACCAGGAACAGAAATGCGCCTTCCAAGTTGCCCTAATATGCAACAAGCGTAGCTTCTGTAAAAGGAAATTGCAGTTAGTGGTGGTAAATGTAATGAGTATAACGCATAATTTATCTCGTACACAAGTTGTTTTATGGAGATGGTGTACACCGTACATGCAATTACACTCGCTCTCTCTGTTCTTGTATAGAGCTCATAATTCCTATATCCAGAATAAGTCCCTCTTCCTTAGAAGTCTGTCATTTTATGCACGAGTCATTACATGCCCTGGTTTGAACCGTATTAACTTGCTTCAGTGATTATAGCCATTATTACTAGGCTGGCTCGTCACCTTTTTCCTATAAATATTAAATAGTTTTACACAGAATGTGATGAGAAGTTATTCACTTAGAAATATAATTTTTTTTTCTATCTTGGGCCTAGTACACAAGTAATAATTTTTTCTATCGAATAGTCACGTGTGACTTGATAAAGGTAAAGCTTTATTTTTTATAGGAGCAGCTTGAAACCTCCCGACGAGAGAATACTTCTCTGCAGGAAAGAGACCGCCAGTTGCAGTGCAAGGACAAAAACCTGCTCCAGTTGCTGAAGAATGAGAAGGATGAGGTCTGTGTGTCGCTGTCTGTGTGTCGCTGTCTGTGTGTCGCTGTCTGTGTGTCGCTGTCTGTGTGTCGCTGTCTGTGTGTCGCTGTCTGTGTGTCGGTGGGTGTGTGTCGGTGGGTGTGTGTCTGTGTGGGTGTGTGTCTGTGTGTGTGTGTCTGTGTGGGTGTGTCTGTGTGGGTGTGTGTCTGTGTGCGCCTTTGGTGGGTTTATGAATATAGATGTGTTGGATGAACCAAGTGTCACTTCCTTCTGCTGCTCTATGTGGGACTATTGAGAAACAGATGTTCAAACAAGGAGGATATCAGCCTCGGTTTCCTTGGACTTGTAACTCCATTTGAAGGCATTGATCAAGTTTCGAAATTGTTAAAATGTATCTCCATGGTATGAAACCATAAAAGGATGAGGGTGAATGCTTGATAGTCAAATAGGATTTTCTGTGTTTGTAGCTTCAAAAGTTGCAGAATATCATTGCAAGTCGTTCTACTCAATATATTCATAACATGAAGAGGAAAGAGCGGGAGTACAACAAACTGAAAGAGCGATTGTACCAGCTCGTGATGGACAAGAGAGACAAGAAAATATGTGAGCATTCGTTATCTGCATTTAGGTGACACTTTAACTTTGGGGGAAACGAGGGGCGTCCATTTTAAGTCTCCACAAAATAGTTGACGTCAGTATTTCTAAAAACAAAACATTACAATGGAGTTCATACTCGGAAAGAAAAGGTGAAAGTTAAAAGCAATTCTTTTAAAGAATAGATGTACCATGGTAACTACGTGTAAAAGTTCACTTATTTAGTTGAATATCCAACGTACAATAACTGTCTTGACTCTGGGCTTCTCTAAAATATTAAAAGATTGTGGTGATTAGGTCAGAAGGAAACTATCCCCCCCTAAAAGCTAGTCTCACCTCTTAATGTTTGGGGACTACCAATTACATTTTTCCCGACATTGTTGCTGCCCCTTCAGAACTGGAGACATATTATTCTAGTTTAAATACCAGTAATTAAAAAAAAACTACATTAAATCAATCGGGCCCAGAATGTGTTTATCTTTTGCCTCTTCCTTAAAGTCTGCCTAAACTAGTAGTATTTGCCAGTCTGTTTTACGAACTGCAACTTCAGGAGCCATTGGAAAGCAACGTTCATATTTGTTTTGTTTTGAAGCCATTGATGTACTGAACTACGTTGGCAGAGCTGATGGTAAAAGAAGTGCTTGGAGGACAAGCAAGACTGACGCCAAGTAAGTACAAACCAAGTTAGCAAAGGATTCTACACAAACATTATACATAATACCAACAACTCCTTTGTATTTAAAATATATATATTTTTAGGAATGAAGAAGAAATGTACAAAGTTCTCTTAAGTGATTATGAACAACGACAGAAACGGCTAATGATTGAGAATGCAGAACTGAAGAAAGTCCTTCAGCAAATGAAAAAGGAAATGATTTCTATCCTGGCACCACAAAAACAGAAGGCAAAAGAGAAGGCAGAGGACGGCTTTGGAACAGTAAGTGTTCCATAAACTGTAACAAATGGTTTTCTAACCTTCTCCGATTGCAACTGGGTTAGATATGGTGAGGCCATTATCAACGCTGGCCAGATTTCTCTCTTGTTGAGGTGGGAGGAGGTGGAAGGTTAACATTTTATTCTACACTCCTTTCCAAGTGAGGACGGTACAGTGAAGGATGATCTCGATTGTGGACCTCCCATTAGCTCTTTTTTTTTTTTTTTTTTTTTTTTAAAGAGAACTTATTAAAGGATCCAAAATCTGTGGTGCATGGTACTGCCTAAAATATTGGTTGAGTAATGCCTGCCCTTATTTTAAACCAAATTCACAACCCAAAGTAGTCATCCTTTAACTGTACAATGTCTCTGTATGTTTTCAGAGTGGGGGGTGGGCTGTGTTGTCATTTATGGGGAAAGGATCTGTTTTCTCCGCAATTACTTGATCTGGTTATCTATGTATGTACAGTAGCTGCACTGTAACATTGCTTTGATTCGCAGTCCTGCGACCATGTGCCTGTTGAATCTAATAAATGCCTCCCAGTGACACGGCCATCTCCTAATGTCGTCACAATGTTGTCATGTATACATTGTTTGTTCTTTGCTCCAGTACAAGGTAAAGAGTGAAACGTATTCTGTTTTTTTAATATTTTGCCGCAGGTTCTTTCCGACATTGAGGAAGATGTTGGTGACTCTAGCAAAGAGACTTTGTCCGAGTTATCTTGTGAGACTGTACGAGAGCAGCTTGTTAACAGCATCCGGCAGCAGTGGCGCATACTCAAAAATCACGTCGAGAAATTGGACAATCAAGGTAAATCCGCTTTGCTGATCGACATGTTTGTGGTTTTGGAAATGTTCTGTTAGTGGAACCCAAAATGCAAAGCAATGATCTTCTCTGGCTGTGTTCGTAGCTTCCCTTGTACGTGTGGCATCTCCCAATCACAAAGGTATGATTAAGAGGGAAGATCACGAACAAGAACTTGAAAAGCTGGAAGAGGAGATTCAGCAATGCAGAGACACCATCAAAAGCCAGCAGCACCTTTTACAGGTAAAAGGGGAAAAAAGAAAAATAATTGCGCTACTAATTAAGTGATATTAAATAAATAAATATAGTGGTTATTTCTTATAACCCACCACACTGTGATTAAGGATTGTAAATAAACAGTCTATTTAGTGAAAGGTGAATAATTATAAGAAAACCTTTAATCAAATGAAGAGTCTGCTGCTGTACAAGGTTGGATGGCTCAACATCCCTTGAGACTAGTATATAAGAAAGAAACACAGTGCACAACTCATAGTGTAATCAATATAATAAAATCAATAAAGTAAAAGTGGTTATATATGCACGTACAAAATATCTTCTAAATCAGGCATCACATGAATTTTGGCCCATGTTCCCAGCACGTATCCGCTTCACGACGGATTACACCAATGTCCTCTCGGGGTCAGTGGCTCTGATATCCTTCTGTACACCCCGATATCCTGTTTCAGTCTCTCAGTCTGCCTCCTGTAGCTTCGTGGCTTTGCTTACTGCAGATCTCTCTCGGACGTACTTCCGGGTAAGACGTCACTCAGATCTCGTCACTGGGGCTGTATGGAAGCTCCTGAGGTCCAAATCAGTATGTGAATATGATAGATCGTGATATTCAAAGTCCAGTGCCAATAAACTTGCTGATGGGCTTATGTAGAAGGAGATACAGTATTGTACTCCTAAGATAAACGCAATTACACTGTCCTAAGCGTTTCGTTTAGCAAAACTTCTTCAGGGGCATGTATGATACCCCCAGTTGTATAGGAGGACCAGCTTATGACTTTTGTGTGCAACTAAAAAGGGGTCACCTGAGATCTTCAGCATCTCCCTGGTGGGCAACGTTAAGGACTCTTCGTCTCGCCGTTGTGTCTGAACCAAGACATCACCGTCTCTCCAGGGTTCACATGATGCGTTTGAAACCACGTGACAATCCAGGATGGGCATGTTTCTCTGGCTGTATGCAGTCACTTCCCTCATCCTGACGCCTTGTCTGTGCCACGCCTCAAAGTTTACACATTTTATGAAGAAATGTTGCTATAGATCCTTTTGTGTGTGAAGTTACTGGGCGGTCAAAGTCCAGACTCGTCCCTAGGCTGCAGAGGTCACCAACATCGCAGGCAGTTCCGGCTCGCCAGAGCAGGTGTTGGGAAGCTTGGTCTCCGCTAAGAAAAAGGAGTTTCCACAGATTCATGACGTCTCGTGCATCCCTGAAGGGAGATATGATGTCCCTTGCCATCCAGCGTGTGCAGCCGTATGTCACCATCAGCAGGGTCCTGTCACCTAACGAAGTCCCCAGCAGTAAGCGCTGCACAGTACGTCATGAAAGAGTCCTGGGTCTCCATGTAATAGGACTCGGGACTCTGAGCCCTTTCTAAGATCGGTACCATGAGGTGGCTGCACACTGGATAATGGTTTGGCTCAGAAATATCCAACACTACGTGCTGAGTTAGTATTGCAGGTTATGAAGTGATGGTAATTATCCCCAACTGGCCCAGAAGAGCCTCTGTTTTTTTTATTTTTTACATTTATGTACGGACGTGATGAGGCTGGCATTAGACAAACACTTTTTTTTTTTTTCTCTCCGGTTTACACTGGCCCGGCCTGGAAATTAAAATGGAGATCATGAAAAACATTGATCCTTTAAAGATGATTAATCCAATGAAGGTCTCTACTTCCAAGTTCTATCACTGAATCCAAAGTGGCCTTACCGGACATCCTGGCGTTTCTTGCAGCCAGTTATGAGATGGGGTTATCTTTAAGATAATTAAAGGTGCAAGTTGCAGCTCTAGGAGATACTTTTCCGAAACCGCTGATTGAAAATCGCTAGCCTGTCGTTTATATAACAATTTATTTTTTTACTGATTGTATGATAAAATTAGGATATTCTGCATGTTCAATACTTTATTAGATTAATTGTGTAAATGTTCTAGTCCTGCTTGCCCCACATGATCCTACTTGTGGTTGTTCAGACTAATTGCCAGAGAGAACGGTTCGGTTCTGTTTGAAACGTGAAGGGATTTCCTTCTATTTTACATGGTTCTTTTCAAATGGTCAGTTTTATTGCCCCTCTAGATTAGCCCTCACCCCACTAGATTAGCCCTCACCCCACTAGATTAGCCCTCACCCCACTAGATTAGCCCTCGCCCCACTAGATTAGCCCTCTGCACTTTTTTTCTTTGTATATGTGAAAGTGAGTGGTGACACAGGAGGGGTTTAGTGGCAGCATACACATTGAGCGAAACGTGTCCAGCTCGCGTTGGCAGTGTCGCGTCGCCCCTGGAGAGACGGTGGCGATGCTGTAGGCCAGGCACGGCAGCCAATGTCTAGCAGAGGGAGAGACCATGGGGAGGCTTGCGCCAACTCCCTACGCTGCGACCTCAGATGCACGCGATCACGAGTCTGTGCGAGACCATGATTTAATGAGGACTTTGCATTTGAAATAAGCCATAAAATTGGGCTATAGTTTCACACAGCCAGAGCACATCCTATCTTATTTGGTTGCTTTTTAATATAGAAATACATTAATACATTTGAGGCTTAAGGCCCAGATGGGTACATAATTTGGCTGATGGAGGTGCTTGTAATACATCGCATTGTAATGCCTGTGGCGAGCCATATTTTGTATCTCATCTGCTTGTTTGCACTTCAGAACAGCTATTTTATCACACCCCCTACACGCGTGCGCTCCCCTATGTTTTTGTTGTACATTATTTTTCTATACAGCATATTGGAAGTACATTTTCAGTTATAGCGATGATGAAATGCAAGGGGTGGTACAAAGAGGGCTAGCGTATGTCCCTTTGTGCCAGGGGTGGGAAACTCAGTCCTCAAGGGCCACCCACAGGCCAGGTACTAAGGAGATCTCTGCTTCAGCACATGAGCCACCTGTGCTGAAGCAAGGATATCCTGAGCCTGACCGGTCGGTGGCCCTTTTCAGGATATCCCTGCGTCAGCATAGGTGGCTCCTGCTGAAGCAGAAATCCCTAATACCTGGCCTGTTGGTAGCCCTTGAGGAGTGGAGTTGGCTACCCCTGCTTCATACAGTTGGACTCGAGACCAGGGGCTACTAATTATCCGTTTTCTGCTCGTATTGTGTGAATATAGTTTTTATAATGTGTATATATATTTTATTAATTTTGAAGACGATATGTAAATTCTAGAATTTTATTGACATTGCTTTAAATATTAATGGCAGAGTTCCTTCTAATAGCATCACAGATAACAAAACCCGAGCGAGTAAATACTATAAATACATGGCGTGAATATTCCCTCCCTAACTAGCAGAGGTTGCAGACCCAACATGACCGCAAAGGGGTTCAAATATACAGGAAATTCAAAAAGTCTATTGTGAACTCCATTGTCTTCCTTCCTCTCCTGGCCACTCGGGGGCAGTATATACACACACGTGCTGGCCACCCTTGGCTTGCGCACGCTCTTATTTTGCTGCTTGTGGATGCAGTGGCCATAAAATGCTTGAGCAGTCTGTGAACGGAACAGTGTCCGTCCCTTTAAATGCATGAAGGCCCCACAGAGGCGCTATTTTGGTTCTGGCAACCAAACTCCTGCAGTGCAGGATAGCTTGAAACAAACATTGGGAAGCGTTGCAAATACTTGCTCTTTTTTCCCCCTCCTCTCATGTAGCAGCAGCTAAGTGTACCGAGGGATGACGAGACTGCCCTGCTGCTGCGAGACTGCTACCTCCTAGAAGACAAAGAGCGTCTGCGAGACGAGTGGAAACTATTTAATGAACAGAAAAAAAACTTTGAGCGAGAGCGAAGGAATTTTACAGAAGCGGCTATTCGTCTCGGACATGAAGTAACCGTCCCCCCAAAAATTAAGGGTCATCTGTGAGGGTGCGGGGTCAAGTCTTTAGCCTTGCACTGCCAGAATGTCAGTTTTTTGCCTCTGGCAGTGAGGGGGTTAAACAATACTCCTATTTTCTTCGTGAGGAGTATACAATGCTAATTACTCGTGGGCTGTACAGCTTCTGTCTCCCAGTATTGTTTTTACAGCAGAGTACACAGAAGAACTTAAACATTATGGAACAATGCACTAAAACATGTTTTAACTGTAAATGTAACTGAAAGTTTGTATAATAAAACAATCACTTTCATTGCAAATGTAAAACATTTGTACTTTGTAATGTCGGACATGATGATAAAAATGGGATGACCAATGAGGGATTGCTTGGATAAAATGTTGAAACGGTGATCTAGATCAGGGGTGGTCAACGCCAGTCCTCAAGGGCCACAAACAGGCGCGGTTTTACGTGTATTCCTGCTTCAGCACAGGTAGATCAGTCTGACTGAGCCACCAGTGCCGGATCAGAGAACCTTTTAAAAACCTGACCTGTTGGTGGCCGTTGAGGGCTGGAGTTCACCACCCCTGATCTAGACCAATTACATCCAGCTCTGGAACCTTTCCGATGATTTTGGCGACCCCAATATGAATCGGACGAGCAGACGTGCTGTATAAAACACACGGAGATGTAGTGTACACTGTTATCTTGCTCCCTTTTAAAAGGAGCGATTTTCATGGATAAAACTGACTGTGTAGATGTGTAAATCAGGCATTCTTTTGCCATAATGTATGGAACATTATTTTGGGCTTTTATCCGTGCGCACATTATCAACAAATAACAGAACATGGAACCGTTCAATTGTAGCAACGTGACGTGTTCACTTCTGTGCTCATGCAGGGGCTCTTGTTTTCCCCCTCAGAGGAAGATGTTTGATGATGACAGAGCCACTTGGCTGAAGCAGCAGTTCTTGAATATGACGTCTCTTTATGATCGCAAGAGTTCTGAGCATTGGAAATCCCACAGTGCCCTTCTTGGTGAGTGTTGAAAGAAAGACATGCTTTGTTTTCAGGGGGGGATTTTTGAAGGTTTGTTGATGGGATTCTGGGGAATATATACTGTATCTACCACAGAAATATATGTTTTTGTTCCTAATTTTGTAGCAACACGCGCTGTCATACAGGATGATGGTATCCCTTGGAGATAGATCTCCATTGCCAAAAGTCTTTTCACGTCGTTTGATCTTGTCCATAAACCTACTTGGACAATATGCAGGGTGGTGTTTTTGTGGGCTATATATATGTTTTGCCCTAGACCTGCATAGTCACCATTTTGCCCCCTGGTACATATTGGCGGTTTGAGTACCTGCTACATTATTATATTTGGTGTTTCTGAAATAATTGCAGCTCCCCTAATGTGAATATTTTGGTCCAAACTGTTAACCTTGGCGTACGTCCCACCTTTTACCCAGGAGACTAATATAAGATGTGATTGCGGAGAGCTTGTCTGGGAAATACTTGGTCACTATAGGAGAGGTTATAGGACTTTCTGTTGATGTCCAAAAAAGCACCAGGCATCTCAATATAGATATCTCTCTATAAGTGCCTTTCTAGATCTCTATAGGAGTTTGTAAAAAAAAATGTGCGCGTTTACATTTTAGTGTTTTTTAATCTCGCTATGTGTGAGCTGGATTCTACTATCAATTTGCTGTGTCTGAGTTGATTAGTCAAACCCCTCCTTTAATTATTAGTCAATGTGGCTGTGCTTTAGAATACTTAAGGCAGGATACTTTGGCTGTGAGCCATATGGCTGTGTAACATTTAAGTGTGTGGCAGAGTTAATCTTGAAGTTGAAATTGGAGGAAGATCTGAACTCTGAACAACAACTTTACAACTGTGAGAACTTTACTTTCTTAAAACTGTGATTAATTGTACTCTTTCTATCCTCCAATACCTGGGAAGTCTCTCCTCCTGTATCTCACTATGCCCTCCCTATTTATTTTTCTGTTTACTGTTTCCTCACTCCTTTGTGAGCATTTCTGTTCTCTACAACATCCACACTCCCCACTGCACCATTATTTATACACATCTCTCCCAACAACTTCTTTACCCCTCAATAAAAACACCCGCACAAATCCTCTATTCACACCCTCTATCTACTCCTTCCCGCTGCTGGGGATCTCCACTAAGCCTGAAGCCAGACATACACACCTGATCTCACCCATGCCTCCCTGCCATCTCTTCCCCTGTAAATGGTGTTAACCTTTTCATTTAACACTGACTAACCTTAAAACTTACCCCACAAATCAAGCATCCCAATAGCCTGCACTCATGGCTATTGTCCCACAGTCACTTATACCACCCATTGTGGCCAAGCACACCCATCTACAGCACTTATTCCCTCACCTGCTCTCTCTGTAAGTTTCCCCTCAAAATTCTTAGATTGTAAGCTCTTCGGGGCAGGGATTTCCTTTCCCATTGTCTGATTTTTGCTGCACTTATTGTATTATTATAATTCCCTGTACTGTATTCTTTGTGAAGCGCTGAGTACACTTTTGGCGCTATATAAATAAAGACATACAATACTATGAGTTATCCTGTTACTTTATGTAACCATGCAGGTGCAGAGCACGAGAATCTGCGACTCCATGCTACTTCTCATCCAAAACACCACCGTTTATCTGCAGAAGGAGTATCCAGATCCACAGGGAAAGCTCTGCCTGCCACACCTACTGCTGAACATAACCAGCCTCTGCATTATAGTCACAGGGACAGGTAACGGGAAGTGCATGAACTTGTGCTTAACCTTGTTACTAATGTGCAGGAGACAGGCAATGGAATGATCTCATTTTGATAAACAGATGGGAAGGCTAACTTAGAAACAAGGCTGCATATGAGATCCATCTTATCTATCGAATCACTTTAAGATCTGATTCCTCATTTCAATTGGTTTTGTGACTCCTGGTATAATTGAAGCTCACAATACCCTGTTGATGGATGGCCACTCATTAATGAAGCAATTTGGTATTATCCACAAAAAAAGTATTGATTTATTGTGCACCAACTAATTCTGCATATATTTCAGCGCAGTGTAATATGTTATACACGATTTCTTCATTTCTAGCACTGGAAGAAGTGGGTCGTCTAAAAGAAGTGGCTCAACCATTAGTCCAACTGGCAGTGACTTCCTGCATTAAATGCGCCCCAGTCTCGGTGGTTGGGTTACCCTGCGTCCTGCGGGAGAAGTCTTCGCACCTGCACAAAGACTTTCTTGTCTGACAACTTTTTTTTTTTTTTTTTTTTTTTTATTTCGTCAAATGTTGATTAATTGTTTAACCTTCCCCATCCAACAAATTATTTTAGTTTTTATTTATCTACTGCTATGTAGCTTGGGACGTATATATATCCGCCACCTGTCTGCCGTAGAGGATAACAACAAAGCGTGTTTCTTGCTGCTAGAACAGCAAAGCGTATTTAAAGCAAGTATTCTTTTTAGCATAATTTCTCATTTCATGTTCAATTGGTTCGCATTATCCTCGAGTTATGCTGCCTGTGTGTCGCCTTGTTTATTTTTATTTGTACCCTTTGGGTAATATGAGTCATTATACCACATTTAGAGGATATTGGTCTCTTCAGTGTCCTGTTTCCAGCTTGCATTGGTTGTCCCAGATTTGTCTCTCTCAGGGGTAATGTGTTAGATGATGTAATACATTTAAATCACTAAACGTTCAGATTAGGAAATGAATGTATTGATGGTCCCTCCAGGACCGCAGGGGTTCAATGCCCCTATCATCTTCTGTGTAAGTTATTGTACTCTAAACATTATTCGGTCTGGCAGTATTTAGAATGTACACAAATGAACTTCTAGATACTATCTTGAAAGAGCAGGTGGTTGAAATGGCAGACTTACTATGGCACTTAAGTGCAATCCTCTGCAATGCTAGTACGTGGAAGAGCCAGATAACATGCAGGATGAGACCAGTGCAGGACTCTGGGATCAGACAGAAATGGCAGCACAGCGTTTCCGGAGTACGGTAGCCAGTCGTAATTATTTTTTTTTCTTTCTGGAAAACGTTTGGCGTAGTTCTTGTAATAATACGAAAAAACTATGTATTTAGCTCATTTTTGTGCAAGATTGCACTTTTTTTTTTTAATTACAAGCATGTTCATACTGTATTATACAGAGGAGGCCACGAAGTCCCCAGAAATGTAACAAACTTTAAAATGCATTTAACTTGCCCTTGTTAACTGCACATAAATGTATTCAGGTGAAGATATTTTAATTATTCGTCATTTGAATTCCTATACAACGACAAAAGCCCCTGTGCTTCCTGATGGGACTGCAGAGCGGTGAAGGACATTTTATCATCACAAGGATTTATGTTAGACTCTTAAACGCATGAAATCAAGCAGGCTTAAAATCTGACACTGCAAAGTCATTAAATGCAATAAAATATAAACATCCCAGCTTGTTTAAAATAAGATTGTGAACTACTGGGTTTGAGGCACTTTTCAGAATCTCTCGAGCTTTGTGACAAAAGTAATGAGATCACGTACTGTACATTCTATTGCAAATATGCTTTATACCCACCTCCCTCTCTATCTGAATGTATACTTTTTTAGATTTGTATTAATGTCCTTTCTATATAGACCTATTTCGTTTTTTTAATTGGTAATAATGTGTACAAAGTAAAGTGCAATAAGTATTTTTATGTAGATAAATGTTTTGAATGTGAAAGCTTTAAGTGTTTCTTTGTATTATTTTTAATATTTTGGGACCGGCTGCTATGAAAGTCATCTTTATCTAGTGATATATTAGTGTCCCCGATGAATGACCTTAGTGTCCTGACCTTTGGACAAATGTGTTAACAACTTATTGACTCCCCCAAATCCTTAAATGTAAAGGGTAACAAATGGAACCTTTTTATTTTTTATTTTTTTAAGTTAAAACAAATGAGTGTCTTTTTAGCTTAAAAGAAAGCAGACCATATAAAAAGATACATTGATTATAGAGATGCATGGTATAGCAATGAGCTGGGAGGTTGTATTTTCAATATCCGGTGGGGGTGTCCCCTTGCAAGAAATGTTGGGGTCTTCTGTACTAGATTATATCAATGCTGTTTTTACATGCAATCTGTATTGGTTGGGTTTTCTACTGGAGAGAAAAGTAGTTAATTGAATCTGCCGTACAAAAGTGTTAAAAAATGGGACTTTCTGGAAGCAGGAGTCACACATACTTGGCATATTTTAGTCTTGTAGGTGCGAGAATACAGCATTTTAGGTTTGGCATCTCGCATTCTGGTCTTTTCCAGATCCATTTCTATGCAGTCTGGGGAGCAAAATCCCCGTTCTTTCCTCATGCTGAGAAGCAGCTAGAGGTGCCCAAGTTAGTGTTGCATTACTTGCCTTTACCTTGGCGGTGGTATGGGGATTTTTAAAAGACGATTGCAATGTATTACTTTAATGCTCCTGACCTTCATATATTGGATCCTGGATATTGTAACTTGTTGGTGCTTTTTACACGGTTATCTGTCCATTCTCCAATATCTGTCAGTTGGGCAGCTTTTGGTAGCATTTGTAAGGATGAATGAGTAGAGTTTATTTTACTGTGGGCATATGGAGTTGTTAATAGGCAAGACCTTAATTCTGGACAAAGGTATGCTTACAAAGAGTGCCTTTTTATTATACGCTGCGCAGAAGTGCTTTTTCTAAACCAATGTACATCCCAAGAGTAATAAGTCATGCGTTTGGTAACACCTTGCATAGTTGAATCCAATAGTACTACCTCTGCCTTAAACTTAAATGTTAAGATTGTTGCTCTATTTATATACGATTTTAGATTTGCTAATGAAGTTGCTCTTTTTGTAGTAGAAATATTGTTAATAAAAGTTGTTTATACACAATACTGTCTGCATTTTGTTGTCTCATTATTATTTTTTAAATGAGTCTCCTGGGGGATCAGAGCCTCCGTGCTTGCTCCCACAATTATCGCTGGGGGGGGGGGGGGGGAAGAACAGTTGTATTATAAAGTTTATGTATATCAGAGCATAAATCACAAATAGGGCATGTTCTGCTATCTTGGGCTCAAAGCTCCTCCTTTGCCCATGAAATTGAGGGAACCTGTGAATTTGGAGGCACAGGGGCTACAAATTTGTGTGTATACAATATATTTAAAAATATATTCTATGGTCCTGTAGCAGGTAGATTTATTTAGGACAGTAGCGGCATCATGCAGTTAAACCATCATAAACCTAGTCGCATCGGAGCTGCAACCATGTCTACCATGCAACTACTACAATACATCTTCTTCTGGATTTAAGAATGAGTGTCCACTGCCTTAAATGTAATGCTTCATGGGGACTCAATCCAGCAAGCCCCCCCCCCCCCCCCACAGCATTAGGTGCACGCGAAGGTAAAAGACCAATCATTTCAATACTGGTGTTGGATAGTCTAAGTGCAAACTTATTTTGCTAAAATTTGATGTGTAAATTTGAGAGGAAAATTTATTTTGGCAAGTTCCAGAGGAGAGTAGGTGGGCGAGAGACACAGAGTATCTTCACTAATCTGATGCAATAGACCTGGGATGTGGCCCAGCCTAGAGAACAAGTGAGAATTCGGAGTGCGTACAACACTGCACCACATCCAAGTCGTACAAGAAGTGATTTCCCGAAGTAGTGAATATGATCTTCCACTCTGCTTAGGATTCATAGTTTAGGAGAAAGCATTTGATCCTGTCTACTAATGCACTAATGCACTAATGAGACAGTGTTGAAGTAACATCCGGTACCCTGATTATTATAAAGATCATTTAAGAGTGCCACGTCAACCATTATATTACATGACGATGCTGGCAAGGTCGTGGGACACGGAGACATCATGTTGGCAATGCTTTTCACTGCAACACTGGAATTGTTCAAGACATTAGATTGGGAAGAAAATGGAATCAAAATCAACTGTAAATACTTGTCCCCTATGATTTGCTGCTTACTTTATTTTTGCTACAAGCCCAGAAGACCTTCAGTAACAAATTGGAGAACTTGCCGAAGCAAGTAAGAATGTGGGCCTCTATATGAATATCAACAAGACCAAAGTGATGTTCAACAGATATGTCAAGGAAGACTGAAAGAAAGGTCATTGACTATCTTGGCCAGAAAATAACAATAACGAGAACCTTTTTAAATGAAATCACTAGATTGAAGATGGAATGGAGTGCATTTGGATGAAAGACAATATTTCAAGGAAACCTTCCATTATGTCGCAAGAACGTTTTTAACCAGTGTATTCTTCCTGTGCTCAAGGGATGTGAAACTTGGACCCTAAATACGTAGATAATTCAGAAGCTCTAGACAACGCCAAGAATTATGGAGATATTTTACCTGAGACCGGTAAAAGAATGAATGGGATTGAAACCTAACAGGTCTGTAATATGAGAGAAGACATTAAAATGGTAGTGGGCTGGTTGTGAAGGACCAATATAGGGGGCGGGGGGTTGTCAAGGAGTGGGCACAACGATCTATGCAGCCATTTTGTCTCCAGTCATTTTGTATGCGGTATGAGAAATGTGAAAATGTGTATCGCTCTCAGTACTATGCCAACCCACACAGCACCCCCACTTTAGGAATGTGTATCGCTCTCAGTACTATGCCAACCCACACAGCACCCCCACTTTAGGAATGTGTGAGCTATGAGTCCCAAAGCTATTGGGAGTTGGAGAAAAGAAACCACTTCTCAGTTTTTTTTTAATTGGCAAACGTCATCTAGGAACGTGCTGACTGAGTAAAACACAAACCCGAGGTATAGAGACATTTAAAATATCATGTGAAGGTCAGTTAGAACTAGATTTTCCATGACCTGTAATTCACCACATATATGGGGCGTAGTCTTATGCATTTGGGTATAAAGATTACCTGCAAATGTATTCCTAGCAGAGAGCTCGTTTGCAAGCTTTCTCCCTGTGTACACCTGTATACAATAAAGACTCGCTTGTTATTCTGAACCCGCATTATAATAATCTTTTACCTCTTTCACATGCACATATCACACAAAGAAATTATCATCGTTGGATAACTATGGTACTCGAATCCAAGAGATTAAAAGACCAAGATGGTGACCAAAACGTAAGATGGGAGGATGAAATCAGAACATTTGTTGGCGAAATGTGGAGAAGACTTGCAACCGCAATACCTGGAAGTTCATTGGCCAGACCTTCATGAGCAGAGGAGTGACAAGGTCATGATGGGGAAGATTATCTTTCCAGTCAAATGCAGTCAAATGCTTCTTTAGACAATGTGAAGAGAACCCCTGTGCATGAAAAGGACCACATCTGGGAAATCGTATGCCAATGTATATTTCCCAGGTATCTCAAATTTTTTTTTTTGTCGTCACTTGGGACATTAATAAAGAAGTATAACTACCAATCAGCCCAACTGAAACACATAGGGATATGGAATAACAACCCAGAGATGTGCTGCTGGTTAGAAATTGAAGCTTATTATGCGAGGCTTTTGTCTCTACAAGCGGCTCTGTGGTCCTCAGGAACCGGGGAGACGCAGAAAGGAAGGTTTGACCTGGGATCAATGGGGTGGACGTGGAACATATGGACCAAAATTAAAAATAAATTTGCGTTAGTATCCTCCCCATCTCAGCTTACATCCATATTTAATAACCCAGAGTTTCCACCAAGATGCTCTAAAAAGCAATTTACGAATATAAAAATATCAAAATAGCGGTCGATTTGGTGGAAAAGGGGAAGATCGGGTACTTCCAGGATCTCCAAAACAAATACCAAATGCAAGAGCTTTAACTTTTCAATTTTCTTCAAATTAGACACTTCCTGTCAGCAGTCTCTTATAAAAGTTTTGAAAACGTGGCAAAATTTGAAGCATACTGCAAAAAAGGCACCTATCAGAGAGGTCTGATATCGGGAATATATGCCGAACTAGAAGTATCAAGAAATACACTAGACCACAACTACATGTTAAAATGGGCAGAAGATCTCACCCCAGGAGATCTCAATGTTGAGATAGATAGGGACGACTGGGAGGATATCTGGGAATCGGCAGCCAAAACGTCAATTTGCACAACAACGAAAGAAAATATATACAAAATTCTATTTCAATGGTACTTAACTTCCAGTAGGCTGAGGCAGATCTTTCCTGGATCACCCAATCTATGCTGGAGGGGGTGTGGTCATAGGGGAGATATGGCCCACATTTGGTGGACATGTCCAGAAATCAAGAAGTTCTGGACCATGGTCCAAAATATTGTTCAAGAAGTCTCTGAGCCGAGTCCCCCTTGATCCGTTGACTTTTGTGCTTGCGAAACTGATAGAGAATCTCCCAGCTCCTATGGGGCGACTGGTATCCCACATTCTAACTGCAGCTAGATGTTCCATAGCTGCGGCACGGAAAAAAATCAACCCCCATCTAGAAGAACTGTCACCAAAAGAATAAGTGAGGTTATGACCTTGGAGAAGTTAACAGCCCAATTGAAGCAGACTACTGACCAGTTCTACAGTTCATGGCTCCGGTCATAAGACAATTCAGAAATTAGTAGTAAATAAAAATCCCAGGCCTGAGAAAACATACAGTTGGCTCTGGAAACTGAGGCGGCTGTTTTGGGGATGGGTGCGCCCCCGCCTTGTTCGTCCCCACTCCCAACTTATTTGTGTTCCCACTGCTGTCTCTCTCCCTGCCCATGGAGGGTCCCTTCAATTCCCCCCCCCCCCAGCCTTCCATCCCCACCTAGCCTGTCTCCTGCTCCTTTCTCTTTTCTCTTTCTTCTATCTCTTAAGTTTCTATCAGGGAATGCAGAAAAACTGAAAGTTGCAGCGTTCAAGGAGGACAGATAGTTACAAAAGTTGTTAAAATGTAAATACCTACAACATGTTGGACAAGATAACATTGAAATTTGAGAAGGTGTTGGTATGTTATTTTTCTGAATCTGAAAATCAAAGTGCTGTAACAATATGGCAAAGTGCACTGTATGGTGAAAAATGTATTTTATTATCACTGCTATCATTGATACCTATACCTCTCAGGGTGTTTATGATTATTTTTTGTTCTACTTTTGCACATTTAAAACCGATTTTGGCTTATTCCAATTCTCTTTCAGTCATTTTCTGAGTGCTGGGAACATAACTACCGATATTTTAATAAAGAAGTCTTCTCCCCAGCAAAACCCATTTTTCAGGGTCTGGAGGTAGCGGACACAACATTTGAAGTCCATCTTACCTAAAGCACTGGACTCGCGTTAACACAAAGCAGTGCTAACTTAACATGTGAAGCCTATGCCAATGCGATAGCAGCCACTGCTTTTTCATATAATTAGCTTTGTGGGTTCGGCTTACCTCGGGCGCACAATGTCTGTACTCCTTTTAATAACTACTTTTCATCCCTGAGTTAACGTAGCTCTGAATCTGGGCCTTAATGTTTTTGTGGTGGGAGAGGAGGGGATGAGGGGCGGAGGGGTGTTGGCAAACTTTAGAAGAAAGCTAATTTCACCATTCTTGTCACTAAACACACTATTACACATGATGGCGGTTCGTAAATGATAACAACATAAATACCTTTTTTTTTAAGGGTAAAAGGACATTGGTTCATGATTCCCATTGACAAATGAATATTTCTCTTTTCTCTGTATACACTCTCTCTAGGTGACCTAATAACATCTTTTGGGTTTAATTATCACCTCTATGCTGACGACACACAAATATATTTCTCAACACCCGACCTTACACCTGCTGTAGAAACCAAAGTTTCTGATTGTCTCTCTGCTATATCATCCTGGATGGCCCTCCGCCGCCTTAAACTCAACATGGCTAAAACAGAGCTCCTCATACTTCCTCCCAAACCTGGCCCTACTACCTCCTTCCACATTACTATTGGAACTACGATCATTCACCCAGTAGCCCAAGCACGCTGCCTTGGGGTCACACTCGACTCCTCTCTCACATTCGCCCCTCACATTCAAAACATTTCTAAAACCTGTTGCTTTTTCCTCCGCAATATAACAAAGATACGCCCTTTCCTCTGTTGCTCGACTGCTAAAACTCTGACTCAGGCCCTCATTCTCTCCCGTCTTGATTACTGTAACCTCCTGCTGTCCGGCCTTCCTGCCTCTCACCTGTCTCCCCTACAATCTATCCTAAACGCTGCTGCCAGAATCACTCTACTCTTTCCGAGATCTGTCTCAGCATCTCCCCTCATGAAATCCCTCTCCTGGCTTTTGATCAAATCCCGCATCTCACACTCCATTCTTCTCCTCACTTTTAAAGCTTTACACTCTTCTGCCCCTCCTTACATCTCAGCCGTAATTTCTCGTTATGCACCATCCAGACTCTTGCGTTCTTCTCAAGGATGTCTTCTTTCTACCCCCTTTGTATCTAAAGCCCTCTCCCGCCTTATACCTTTTTCACTGACTGCCCCTCACCTCTGGAATGCCCTTCCCCTCAGTACCCGACTTGCACCCTCTCTATCCACCTTTAAGACACACCTTAAGACACGCTTGCTTAAAGAAGCATATGAATAGCACTGTGGCTATTCTGAACACATGATACATAAAGCTTGGCCCCCTGCAGACGCACTTACCAGAACTCCCTCCTACTGTCTCTGTATGTTCTCCCTACCTACCAATTAGACTGTAAGCTCCTCGGAGCAGGGACTCCTCTTACTTAATGTCTAGAGCACTTATTCCCATGATCTGTTATTTATATTATCTGTTATTTATTTGATTACCACATGTATTACTGCTGTGAAGCGCTATGTACATTAATGGCGCTATATAAATAAAGACATACAATACAATATCTGGGTGTCTGAAACACTAATGCCTTGAACCTCTTATAGAGGCAGCTATTGTATAGGACTGTCTCTGATATTGTAACCTTTCTAAAGGCCAGCAACACCCCTTACAAAGGTCAGGCGGTAGTTGTGGGATGTCCCCTACAGCCGTAGCCAATAGGAGCGAGCTATGCACAACGCCCCCGTGGGAGAAGCGGCTATCGGTTTAAATCCGCTGGGGGTGAGAAGAGGGCGGGGCTAGTGTGCCATTTCACCCGCCGGGACAGTCTCATGGTACAAACACTCCAGATTATGTTCCTAAGGCAGCACAGGATAAGCGTTCACTGCAGCCCTCTCTGTTATTGCGTAAATAAACCCCCCTCCTTTTTAGATTTAATTTTACTGTATATAAATGGAGGTTGTAGGATGAGAATAACGTTATTTTTGTTGCAGCATCTGTATCTTTTCAATAAATCGTTTTCTTCATAGATTGCGTTCAGATTACCGATTGGGCTGCAGCGCCCTGCCTTTTTGCTGCTATTTTTGTCTACTTGACCTTCAGCTGGAGCACGCACCATTAGGGACCGGTTCCTTGGTTGTTTTGTGTGCCACACGGGATCCACGGAGTCGGGAGTTACCCCTTATCCGTTGCCGGCAGTTTGAGCCAGTGTGTGACCGCAGGCTGCATCAGAGGTTGCGGGGACTGTGGGTTGCCTCAATGCCAGATGATTTGCCTCCCCAGTGAACGCTCCAGTATAGGGACACTCTTTTCTGCTGCTAGATTCACCCCCTCCCTACATTTTATTTTGTCCATATTTTCATTGTGCCCTATGCAATTAATTCATTCATACCAGCCTATACCGTGTCCCATACACATTTTTTGATTTATGCTTATTTTTTTCATGAGATTCTATACAGATTTGTTCTGCCCTTTTTGCCTTTTGTGACTTTGGAGCATCAGTTGTGGGATTCATTCCCATTTTTTCTGTAGTTCATTATCTGTTTTGTTTTACCTCCACCCTCCTTAGTTTAAAATCTCCTCCAACCTTTTAACATCCTTCACTCTAGCACAGAAGATCCATCTTCACTGAGGTGCAATGCTTCCCAACAATAAAGATAGCACGTCTCAGAAAAGGAGTCCCACTGCTCTAAAAACCCAAACCCCTCCTTCCTACATCACTTTCTTAGCATGCATTAACCTCCCTAATCTTCAACTATCTCCCTGGGGTAGCGCATGGCACTGGTAGTATTCAGAAAATACTACCTTGGAGGTCCTTGCCTTAAGCTTTTGGCCTAGATCCCTGAAATCATTTTTTTAGGACCCTCCAAATTTCTATAACTTTGTTATTGGTGCCAACGTGTACAAAAACCACTGGGTCAGTCCCAGCCTCTCCCAGCAATCTGTGCACCCAACCCGCAATGAGCCCCCCAGACCAAACAACCAAACTGTTTGGTTCATGCAGTCAGGGCAATCTGTTGCCCTATCTACCTTCCTAATAATGGAGTCCCCTACCACCACAATCTTTCTTGGTCTGAGTATCCCGAGTCCCCTCTGTGCTGGAGGAACTATTCCGCTGGCTGCTAAAGGAATCACTCTCCCCTAGTCTTGCCATTCTTGCCCTAACATCCCCAACACACTTCTCACAGCGGTGTGCTCCCTGGAACAGCTGCTCCAAGTGCAAATACTTGTGGCAAGATGTGCATTAAGTGGCATTCTCAATTCTGCTCAATGTTGCACTATGAAGTATCACGTGCTAACAATTAACTGTAGTTCTCTATACCTTGTTTCACCCTTTCCTGGTTCCAACTCCGGGTGCTAACTCCACATTTCATACAAACAGCATTTGAAATCAAACCGTCACACAGATCAGGACACGCAATGCATCATGATCAGTCACACTTTCATACTGGATTTCTGCGTCCCGTATTAGAAAAACGTAAATGTGGCAACCCTAAGCAGGCTGAATATTTCCACTGGAAATAAGTGCTAGGAAATGACACTTGTTTGTGCTTTGAACATAATGTATGTACATACACAGAAATAATAACGAAATGAAGAAAGCTGTACAATTATTTTTAAATGCATAATTTTATTGGGAATGAAATTCATTACAACATATGCTAATACTCTATCAAAGATAATGGATTAACAGATTCTCTGTACACAGATAATTAAAGTTTTTGTCTGAAAAAAGGATGCTACAGAAGTGACTGCTTTAGGTTTCACATGGCAGGGTTTCACATGAGCAGGCTGTGTGGGCATCCACCATGTCTGAGAAATCTTCCGACTTATCCAACTTAATATGCTCCTCAGGCAGATCGATCGTAGAGTCTGTAAGAACACGTGAGGAAGGAAGATCGTTACTAGGAGAAAGACTTGTGCTCTTATTGGAAAGGAAAATACATGTTGGGAGAGGGTAAGCGAGTACGGGGGTGGGGGTGTTAAAAAAGGAACGTAGGGGGTATACTTCACTAATCTGATGCAATAGACCTGGGATGTGGGCCAAGCCTAGAGAACAAGTGAGAAGAATGCGGAGTCGCCGTACAACACGCACCACAGCCAAGTCGTAACAAGAAGGTGATTTCCCGGAAGTAGGAATATGCTCTTCCACTTGCTTAGGAATTCATAGTTTAGGAGAAAGCATTTGATCCTGCTACTAATGCACTAATGCACTAATGAGGACAAGTGTGAAGTCACATCGGTACCAGGATTATTAAAAGATCCTTTAAGAGTGCACTCAACCTTATATTACATGACGATGCTGGCAAGGTCGTGGGACACGGAGACATCATGTTATGCCATGCTTTTCACTGCCACACAGGGAATTGTCAAGACAGAGATGGGAAGAAAATGGAATCAAAATCACTGTAAATACTTGTACCTCTGATTTGCTGCTTACTTTATTTTTGCTACAAGCCAGAAGGACCTTCGTAAAAAGTGGAAAAAACTTGCCGAAGCAAGTAAGCATGTGGGCCTCTATATGATACAACAAGACCAAAGTGATGTTCAACGATATGTCAAGGAAGACTGAAAAGAAAGTCATTGACTATCTTGGCCAGAAAATAAACCAATAACGAGACACTTTTTAAATGAAATCACTAGATTGCAAGAGGAATGAGTGCATTGGATGAAAGACAATATGTCAAGGAAAACCTTCCATTATGTCGCAAGAACGTTTTTAACCAGTGTATTGCTTCTGCTGCTCAAGGGATGTGAAACTTGGACCCTTAAATAAGTAGATAATTCCGAAGAAGCTCTAGACAACGCCAAGAAGTATGGAGATATTTTTACTGAGCGGAAATTTAATAAAGAATGAATGGGGTGAAACCACAGGTCTGTAATATGAGAGAAGGGACATTACAAATGGTAAGTGGGCTGGTTGGAAGGGACCAATATAGGGGGCGGGGGGGTTGTTCAAGGAGTGGGCACAACGATCTATTGCAGCCATTTTGTCTCCAGTCATTTGTATCGGTATGAGAATGTGAAAATTGTGTACGACTCTAAGTACTCTGCCAACCCCACCAACAGCACCCCCAAACTTTAGGAATGTGTATCGCTCTCAGTACTATGCCAACCCACACAGAACCCCAATTTAGGAATGTGTGAGCTATGAGTCCCAAAGCTATGGGGAGTTGGAGAAAAAGAAACCACTTCTCCGTTTTTTTTTAATGGCGAACGTCATCTAGGAACGTGCTGACTGAGTAAAAACACAACCCGAGGTATAGAGACTTTTTAAAAATATCATGTGAAGGTCAGTTTAGAAATAGATTTTCCATGACCTGTAATTCCACCAAATATATGGGCTAGTCTTATGCATTTGGGTATAAAGATCTACATGACAAATGTATTCCTAGCAGAGAGCTAGTTTGCAAGCTTTCTCCCTGTGTACACCTGTTACAATTTAACGACTCGCTTGTTATCTGAACCCGCCATTATAATAAATTTTTAACCTCTTGCACAGCACAATACACAAAGAAATTATCAGCGTTGGATACACTATAGGTACCGAATCCCAGAGATTAAAAGACCAATAGGTGACCAAAACGAGATGGGAGGGATGAAATCAGAAAACATTTGTTGGCGAAATGTGGAGAAGACTTGCAACGCAATACCTGTGGGAGTTCATGGCCAGACTTCATGAGCAGAGGATGCAGTGAACAGGTCTGATGGGGAAGATATCTTTCCAGTCTCGTCAATGCAAGTTCAAATGCTCTGTAGGGACACATGTGAAGAGAACCCCGTGCATGAAAAGGACCACATTGGAAATCGTTATGACCAACTGTAGATTACCAGGTATCTCAATTTTTTTTGTTGTAGTACTTCGGACATTAATAAAGAAGTATAACTACCCAATCAGCCCAACCTGAAACACTCGGGATATGAATAACAACCCCAGAGATGTGCTGCTGGTTAGAAATTGAAAGCTTATTATGCGAAGGGCTTTGTCTTACACGCGGCTCTGTGGTCCTCAGGAAACCGGGGAGACGCAGAAAGGAAGGTTTGAACCTGCGGATCCATGGGGTGGACGTGGAAATATGCGACCAAAATTAAAAATAATTTGCGTTAGTATCCTCCCCATATCAGCTTACCTCATATTTAATAACAGAGGTTTCCACCAAGATGCTATAAAAAGCAATTTACGAATATAAAAAAATATTTCAAAAAGAGCGGTCCCGATTTGGTTGGAAAAGGGAAGATCGGGTAATTTCAGATCTCCAAAACAAATACGGCAAAGCAAGAGCTTAACTGTTCAATTTTCTTCCAATTAGACTTCAGGTCAGCAGTCTCTTATAAAAGTTTGAAAACGTGGCAAAAAAAAAAAAAAAAACCCCCTCTCCCCCCCTAGGCAAAATTTGAAGCATACTGCAAAAATAGGCACCGATCAGAGAAGTCTGATATCGGGAATATATGCCGAAACGAGAGTATGCAGGAAATACACTAGACCACAAACTACACTAGCTGTAAAAATGGGAGAAGATCTCACACCCAGGAGATCTCATGGTGAGATAGATAGGGACGACTGGGAGGATATCTGGAATCGGCAGCCGCAACGTCATATTTGAACAACAACGAAAGAAAATATATACAAAATTTATTTCAATGGTACTACTTCAGTAGGCTGAGGCAGATCTTTCCTGGATCCACACACTCTATGCTGGAGGGGTGTGGTCATAGGGGAGATCATCGGCCCACATTTGGTTGGACATGTCCAGAAATCAAGAAGTTCTGGGACCATGTCCAAAATATTGTCAAGAAGTCTCTGAGCGAGAGTCCCCCTGATCCGTGACTTTTGTGCTGCGAAACTGATAGGTAATCTCCCAGCTTCTATGGGTGCGACTGGTATCCCACATTCAACTGCAGCTAGATGTCCATACTCGCGGCACGGAAAAAAATCAACCCCATCTAGAAGAGAATGTCACCAAAAGAATAAGTGAGGTTATGACCTTGGAGAAGTTAACAGCACCAATGAAGCACTAACTGACATTCTACAGTTCATGGCTCCGGTCATAGACAATTCAGAAATATAGTAAATAAAAAATCCCAGGCCTGAGAAAACATACAGTGGCTCTGGAATGATGGGCTGTTGGTTTTGGGGATGGGTGCGCCCCCGACTTGTTCGTCCCCAATCCCCAACTTATTTGTGTTCCACTGCTGTCTCTCTCCCTGCCCATGGAGGGTCCTTCAACTTCCCCCCCCCCCCAGCCTTCCATCCCCACCTAGCCTGTCTCCTGCTCCTTTCTCTTTTCTCTTTCTTCTATCTCTTAAGGTTTCTATCAGGAATGCAGAAAAACTGAAAGTGTGCAGGTTAGGAGGACAGATAGTTACAAAAGTTGTTAAAATGTAAATACCTACAACATGTGGACAAGATAACTGAAATTTGAGAAGGTGTGTGGTATGTTATTTTTCTGATATCTGAAAATCAAAGTGCTGAAACAATATGGCAAGTGCACTGTTGGTGAAAAATGTATTTTTATATCACTGCTTATCATTGATACCTATACTCTCAGGGTGTTTATGATTATTTTTGTTCTACTTTTGCACATTTAAAAACCGATTTTGGCTTATTCAATTCTCTTTCAGTCATTTTCTGAGTGCTGGGAACATAACTACCGATATTTAATAAAGAAGTTTCTCCCCAGCAAAACCCAATTTTTCCAGGGTCTGGAGGTAGCGGACACACATTTGAAGTCCATCTTACTAAGCACTGGACTCGCGTTAACACAAAGCCGTGCTAACTAACATGTGAAGCCTATCCAATGCGATAGCAGCCACTGCTTTTTCATATAATTAGCTTTGTGGGTTCGGCTACCTCGGCGCACAATGTCTGTACTCCTTTTAATAACTACTTTTCATCCCTGAGTTACGTAGCTCTGAATCTGGCCTTAATGTTTTGGGGTGGGAGAGGAGGGGATGAGGGGCGGAGGGTGTTGGCAAACTTTAGAAGAAAGTAATTTCACCATTCTTGTCACTAAACACACTATTACACATGATGCGCGTTCGTAAATGATAACAACATAAATACCTTTTTTTTTAAGGGTAAAAGGACATTGGTTCATGATTCCCATTGACAAATGAATATTTCTCTTTTCTCTGTATACACTCTCTCTAGGGTGAACCTAATAACATCTTTTGGGTTTAATTATCACCTCTATGCTGCGACCACAAAATATTTCTCAACACCCGACCTTACACCTGCTGTGAAACCAAAGTTTGTCTGATTGCTCTCTGCTATATCATCCTGGATGGTCCCTCCGCCGCCTTAAACTCAACATGGCTAAAACAGAGCTCCTCATACTTCCTCCAAACCTGGCCCTACTACCCTCTTCCACATTACTATTGGAAATACGATCATTCACCCAGTAGCCAAGCACGCTGCCTTGGGGTCACACTCGACTCCTCTCTCACATTCGCCCCTCACATTCAAACATTTCTAAAACCTGTTGCTTTTTCCTCCGCAATATAACAAAGATACGCCCTTTCCTCTGTTGCTCGACTGCTAAAACTCTGACTCAGGCCCTCATTCTCTCCGTCTGCATTACTGTAACCTCTGCTGTCCGGCCTTCCTGCCTCTCACCTGTCTCCCCTACAATCTATCCTAAACGCTGCTGCTGCCAGAATCACTCTACTCTTTCCGAGATCTGTCTCAGCATCTCCCCTCATGAAATCCCTCTCCTGGCTTTTGATCAATCCCGCATCTCACACTCCATTCTTCTCCTCACTTTAAGCTTTACACTCTTCTGCCCTCCTTACATCTCAGCGTAATTCTCGTTACACCATCCAACTCTGCGCGTTCTTCTCAGAGTCTTTTTCTACCCCTTTGTATCTAAAGCCCTCTCCCGCCTTATACCTTTTCCATGATGCCCCTCATCCTCTGGAATGCCCTTCCCCTCAGTACCCGACTTGCACCCTTCTATCCACCTTAGCACACACCTTAGACACGCTTGCTTAAAGAAGCATATGAATAGCACTGTGGCTATTCTGAACACATGATACATAAAGCTTGGCCCCTGCAGACGCACTTACCAGAACCCCTCCTACTGTCTCTGATGTTTCTCCTACCTACCAATTAGACTGTAAGCTCCTCGAGAGCAGGGACTCCTCTCTATTAATGTCTAGAGCACTTATTCCCATGATCCTGTTATTTATATTATCTGTTTTTATTTGATTACCACATGTATTACTGCTGTGAAGCGCTATGTACATTAATGGCGCTATATAAATAAAGACATACAATACAATATCTGGGTGTCTGAAACACTAATGCCTTGAACCTCTTATGAGGGCAGCTATTGTATAGGACTGTCTCTGATATTGTAACCTTTCTAAAGGCCCGCAACCCCCTTACAAAGGTCAGGCGGTAGTTGTGGGATGTCCCCTACAGCCGTAGCCAATAGGAGCGAGCTATGCACAACGCCCCCGTGGGAGAGCGGCTATCGGTTTTAAATCCCTGGGGGTGAGAAGAGGGGCGGCGGCTAGGTGCCATTTCACCCGCCGGGACAGTCTCATGGTACAAACACTCAGATTATGTTCCTAAGGCAGCACAGGATAATCGTTCACTGCAGCCCTCTCTGTTATTGCGTAATAACCCCCCTCCTTTTTAGATTAATTTTACTGTGATAAATGGAGGTTGTAGATGAGAATAACTGTATTTTTGTTGCAGCATCTGTATCTTTTCATAAATCGTTTTCTTCATAGATTGCGTTCAGATACCGATTGGGCTGCAGCGCCCTGCCTTTTTGCTGCTATTTTTGTCTACTTGACCTTCAGTTGGAGCAACGCACCATTAGGGACCGGTTCCTTGGTTGTTTTGTGGTGCCACACGGGATCCACGGAGTCGGGAGTTACCCCTTATCCGTTGCGGCAGTTTGAGCCAGTGTGGACCGCAGGCTTGCATCAGAGGTTGCGGGGACTGTGGGTTGCCTCAATGCCAGATGATTTGCCTCCCCAGTGAACGCTCCAGTATAGGGACACTCTTTTCTGCTGCTAGATTCACCCCCTCCCTACATTTATTTGTCCATATTTTCATGTGCCCTATGCAATTAATTCATTCATACAGCCTATACCGTGTCCCATACACATTTTTTGATTTATGCTTATTTTTTCATGAGATTCTATACAGATTGTTCTGCCCTTTTTGCCTTTTGTGACTTTGGAGCATAGTTGGGATTCATTCCCATTTTTTTCTGTAGTTCATTATCTGTTTTGTTTTACCTCCACCCTCCTTAGTTTAAAATCTCCTCCAACCTTTAAACATCCTTCACTCTAGCACAGAGATCCATCTTCATGAGTGCAATGCTTCCCAACAATAAAGATAGCACGTCTCAGAAAAGGAGTCCCACTGCTCTAAAAACCCAAACCCCTCCTTCCTACATCACTTTCTTAGCATGCATTAACCTCCCTAATCTTCAACTATCTCCCTGGGGTAGCGCATGGCACTGGTAGTATTCAGAAAATACTACCTTGGAGGTCCTTGCCTTAACTTTTGGCCTAGATCCCTGAAATCATTTTTTAGGACCCTCCAAATTTCATAACTTTGTTTTGGTGCCAACGTACAAAACACACTGGGTCAGTCCCAGCCTCTCCCAGCAATCTGTGCACCCAACCCGCAATGAGCCCCCCAGACCAACAACCAAACTGTTTGGTTCATGCGTCAGGGCAATCTGTTGCCCTATCTACCTCCTAATAAATGGAGTCCCCTACCACACACATCTTTCTTGGTCTGAGTATCCCGAGTCCCTCTGTGCTGAGGAAACTATTCCGTGGCTGCTAAAGGAATCAACTCTCCCCTAGTCTTGCCATCTGCCCTAACATCCCCAACACACTTCTCACAGCGGGTGCTGTGCTCCCTGGAACAGCTGCTCCAAGTGCAATACTTGTGGCAAGATGTGCATTAATGGCATTCTCATTCTGCTCAATGTTGCACTATGAAGTATCACGTGAACATTAACTGTAGTTCTCTATCCTGTTGTTTCACCCTTTCCTGGTTCCAACTGGGTGTAACTCCACATTTCATACAAACAGCATTTGAAATCAAAACGTCCAAACAGGCAGGACACGCAATGCATCATGATCAGTCACACTTTCATACTGGATTTCTTGCGTCCCGTATTAGAAAACGTAAATGTGGCAACCCTAAGCAGGCTGAATATTTACTGGAAATAAGTGCTAGGAAATGACAGTGTTGTGCTTTGAAACATAATGTATGTACAACACAGAAATAATAACGAAATGAAGAAGCTGTACATTATTTTTAAATGCATAATTTTATGGGAATGAAAATTCATTCACAATATGCTAATACTCTATCAAAGATAAGGGATTAACGATTCTCTGTACACAGATAATTAAAGTTTTTGTCTGAAAAAGGATGTACAGAAGTGACTGCTTTAGGTTTCACATGGCAGGGTTTCACATGAGCAGCTGTGTGGGCATCCACCATGTCTGAGAAATCTTCCGACTTATCCAACTTAATAGCTCCTCAGGCAGATCGATCGTAGAGTCTGTTAGAAAACACGTGAGAAGGAAGATCGTTACTAGAGAAAGACTTGTGCTCTTCATTGGAAGGAAAATACAGTTGGGAGAGGTCATATAAAAACATCCTGCCCCTGTCATCGGGTGTACACTGCAGGCCGTACAATTGCTATACTGAGAGTGTCTCTTTCACATCATGGACAAGTGACTCTGGGTTTACACCAAAGTACACAATGGTATTAAGAGCTTTTCGTTGCAAAGGGCCAATATTTGGAAGCAGTGAAATCTAATGGAGCAAGTTGTGAGGACCACCTCTTTCCTTCTCTGGCCTGTATGCACACAGTGTAATTCCCTTCATGTGAAGGGTTAAAAGCTGCCCTATGGCTGAGCATCTGTAAGAAAGAATGGGCCTAAGTCTCCTATTTAATGTCCCGTACAACCTCCTCGCACTGCTATAGAAGAGATCAGCTTTATTCAACTTAATGGGACTAAAATCTTCCCCAGCACAGGGAAATGGCTTCAAATCATAACAAAGGGGGGCCAAAGATACAGGAGAAAACGATGAGCAGTATTTATGACATCTTCATTTCCATCCTGTTTAGTTGAAATGTTTGTTGGGACTTTGTGTAATGAGAGGTGTGCCCATAGTGCCGGATCTCCAACACTGCACAGTGACACTCACCAGACGGGAGGCAGTGGAAAGCAGTGGACACTGGACAGTCTCAGTTGGAGACACAACCTTTGACACAGCGTAAAACTGGCTGAACAGAAAAGCATTAGAGGCTCCTTCCTCACTTTCAATAGGTTTGTTGTGCTTCACAAGTGTGCGCTGAAGTTTGCAACCTATGAAAAAATAGACACTACTGATGAAATAGTACAATTTGCAAATAAACCAAATCATTGGAATGAGCTGGAGTCCCCATGCATAGGCTGAATAATCATTTTATATCAGGACTTTTCTTGCCTGTATCTCATATCGGACATTGGACAATATGCCGATTGGAGCTGTTGTTACTCATTCAAAAGACTATTATTCAAAGTATTTAGTATTTAGACTATGATTTTATAATTCAGTGACTGAAATAAATCTCTAAGAGCATGGAATTCAGACATAAAATAGCAGCCAGACAATACAGATAGATCAAGCAGTCCGTCTTTTCAGCCACTGCCAGTGTATTATTGATCACAATAACTTGTAGTTCTGCATTTCGACAGAAAATTCTGACTTGGATAATGAGGAAAGGCAATACTGTGATAACAAGGTTCTTTATTGTGTTTATATCACATTGCAATAATGGATTCATGTAATAATAGTTGATTCTTTAGCACAATACATCTATAATATAATATATAATTATATCGATGAGAAGTTATGGGGGATTTATTTCTTTATATAAAGTATACAAGCTCATATTAAATACCTCCGGAGCATGACTCTTCCGGGAGAAGCCAAGAATGAACAAAGCTCATTTCATCTTTGGCCACATAACCGTCTGGCGTCTTGTACTCCTGTTCTCTCTCATCGTTATTGCGACCACACACACCGCAGGTCTTTCCTTTCATCCAAAATGCTGTTCTCAGCTGTATAAGGACAGGAAAAGCGTCGCTACATTGCAAGGGAAAATGTCTTGTGTTCTGGTTTGTGCGGCCCTTTCCTGTAGCTTGTCCAAGAGTTTATGCAACAAACATCACCTGCTGTGGGAGAACATGGGCTAGGGGCCTTGTTACTAAGCAGTGGTACATCATAAGGCATCTCCCAGATTACCCGTATGGGCTGTAAGGGGTCTCCCAGCATTAACCCTTATGGGCTGTAAGGGGTCTCCCAGCATTAACCCTTATGGGCTGTAAGGGGTCTCCCAGCACTGGAAGGTGACTTATGGAGTAGCATTGTGTTGTAAATATGGGTCCTAATCTAGGAACCGTAGGTCCACACTTCAGAGAACTGTGCTAAGTCCTAGCGGTTTAATGGCCTTAAGTTGCACTCTAGTTTTTTACCATTTAGTCAATATTTGGCTTTATTATTTCATTACAAATACCTTCAAAATGGTTCCATCATAGGTAAGTGTCTCAATGCCATCGTCTGATGCTGATAAGGATAAGCCATTCTCCACTCTACGAATCTTGATCGCTGAACCTGCAAACAAATGAAATATACATTTTCTTCATGCAATTTTGATACATTACTTTTACCCCTCGTGTTAACCCTTTGGACTCCGAATGCCACTTGTTCTTTACCTGAATGTGATGTATATGGAAGATTTTCCTTTGCTATTTCATCACCATTGACCTTTAGTTTAAGAGATCCAGCTGCGTAATACATGTCAATATCACTGAAGTAGAACAAATAAAACATACATTAGTATTTAGTAGTCATAGAATCAGATTTTATTAACCAAAAGGACACTTCTTAATTAATGTAGTGTGTACAGAGACTAAAAAAACAACCTAACAGGTCTGAACAGTACACATGGAGGAGTCTGTAACGTTTGGAAAGCTCTGTACAAACGATTACATCTTTGCTGATGCATTCACCCCGTGTTGGAAATTCAGCCTACAAAGAATCTGCAATTCTCAGACTAATATGATTGCTAGAGCTTTGCACTGCAGGAAATCAGGAGTGAAGAAAGTAATCACCTTTACATGAGTGAAAGAGCCAAATATGAGTGCAGAATTCAGAGGAAAACACGGCCTTTTTGAATAGACGTTTGCCATATTGCTTAGACATTTTTCTGCGGGAGTATTCCCGAGAAAGACTCGTATCTTGTGCATGTCAGTAAGTCACCTGGCATATCAGCTTGTATAGAAAACTATTTCATTTTAGACAAACAGCCATTTTCCAGTTCTGAAAACCCATGGCAGCCCACTGGTTTGGAAGGCAAATTTCCGAACAATTTTATTTTTCATTATCCAAAGAAGAGGACCGGTGATAACTTTGAAGCTCGTGTTCAACAATAATAGTGTTTATTAGTTCTTTTTGCAATACGAGTGTTAAAATACTCTACCACAGTCTTGGTAATGGTTATGAAACATTTCAGCTGGTGGTCAGTTAAAACTTCCCAGAATCCTTGAGTACAAGGCACTGAGCCTTTTACAAGCGACATATCTTTATGTAATACTTAATGTATAGTATCTGTGTGATGTAAATGAATCATTCTGAGTTACAATACTTACTAACTGCCAAGTTTCACATTAACGTCCTTATGATTAGGAAACTTCTCAGAGTTCCTCATCATGACCAGAAATTTCAACTCAGAGCTGCAGTCCTGGGCTATGATATGGTAGCAGTTTTTAGGCATAATGTAAGAAAATTCTACTCCATTGAAGGTTGTAATTTGATTTTGGGAAACTGTGCATTCACCTGGCAAGAAACAAACATAATATACATGTAAAATAATGGAATTGTAATAAGTAACACTGTAGTTATGTTTTTTTGAGAAGCAGAAGCTCTGAAACCTCTTATCTAACCTTGGAAGCTTTCCAAGAGCACTGTGGGTGCTTCAGAGAAGACATTCCATGTAGGTGCTTGCAAGACTGCATCTGGTGTGCGTTGCCAAGCTGGGATTGCTATTGGGATTCGCAACGCTCTGTAATACAATGTAAGCTGCAATAGCAACAGTTTGTTAGTAAATATGCAGTCAAAAAAATTGCATTGTGATACAACAAATATATTGTGATGAATGATAAAAAAATACCATGGAATTATTTAATGTTTCCATTACATTTCATACTGTGCGTAAATATAGATCATCTTTAGATACGTAAGAAAATGCACTTACCGATGGTAGTTTGAAAACTGCATCAATGATTCTGGGAGAACTTAGAGACAGAATAATCTTTGCCTGATGTGACGGATTCTTCTTGAGATGTTCAGAGAATCCTAACAAATATGCAGCTCCCGGGACAAACTGAGAGACCCTGAAAACAAGATGCAATAAGCGAACCTTCAATAACGGAATACTGTGGCATTGCAACCAAAAGTATACAGCTCTTAGTCATTTAAATTAACAGTTATATACATTTTTGAACACATTGGAAATGTCATGGAGGAAAATATTGAAAATAAGGGGTTGGTTCCATTGAGGTGATGATGATGATGATGATATGAGAGGGAAATAGAAGAAGTTTGCCACAAAATAGGAAGAATCTTGTCCGAATTAAACTCAGAATTGGGATCAATTAAATATTATTAAATGAAATATATTAACATCACAACCTGAAGAATACTTACAGTCTGCCAGCCGACTTCAGTTTTGATGGAATTTTAGGCCAATCTACAGACAACCTCACTGCGGGCTGATTACCGAAGTGACCAGTTTGCGCCCTCACAGCTATCTTGTACTGTTGGCAATTCTGACCCCATTTGATGCTTGCCTATATCAGTCAAAAGACGAGGAAAGGTTACATTGCGCCAAATGCAAACAATAATGAATTATTTGTAACAGGGAACAGGTAATGCTCATTGCACAGGTTTGGTATTTTACCTGAGCTTCATGTGGACTAGAAACAACAGCGTCAGCACAAACTCTCCACCTGCTTGTTCTTGTGATGTCCACCACATATACCTGGATCTGAGGCTTAGATGTGTGAGAGTCTGCATACATGATCATCTGGTATCCTTGCTTCTTGTTGTCACTTCTTACGGCCTGAGCAGTAACAACCAGCATTGGGGGCTTATTGTCACCCATAAATTTTGCCTAAACAAAAGGAAGAGAAGAACTGTGTTTTACAAGGACCACCTCCGATTAATGAGACATACCTGGTTTAATGCCTGGGGTAATGACACTCACCCGGTGTCTGAAAGCAGATTCACTGCTACTGCTGGACGAGCTCTCTTGGGAGGAAGCATACACCCCTGAAGCTCGCTTCTTGGTAGACTGGAAAGAATACCAATAATATTGTTTAAGGCGCTGTGATTACGGTATTACTTACTCAGTGCGGGTCTAACATAGACCTACTAAAGGAGAAACCCCTCCAAATGTTTTTGAGGAAGACTCATAAAAGCAAAGAACTCTAAGAAATACTGTGCATTATGTTTGCACTTTGATCAGGGATTTTGGCATCTCCCATACTATACCCATTGATTTAATAGAAAAGCACATGATTATTTCCCATGGGGAATATAACAACCATCTATTTCTTAAATACATTTATTTCTTTTAATTCTTGACATGTAAGTAATACAGAAGAGATTATAAAATGCTCTTCTCCAGAGAATACGCTGAAACAAGGGGAATGTTTAATTAAATAGGACCGTTACATTTATGTTTATACTATATAGATTTTATGCACTATGAGGGTTACTCACTAAAATGCGATACTCTCAATCGGGCAGTACACAGAAACTCCGGGTGCCTGGAATGGGAGTTTGTGTAGTAGCGCCAGAATGTCACTATTGCACTTTAAGGAATAACCCCCCTGTGTGCATGTTGTGAGTATACACACAAACTACAGTAGTCATCCTGACCAAAAACAACATCTTAAAAACTCACTCTTTCTCTGTTTGCGGGATTGAAGCGGAGTTCATAGAAATGTCTTTCTTTCTGTGTGTAAAGAAAGACAGTACAGATATGTACAGCACCAGTGAAGTAAATGGCATATATTCTGCATATAAGACCTTTATAAAAATTGCAATGAATATACTGCTAATTACCCAGTTGCACTTTTTAATTTTAATTCTTTATGAATATTCCACAGACCGCAAGAAGCAGCTAAACTCTAAATGTTCACAACAAATGAAATACAATGTATGATAATGAAATGTATTGAATGAGTCAGAGTCTCTGTCAGAGAATATGTGTCACATAAGAAGGATTCCTATGTGGGCTGGATACAAATGTACAGTGTAAATCCTTTGGAGGTGTATAATGTAGTTGTCCCATAGGCGGGATAGTATAGGTTTATTTACCCTGTTCCTGACAGACTGGTCACTGCTGCTGCTGCTGCTGCTGCTGCTGCTGTCCGCACTGCTGATGCTCCACTGTTTGCCATGTTTCTGCTCAGGCTGATATTCATGTTTGTTTCTTTGATGTTCATTCTCAGGATCTCTGTTGCTGATTTTACCACTCCTTCTGTTGCTGCTACTGATGATTCTGTCATCTCTGTGTCTATTGTTTCTTTGTGGACTGTGGTTACTACTACTACTGCTACTACTGCTACTACTACTACTGCTGCTACTGCTTTGATGCCGGTGCTTCTTGTTCTCCTGGTCCTGGGGATCTCTGTTTCGCTGCTGGCTGCCGCTTAATCTTTCCTGCTTTGGGTCATAGGGTCTTCTGTTTCTAGATTTCTGTCTAGAAGAGGATGAAGAAGATGATGGGGAAGATGATGATGAGGATCTCGATGAAGAAGAGCTAGATGAGTATCGGGCCTTCCTGGCCTCTACAACTTCTGCAACTGGACCATCACCATGTTTGTATTGGGGTTTGTATTTTGGCTTCTTAGTTTGTTTCTGGTGCAGGCTGCTATTTCTGACCTGTAGTAGACACAGGAAAGGTAAAATATCAAAGTCTTGTCCTCTAATGACATTTATTGGTAAGCATATGAACTATACTGCTCTTTCAGAAACACTTACCATTATTTCATCATCAATGCCAAGAATCTTTTTCAGTCTCATTTGAACCACAGAGTCCTCAAGGTGTTCACCTTCGGTTTCCTCCACCTTTACCAGGGCAAT
This sequence comes from Ascaphus truei, assembly GCA_036426205.1. Lineage (NCBI taxonomy): Eukaryota > Metazoa > Chordata > Amphibia > Anura > Ascaphidae > Ascaphus > Ascaphus truei. The sequence continues at coordinate 3,913,743 of CM071576.1, forward strand.
TATTTTTGAAGCTGCTTTAGGTCCAGTTGTTATTTCCAGCTGCAGTTTTTCAATTGCTGCATCGGTGTGAGCTATTAACATACGTACACAAGGGGTCAAACATGCATTCCTACACATTTATACAACAGACTACTAGACATACAGTAACATGACTATTGAGAGCTACTGTACCTGGTTTTATAACTATCTTGGCCTCATGTTCTCCTACTGCTCGATAGAAATAGGAATGTTTGAGGAATGCAGCACTTTGGGATTTTCTTTCAAAACAAACTTGGAAACCAAAGTTAGAAGATTTAACACAATAATGATAAGACTGAGGACTGCTAGATGCAGAATGATGATCTGTTACTTCTGCGGAGTAGGCATATTTCTTGGACATCATTTCTGAAGACACATCCTACAGTAAAACAGAAAGAGAAAAACAGCTCAGTCATTATTGTAGAGTGAAAGCAACTTACAGATGTAACACGATTATTTTACCCACTGAAAATGCAGAATATTCCGTTATGATGCACAATAATTTTTGTTACATCTGTTCTTTACAGTATAATTTGTGCAAATTCATGTATAGATTAAAGCCAGAGCTAATGCAATTTACAAACTAAATGTTGGGGCATTTTCACAATGATTTATTGGTAGTTTAATTAAACTTTTTTTTATTTTGAATGCATCTACAATTCAAAGAAATCTATTCTGTTTGCTGCTATAAGACATGACATTATTTGTATTTTTGTATGATATAGACTATATGGTACATGGTCATATGTAGGTATAGCTGTAATAGACGTAACTGTTGTGGAGAAGACAATGTTATACAACACGTTATCGGTGCCGCATCTCAGAAAAAACTCATTCTGAAATACTCAGCAGTCCATTTGATAAGCCCAGAGAAACATGTAACGCCTAATTTGAGGCGAGCTGGCAACTCTTTGTGTCCATGAGCAAGTCACGTAATGTCCCTGTCTCTACAATACTGAAAATCACATCCTATGGCTCATTGTAAATTCTGCTATGTACAAATCTCGTTACTTTCTCAGTGCTATGTAACAATCATTTATTATGAATGATGTTATCTAGGAGAATTAATAGTGGCATTTATCTAAGCTTGCATGTTGATTTAATAGAGGGATCCCTTCTGTTGTGAGAGCATGAAAACAAACATAAATATATTTCTATCCTAGCTCTACCCATTTCCTCATTGGTTACCATCATGCTGGCTGCTTCTGCTGAAGTCCTTCCTGTTGTCTCAAAGTGTTTCTTCTCAATGTTTGGAACGCTTCCTCTGGGCAAGATCGGAGTCTTCTTCGCTGCATCCAACTCTTCCACATTTCTTGTAACAGCAAACACCTGCGTGCTGTAGAATGAGGTAGATGTTTGTATTCCCATATTAGGGATATTAAACGAATGAAACAAAATGGAATGATTGATAAGATGTGTTCTGGCTTTGACTAACAGCACTTTATATAAGTAACAATCAGAGTTAAGGGATGTAGCACTTCAATCTCTTACACGACCTTTGACATACAATAAATCCACACTAAACAATTATTATTGTGGTTATTATAATTACAGTAACAATAAAAGTCACATCCCCTTGGCCGTTACATGTAGAAGCATATTAACCCCCTGGCTTGAGGGGTCTTAGCTGACATAGATAGGGTAGAGATTAGTAAAAATACCTGATGACGAGAAGATCATTTTCTTGCTGGCACGGGGATGTCTCTATTTTAAAAATTTTCTCTTTAATATTCAGATGAGCAGTGAATTTTGCTGCCAAGTTTGTGCGCACTTTAGCGTGAAATTCAATTCCACTCTGAATCAGGTGGGTGTTAATCCCCATTGTAGCCATTGTGTGTATTGATACACTGTAAACAAAAAGGTAAAACAGAAAGATTAGTGCAGATACACATGGGAGGACACACTGTACATACATTATCATTTACTAGCTAGTACGGCCTCTTCTCACTGCATATATAGTTTGTTACTTTAGTGCCAGGAAAGTAAGGTCATTGGACCAAATGTATAAGAAGCATGCGTGAAACTCCGATATTCAGATCTTGGCTTCTTAACCACAAGCTCAGTTAGATACAATAACTAGGAATTCCGTTACCTCGGGGACACATCTGCATGAAGCTGCATATTAGATTCCAGCAGTTGTGCGACACTAAAATCTGAAGATGGAGGAGGAGTAACCTTTACATCACCTGTACATACAGAATAGATGAAATCAGGCAAACTTGTATATACAGCAAACAACAATTATCTAAATAAATATCACATAAATGGTAACGTACTATTGATGGCAACATTGGCAACAGCAGCAGAGTATAAACTGAACTCCAGTGGAAAACCAACAGTGGTGGGAACAATGTGTCGAACTTCTGCAGCCAGCAGTGGCTGGACCCATTGTCCTACAAGTCCATTGAGAAGTTTGCTCACCACACTCTTTACCATTGTGTGTCTGTCTGCGGGTTCATTCAGTGCCTGTAAAATACAATGATATACAGGATCTTAAGACAAAGAAAGACACTGCTGACAACATACAAAAGGTAAAGTATATGGTAGATTTGACTGACCCGTACTGCACTCTGAATAACTTCTCTGTCGATTTCCCTAAAGTCCATTTCCTGGCCGAGTATCTTGAAGTAGACGGATAAAACAGGAACTTGGGAAGGCAGCCCCTTCCACCCCAGGAACTGCAGAGGAAAAGAAATGGGTCACTAACACCATTACAGGTAAACATATTGTGGGTGAAAAAGAAGAAAAGGTAACTCTTACCGTTTTCATCATTTGAGCGATTTTCTTGCGCATTGGGTACTGCGCAAATGGGATGTTTTGCTTTCTGAGAGCTTGCTCTAATCCTTCTGCTCTAATGCCAAACTTTAAGAAGACACAAAAATACCATTACACATTTAGAACATGGAGTATAATTTAATGTGAGGGTTGATCTATACTATAATCAAAGATTAAAGCGGTTCATTTACTAAAGCCTATGTCATATTGTTTCTTCCATTTAACTGGGCTTTCTGGGGCAAACTTCTGTGATATTGTGCTAATAATGACTGAATGCAGAATGAGCATCCTTTCATCAACAACTCCTTCATTCTTGTAAAGAAAACAAAAGTCACCTGCAATTTAAAAATACTCGCTAACTCTCCCTCCATTAGCTATACCTTCCTCTCAATTTGTGTTCTTGGATATAATGTGAAAATCTGTATAAATCTCTCCTACTGTGTATTTAAATAAGAGGCCAGAACCAAGCAGTGCATGGAAAATAACTGCATTTTATATATACAGGCAAAATATCCAGCTAACTACCTTCATTATTCTCTTTAATTGTAACTATTCAGCAATTGTGCTGCCACATTTTAAAAAGCACCGTGTCCAATAATTGTGCCCAAATATTTACCTCTACGATGTCAGTTTGTACACCGCCCACGTATGCACGGAGTTTAGTGAGTATGAACACTGGGAACAAGGTGTTTGCACTGTTCACAATGAAGACTTTTGCTGCAGCGCCAGACATTAAAGAATCTATGGAGGCAAAACAAGAAATGTTCTGTCTTCTCAGCTGCTGCATATTCAGTTATAGGCAGTGATTCGAAAAACAAGGGGGCTTCAAGAATGGAGCACAGTTTTATAATAGGAAATAGCACTTACACACGACGGCTACAGAATGGGCCCAGGAATGTGCTGCATCTCTTTACCGTTTAGGGAAGGAATGGCTTAGAGTTAAAGACGGTGATCTTTGAAGTGGAAGAAACAATCCCTGCACCAGCGCCTGGTGATGGGAATGAAGGGGTTGAAACTGGAAGTCTAACTGGCCACGTTTGTACCACTTACATTTGAAAGTATCTAGACGGATAGCTTTGCTGTACCGGTATCCCAGTCTGTCAAGGGCTGGATTCAAAATCTTAAGAGCGACGTTGCATGCAGCAGCCCTAGGAGTGAGGATGATATTATAATTAATGTATGACTAATAATGATGAAGAATAATGAACCCTGTTAATGACCGAGCCTCGCGGGACTGTGACACTTTGTGTTTGTGCTGTTAGGCCGAAGTCACTTACAATACAAATTATTGTTCAACATGTGTGCAACCGAGACGCAAAACATCCCAGGAGTTATACACTTACCACACACCCTGTTCCAATTGTGACAACATCATACTGAGTTTAAATGTGATCTGCGCATGCAGAAAACCATGTTACGTGTATCTTAGCTTTCTTACCCTCTTCCTGCTAGAGGCGCCAGCTATGAATTGCAACGCTAATACGATTAGTTGCAAGTTGCTCTGAGAGCAAAGGGGTTACTGGAATTATTACTTTGCTGTATAGAAATGGTACTGTATGTAGCATAATAAAGGAAATACTAAGCAAACACAATGATGAACCAGACTAGGAAGATTTGTTTGGGAGTAGAAGCTCTCTGTGTTGCATACTTACAGCTGCTCGAGCTGAGGCACTCTGCTTCTGGATAAGGCCTTCATGTGGGAGTATGTGAAGCTTGCAAGCTGTAAGTTCACTTTGCTCTCCTTTAGTGCCACATTAGCAATGGTTGCTACCAATGCCATACCTGGTTTGGTCTCAAACAAAGCCACACATGCTATTATCCGAACCTCAGTGCGGACATTGCGGTCCATGTAGACCTGCAGCAGGATGTCCTGCACCTGAAAGCAAGAAAACAGTATTTCACAAACTTAACCTGATAACATATAAATAAATAGCCATTCCTGTGAATGAGATGTAGTTTCAGGCCTAGCCAGTTATAGTCATAATTAACGATCTTGCACATTGAGATGCACATGGTATGTGTGCCTGAACAAATAAAACTTTATTAATGGAAACAAACAGTCAGTGTTAGTGTCTGACTTACTTTGCGTGGGTCTTCCTTGGCGATATTCCTGAGGGCCATCACAGCATCAGTCTGAATTCTGACCGGGAGTTGGGAGGCGCTGGAGGAAAACCCTGGCAGGAATTTCTGGATACGCTTGATACTTGCAGGCTGCCCGGCATTCCCCAGAGCCTTCAGTGCTAGAGAGATATCCTCCTCATGGGCCTTGTTGGCAGCCTCAGCAGCTAAATTATGAAGGGGCTAAAACAGAACATGTAGCACTGTAATAATCATGGCAACATCATCCTACAGAGCAAACGGGGAAACCCAGATCCCTCCCGCAACAAATGGGATTTGTAAAATTGACCCATTAGCCACATATTGTATGAAAACATTATTAAAGCAAAGCTTATGGCGGCTTTGTTTCACCATTTCCATGGCATACTGACCATCGCTCCCTATTTATGGGGAGACGTCTCCATAATGCACTAAAGAATATATCATTATTCTACTTTCTCCCTGAACACAGATCCTTCAGCCCAGTGCAAGACAATGGAAGATGCAGAGATCTCACACATTTTCCTACCGGATCTCCCTGAAAATAATGTTCACGTTGGATACCATGTTCCTTGGGGCAATTCTGGGCTAAATAAACTACACCAAATGTATCCAGTGTCACAATTATTCATCTGGCTTTTGCTGATCTGTTAGCAAGTTTGGTTTAGTAGAATAAGATCTGAATGAAGAATACTCTGCATTACTACTCCTTTTTAGACCTGGAGTTAATTGGCAAATATGTGTCAAATAAATCAATTCCATTGAAAACAAAATACATTTGTCAAAATATATGTCCAGTAATGCATTTTCTACCCTACAGATGCACACGTTTTGCCTTTATATATAGACCCCGATATTTCTATATAGAGAGAATACACTTACCTCCAAAGCGGACTCTGGACATCTAGATGAAGATGCACAGTATTTGTTCACCATGGACCCATATGAAAGGACTGAAGCTTTGTACAGCAAAGGAGATTTCTGTATTTTTGGATCTGTTATTAAATCCTACAAAAGAATAGGAGCGATAACTTAGTGAGATCTGCCTTGCAAATGTGGGATCTTCCATACAAATCTCAGGCAGATCTGGGATTGGGACGTATCAAGCAGCATGTTTGTTATGTCTCAATTCATTATTTCAAGAGTTTTCATTATTATTATTAATAGTTACAGTATACATTAGTTATCTTTATACATGATTTATATCATTATTTGTGGCTTCACAAGGATAAGGGCTGGGACCCGCTGCTACCGGCGGCGCGGGTGGCTGCACGGGCTTTCCCCACCAGCAGGGGAATCCTCCCGAGCCAGTCCCGGTCCCCCCTGGCTGCACAGCTCACTACACGCTGTGACGCGTCAGCCGCTAGGGGATTCAAGAGAATTGTGAGAATTGTGATCCCTAGCGTTGACGCGTCACGTGGTGTGGCTGTGAGCCAATGAGGAGGGGAGGCTTCGGGAGGAGGGGAGGCTTCGGGAGCAGGGAGGAGTGTGGAGGGAAAGCAGCGTGAGTGCCTGTCTGTGTGTGTGTATGTGTGTGTCTGAGTGCCTATCTGTGTTTGTGTATGTGTGTGCCTGAGTGCGTAAGTGCCTGCCTATGTCTGTGTGTGTGTGTGTGTGTATGTGTATGAGTGCCTGCGTGCGTGTGTGTGTGAGAGAGTGCCTGCGTGTGTGTATCAGTGCCTGCGTGCGTGCGTGTGTGTGTGTGAGAGTGTGTGTGTGTGTGTGTGTGAGAGAGAGTGCCTGTGTGTGTGTGTTGCTTCCATCAGCAGCTCCAGCCCGAGCCGGTGGAGGGAGGGAGGGGGGGGAGAGTAGCGGGTCCCCCCGCTCAAGCCACGCCCCCCCTCCCGCTCAAGCCTCCCACTCCCGCCCACCTCCCGCTCCGGCTCCCGCTCCCTACAGACCGCATATCGCGGTCTGTGTATGTCAGCGCCCCGCCTGTCTGCAGTGCGGGCGCGCTGACTCTGGGAGCGGGGCCTTAGCCTAAGAAAACCTATTGTGTCTCAATGTATCAGTTGTATAAATGACCTCGCCTCTGTGCCAGAAATGAGTTCTGTGCTAAAGTTTCAGCCTCAAAAATAAGTGTGGCCTAGTCAGAGTTCCCAAGAGATTAGATAGCAACATGTAAGACTTATCGTGCTACATAACTAGGCCTTTGAGCCTTGGGAAACGTTTCGCAGAGAAGCGAATATGGAGGGAAAAAGCTAAACGTTTTGTGGCTGCACTTTGGATCATTTTGCTAATCTCTACCGGCAATCAGGGAAACATTCAGACGTGGAGTATAAGACATTAAAAGCTGATGAAACGTACGGAAGCGATTTGAAATGTATGCTGAGTGGCTCTAGTAAACTGCAGTGCGAGAGTAATAGCCATGGCCGCTTCTCGAGAGGTAAATTCCTGGGTGTGAAGATTCTGCTTGATAAACTTCAGGGCCTCAGATGTTCCAATTACAGGGATAGCATTCAGTAGCCAGCGCCTGGATCAACATAAGAGATAATATCATGAAAGATGATCTATTGCAGAGCTACATCAGAAAGAACAGACGTTATATTTAGGGTACCGTTATTAGGGCATTTATTATAATTCTACAAACCCTGCTCATGCAGACGCCATAAACCAATTTAAGGGTGCAGACAACGTATACAAGTGGTTGATATATAATAATTTAACAAAGAGATTGAAAACATGAGGAGTGTATAACCATAAATACTTCAAATACAAATGGAAAAGGTATTAAAAGTCACTATATACTTATTATAATGATTGCTTTTAGCATCTCTGTCTCGGTGCGGGTGAGACGAAGAAGAAGAGAATCTCCAGGACTTTAGATGAAAGATGCCACAAAATATAGAAAAGCATATTGTAGATTTTAATTAGTAATAATTATTACCTGTGCTGAGGTCGGTCAGAAAACTGCTTCCAAACCGCCTGCAGGTTCTCATAGTCTAATGTGCGCAGAAGCTGAGTAAGTTGCAGGAATTTGGCTGGAGCGTCCGCATGTACTTGCTGCTGGTTATTCTGTACCAAATGCTGCAGAGTTTCTACCACCTAACACGGGTAATAAATATAAAGACAATAACACGTGTACACGTCAGTAGGAAATATGCATTAAACTCACAAGTATCATTTAGCATAAGCAGAAAGATTTTGGTGTGGCATTTTATTCAATAAGTCCCAGTAAATACAGTATCAACTCTTAATGGGAGTATAACAATGAACATTCTGACCTATATACTGCACTGTATCCAGCAATATATCCTGCACGGTGTGTGCTGCACTATGTACAGTACTGCACTATATACTGCACTTTATACTTCACAACTGTACATCCGCACTATGTATTGCACTATTATCTGCACCAAATCCTGCACTATAGTATTGCACTATATGCTGCACTATGTACTGCACTATGTACTGCACTGTGTACTGCACTGCATACTGCACATTCACTTCTGTCTCTCAATACTCATTCTCACTTGACCCAAAACAATAGAGACCGTTATTATTCTGCTACTGTGTCTGTTTTTTCTTTGGTTTATAACTTAGTGATAACCATCAGGAGATTCTTCTTCCCTATAATAGTTTTTCTATTGATACTTTGTGGCGCTTAGAGACTATAGGAAACAGGCCGTGAGGGCAATCACTGCAATCATTACATTGTTCCAATAATGTTTTGTGTCTGTGTTCCTGAGAAGACTGTGGTACCAGTGTATTCCTACTCAGTAAATGCCAGCTGCATTATGTACCTGTGCCTCGGGACTCTTGGTCCTTATTAAATTGATTGGCATCTGGAGCATCTCCGATGCAAAGTGATAATGGAGGCCTCCGCGGTTCTGCATCTGAGTCTGAGGAGCGTTCAACTGGTTGTTTTTGGTTCCTGACCAGGTAAGTTGTTGTCTAAGCGATAGAAAGAGAACATAGCATAGGATAAAATGTTCACATCTATATTAATCCACATGTGGCACTGAAAGTGTTAATGCATGGAAGGGGATTACTTAGAAATGTCCGGCAATGCTGCAGGCACAAGGCACAGAATGATGCTGTATGCATGACTTTGCGAATATATATATATATATACTGTATATATATACATATATATATATATATATATAGAATAAGAGACTGGCATTAACATTCTGACTCTTCATTATAAATCCCTAGTTACTTAGGCCCCTATTCCACAAATACAAATCAGAGTAATACTCAGCGATTCATTAACTTAAAATTCAAGTGAATGGAAGATACTCCATCATTAACTGTGTGTTACTCACTTCTCACCGTATTGAATCAGGGACCTTATAATACTTGCAATACAAACGCATTTCCTGTCACTCTGGCGCTCTCTCGCGATGAGACTAACTTGTGCTATAAATGCATTGCCATCTATGTGTAGTGTTCTAATAATAAGAAGGCAATATTACACTGAAATGCTGATAGCCGCGCCAACGTTCACAAGGTGTGAGCGACATCCGTGGGAAGAAAACATACTTTAGTTTAGTTTAGTCAGACTTCAAATGATTTCATTGTTAAAGACTGGTTAAATGAACCTAAGAAGCAGCCCGCTCTTAATGTTCAGTGTTAAAGAGCCTTCTGGGAGGTTGGAGGCTTTCGCTCAGCCTTAGAGACACCCACCTTGCTTCCATAACAGCAGCGCCCTGAAGTTCAAAGAATGGAGAGAATTGATACACCTCCCGGGCTGTAACTTCCATGATGAGTGCACCCTGACTCTTTCTCTTCATCTTGTATGTATATGTAGCCGTTCCACGTAAGTTCTTCCCCATCTGAATGCAAAAAGAAAGAAATGTTAATTGTAAAGGGGAGTTTAAGACTTATTTTGCATCTAACAAAGCTCTGTAAAACAAAGTGTGTACCTGTTGACAAGATGGACAAGTTTCCAAGTAAGCCATGCCGATATTCTTAGCTACTTTATCTTCGCAGTTATTAAGGTCTCTGGATTTGATAATAGTGATTCGGTCATCTCTTTTATCTTCCTGGATCACATATCTTGTGTGGCAGACTCCACCAACTCCAGTCTGTAGCACAAACAAAATGCCGTTAGTAAGGCAGGCAGAATAATGGAGGCTGTACATAAAAACAATAACAGAAACCAATGAGTGTAATTATGATGTGTCACATTTACTGTTAGAGGAGTCAACAAAAAGGCCTCCAGCAGCACAGGCATCACATGATGAATAATGTACCTTTACCAAATAAAGTGTTTAAAAGGTCAAACTAACCTCTTGCAAGTCATACGCATTTTGTGACGTCTTGGCTGTCATTTGAATCATGGTCAGGATTCCTCTGTAAATATTGACCACAGTGTCTGAAACTTCCTCTGAGGCGAAGATGGATCCAACCCGTCCATGGCTGTATTCGAACCTGATAGGTTTTGTGAGCTGTTCTGCAATAACCTGGGTTAGCTTAGAGGATCGAGTGAAGGGATCTTTGGGCCACACGCCATTGTACTCCTTAAATTCTGGAGATTGAATCTAACAAAAAAGAGCAGAGAAACTTATATTGTAAAGCTCTGAAAGAGCAGTCAAATTCCACTGAATTCATAAGTACTCATTTTCAGGAACCCTCAAACTTTTCCAGTTTGCAAAAATGTGTAATTATTATGTTGGAGACATTTGGCAATTTAAAAATTAACATTTTTCAATTAACGCTTAAATAAATTAACAATTTAAACCCCAGTGCAAATTCCCAAACATTACGTAGCTTGGATCAATGTTTGTATTGATGACAGACAATGAGCAATACAATATTTATATCACAGCTGTATTATTTTTTACTGCCTTTATAATGTTATCAGGGAGATTTCTATTAGCTAAAATACTATTAGTAATTGTAAATCAATGACATGAAACGTGTCAGGGGCAGCTAGCTGCAGGATTACCTTTCCTGCCAGGAGATCTGTAATACATTGAGAAGTGTTGCTGACTTTTCTGGCAGCAAATATGATTATTTGAATGAGTGAATGTTAAAATGTAGTGTTTCCAGTAAGTGTGTTACTATAGTTCTGTTAGGGCAGCACAGTCTCTATTGTTATCATACAGTTATGTGCAGTGAGCATTGGACTTGAACTAAAAGGGGTTTAGTGGGGTGTACTGGGTTTCAATAGACAGTGATATAATAATTACGTGTCACTTTACTGAACCCCCATTTGTACTTCTGTACATGAACACTTTGGCATTATGGGGGTTAATTACTAAAGTCTTCCAGCAGCAACACTCGGGCAAAATTGTGTTCAAAAGAATCTCCGCAGATTTATCAAGGAAAAACTCTAATAGCTTTCGAGATTACTTTTCTTTATAAATATGGTGCTGATTGCACTAGGATTGCCCCAGTTTTACAGCTGGGAGAGTTTAGTAAAACCCTGCTAAATGTGCCCACAAAGGATTACTTACATAAACAGAACAATGTATATTCAGAACTTATTTCCTATATAGGAGAATGGTTTCCTTTACCTTGAGAAGGTAAGACTTCTGTGCAAAGCCACTGATCTCCACCTTGCAGTTCAGTTTAATACCGGCCTGGGCTAAGCCATTTTCGGGAAGTCCACTCCGAATAACCGCCTCATAGTTATACACAGTCGTCTTGCTCTCACTGAAAAAAGGCTCTGCAATACATATGAGACGCGTTTCACACGAGCAGCCCGCAGAACATGACATGTATGTGCAGCATGGTACAGAACAACAGCAATAAATAATATACAAGACCTACCAACGTGGGATTTTTCCGAGCCTGTAAGAGAAATGAGAAACAGCAGAAATTTACTGAAATGAAAAACTCTGGGACAGTTTGAAAACTATGATATTTTAGTCATACTACAAAGTATCTCTCAGCCTGAAAATATGCATGTATAATGCAGTGGGGGCATGCTGCAGTCTTTATATATCCCTAATGTGTCAATTGGGGTATGCATGAAGTCTAAATTTGGGCTATTCTGGGGCAAAATAAAACTGCACCAAATGTAGCAAAAATCATGTTGATTTCAGTGGGATTTTGTTCTTTAATGGATATGGTGCCGAATTGCCCCACTTTTGCCTTGATACATATCCCAATAAGTCCATCTGCAGAGCCCATATTTGGATAAAGACAAAAGGTAGAAATACTGCAATACTTACCCACAAGGGTGAGCAGAAGTCCCAGAATGATTCCCCTCATGGTGATGGCGAATAGAGATCCAAGAACCCACTGCGGCATTTATAGCACAGAGATCTGGGACACGTGACTTTTAGGATAAGCCCATTTGGCGACTTTGTATTTCTTTATCAGGTCGTTCAAACAAACCTCTTACACGTTCACCATATTACGTTTACATTTGAGAAATCTGCCCAAGGGATTTCTGGGTCACGTTTTTTCAACCTCGCTGATATATTTCAACAATATGTATATAACGCAACTAATTACACAAGTAGCAAAATATATTGCATGTTTAGCTATATTTTGTATTTGATATTGTTTTATCATTGTGTATTGGTTTTAGATAAGTTACAGGTTACATTAACTTTGTCCAGGTCACTGTGACCGGACACTGGACATCTGATCTTATGTAGTCAAAAATAACTATTTAGAATCATCAAACAAAGACCAACATGAAGGACACACAATTTTATCCCCAATTCACATTATTTTCTTCACCATGACGAGCTGTATTATCCATACTTTAATAGTAGCTTACACCCTCCTTACAATACAAACTCAAATGTGTAATAAATGTACATGTACACAGAAAACCTAGTGTAAAAACATTGAGTTATTCTTACTCTCTCGTCTGGAGACACATTCACTTTTGATTTGATATTTCATTTACAACACTGAAAAAAATCTTAGATACTTGAAATTCATTGATAAAAGAATATATGTACAGATATTTGAGACATATTTGGTGTACTATAAGATGTCAATAATAACTTTGGTTCTTGCCAGTTAATTGCAGCTCTTGGTCTCCACTTTCCAGGTAAATGTGCAACACCTAATCACCATTTGAGGCATGGCGATGCTCTGCACCGTTTTCATTGTTATTAGACTGAAGAGCTAGGAGCACGTAAAGGTAACAAGCATCATTATACTGTACTCTGCTTTGTCCACATTAGCAAACTACAGATTCCTTGTTCCAGGTGCTATCATCACATTACATCAAATCACAATATGTTATAGATTTTGTTTAACATTAAATGGTAATTATATCACATTCTATTGAAATATATATAAGACGTGATGGTGCTTGGGGATTAGAACAGCATTATAGTGGGCCCATTTGAAATGGAACGTTTATAAGGGTCTGATAGAGTCATACAGGAGTTAGACAAGAGGTGGACATCTGTCTGGATCTTCCAGCGACTTTATCTGAAAATTCATATAAATGGACAGCTTTCGATGAGCTCGTGTTCTACACTTGTAGCTGAACCATTTAAACCCCATCCTTCCTCCCCCTCCCCCTCCCCTACTGCAGTCTCACCCAAAACTTGTCATCCACTCACACTCATCCTATCTTCTCGCCATGACTACTTTATCCATGCAAGCACTCAAAGCCTTCTGCAAACAACCACAAAACAAGACTAGGGTGCTGCCTGTAGACATTGCTTGCTTGGGATGAATGGTCCAAGGCAAGGGCACCCAGGTATTGCCTGATATACGTATCCAGGACTATTGCCTGGTTTCTTATCTGTCGTGTCTGTTTTGAAGAGAACTGTGAGTGTTGTTGCCCCAGGGTGTGTGTGTAAGGGTCCTGTGGCCAGTGTGTGGTATGTGGTATTTTGTGGCTGACCTGGCTGCATGCCTCCCTCTGCTCAGCTCCCGGTATGGGGAGTGTGTGGGGGTGGAGGTGCGCTGCTGGGAAGCGGGCATTTGGGTCGAGGGGGGAGAGATGTCTCCATCCCCTGTCCTCATTCAGAAGATTGAGACCATCCATTGCCCTTGTCGGTACCCCAGGCGGAGGTTGTCGGAAACTAAGACCCAGCAGCCTGGGGTCCTGACATCAATCCCCCTCCAGCTGGGAACCGGCGTCCAGATAACAGCTGTGAAAAAACTAGAGGAGCCCTCCGGATATAATGCTTAAAAATGCTTGGTCAGTCATCCTACTGGTGCGTCAGGTGATTGGCTTGGGTCAATAACATGTAGTATTTATCACAGAGACCTGGCTAACTGCTGGGATTAATAGTCCAAAATAACTCACAATACCAGGTAACAATGCGCCACGGGCGCACAGCAACAACGGCACGCTGGATGCGGGGCCACAGGCAGATCAAAAATAGAAAAAGAGACACTCCATTGATCTTCCAAAGATGATCAAATGTTTTGCACAAGCACCAACGTTTCCGTTCACTTGCGAACCCTTGACAAAGGTTTTCAAGCAGACCGAAACGTTGATGCTTGTGCAATACATTTAATAATCTTTGGAAGATCAGTGGAGAATCTCTTGTTGTATTTTTAACTGCTGGGATTGACATTCCTTTGGGTGACCTAGTTCTTACAGGTACTCTATGTTGCATGTTCCTAGGGAGGGGGAGGGGTATCTTATATTTCAATATAATCTGCATCTCCCACCCCCGTCCCAGGGTCAAGTCTTTAGAGTATATGACCGTTCGCTGTGCCATGCATAACAATCAATCTTTGTATTTCACCATAGTGTATAGGCTGCCTGGGCAATGAAGGGGGGATTTTGTGACTCAGCTGCTAGATGTGGTCACTCCCATAGTAATGGAGTTCCTTGGCTCTGTGGTGCTTGGGAACCTTAGCGTGTTGGTTTATGACCCAGACAATGCTGAGGCTAGGGATCTTTTGAATACTGTGGGATTTAGTACATTTTCTCCCCAGCCAATGGCCAAGCCCTGCTAAAGCAACTGCTTGCCAAACATAAAAACTCAATAGAAGCTGTAACAAATAGCGATCTGAGAACGTATTTTTTGCCTTAAAATATATATATATATTATCATCATTATTATTGTGGTGGACACAATTATTAGACCAAGTAGACATGGAGATCAACATGCACACAACCTGAACAAGGAAGTGTAGAAGATCCAGAATCAATACAAGCAAAAGATCTGATCAGTTTCGTGTCCTGTGATCTCCCATTTCTGCTCTACATGGACATGTCCCATATACCTCTCAAGATTGTAGCCTGCAAAAAGCAGAGGCAGACAAACTTAAGTGGAGACTGGTAATAGCAAATGTTCTGGACTTCCAAAGACAAGGATGACGTATTAAAAAGCCCTTAGACAGCTGCAAGAAATGACCTTGGACAACAACAAAATCCCGATTTTTCAAGATGTCTCCATTGATCTGTTAAAGAAAACACAAGGCTTTCAACAAATTTGCTCGGAGATGGCAAAAAAGCGCATAAAGTTTGCCCTCATTTACCCAGCACAATTAAAAGTATTCTGCAAAGAGGCAACTAAGACTTCCTATACACCACAAGCAGCACAAGACTACTTTGCGGGCCCAGAGGACGACTACTCTGCCCTACAGACAAGAGCCGCACAGCGAACGTAGATGGAATAACATATCTCTGATGTCCTTCCCAAGGTAACCCCAGACTGGGTGCTGCTGCGACTGGAAAAAAGATCAAAATGAAACAGGACTGGCCTCAAAGACCTCAGAGACCATTAGTGGGAACCTCGGGCCATTACCAGGTCGCAACTCAAGATGATTCTTGATTTCAGTGTCTGTAAATTCTGATATTTCTATGTTCACTTGTTATTTATCCACTTCTGGTTTAAAGAGTTGTAAACTTGTTGTTTAATTCCCACCTTTAGGAAGTTTAACTGGACTTCCTGGTATGGCACGCGTGAGAATAGTCGCAGGCGACTGAGCTCCAGTGAGCCTCGCTCTGCTAAGGAAACTAGCGCTGGAAAAAATCAAGAAAGAAGAAAAAAAACCAAAGTGATATAAATTGAAGACCCTGGAGCACCATGGCCAGCTATCTGGGAAGCAGGTCGGCTGGAGCAGCTAAGCAGAAGAGACGAGAAGAGCGAGAAGAAAACAGATTCTCCTAAAATGGCCCCTGTGGAAAACGTACAAAGGCAGCAGGGAGAGATAGAGGAAACACAACAGGATACAGCCCTTAAATCAGTGATTCCCAACCAGGGTTCCGTGGAGCAGTCCCAGGGGTTCCGTATAGCCGCCTGCACTCACTGTGCAGCCATGACGGCTTTCCTGGCTCTCCCATCCCTCCTAGAGCCGCTCAGGATTGCAGGAGTGCGCGGCCGTGCGGCACTTACGGTGCCTGCAGAGCGATCGCGTGCGTGTGTCATGCCTGTCTTTCACTCGCTGCTGTCTGCCCGCCTTCGCCACCGCTTCCTGCCCACCTTTGCCGCCGCCACTCCTGCCCACCTCGGCGTGCCGGCCCACCTTTGACGGCCACCCCCTGCCCGCCTTCTTTGCTGCTGAGGTAGGCATTTGGGGTGGGGGAGGGAGATGTGAGATCCAGGGGGGGAGTGTTGATGTGAGATCCAAGGGGAGGAGTGATCTGAGATCCAGAGGGGGGTGGGGAAGGAGGGATGTGAGATGCAGGGGGGTGGGTATATGAGGATGAGTGACTATGAGAAGTGCTGGGGAGATATATGATGATGATGAGGGATACTGGGGGAGATATGAGGTGATGATGAGAGGGTGCTGGGGAAGATATATGAGGATGATGATGAGGGTGCTGGGGGGAAATATGAGGATGATGCTGAGGGGGGCTAGAGGGAGATATAAGGATTGATGACGGGTGTGGGAGATATGTATGGGGCAGTGGGGGTCTTTTAAATGTATTGGGGGGTGGTGGGGGTTTCTTTAAAATGTATTCAGGCGGTGGGTGTCTTTTAAAAAATGAATGGGGCCGCAGGGTCTTTTTAATTGTATTGCCGGGGGCATTTTTAATATGTATTGCGGGGTTGGGGTTATATATATTTAGGGGGGTGGGTTTTTTTTTGGTATGTATTTTTTGGGGGGGATTGAGTGAGAGTGGGGTTAATTGATGGAAGTGGGGGTGAGGGAGAGGAGAGAGGGGGGAGGGAAGTGAGGAAAAGAGGGATTAAGAGGAGAACGCAGGGGAGAGAAATACATGGGAGGCGGCGTGGGGGGGTGGGGGAGAGTGAGTGAGACGAAGGGAGAGGAGAGAAATACATGGGTAGGGGTGGAAATAGAGGGGGTCGGTGAGGTGTGACATTTTGTCATTTACCATGTCGAACCCTAGTATTGTGTCAGCCCAATAGGGCTTCCCCGAGATTTTTCAAAATACTTCAAGGGTTCCTCCAAACAAAAAGGGTTGGGAATCGTTGCCTTAAAGAGACATGCTCTGAATATGCTGCTATGGCCAAAGCACTTGCAACAGCTCTAATGCCTGCATTAAATAAGTGGTGTGACTCCCTGCAAAAATCCCTTGAAGATTTTAAAGAGGAACTCTCCTTGAAAAATGTAAGATTGGGGGAGGTGGAGACTAGAGTGGGAGATTTGCAAGATGATCTGGGAGAAACTCGGTCACAAGTCCAGGAACTAAAAAAGAAAAATCTAGCTTGGAGGAAAAGGCAGATGATCTTGAAAATAGATCCAGGAGGAGCAATATAAGAATTATTGGGATTCCGGAGTCTGTGACACTATATCAACTTATGGATTTCTGCTCACAATGGCTCCCGAAAATGTTGGGGTTAACTTCAGATCTGGCTACAATCAAAGTAGACACAACTCATGGGAAATGGGGAATGGGGAAGTGAGAAATATCCTTTGAATGGGGGCACTCCTAAAATACCCCAATTGCAATTGGTTTGCTAATAATATGCGTCCCAGTTTAGGTATCACTTTGTACAGGTAACCAGTATTCCTTAGGACTAGCAATGATGAGACTGGTTATTAACGGGTACAGAATCTGGATGTATAGGATATTGGCGAGATCACATACAAATAAAGTAAAACAGTTTTAATACATCAAATACTTCTTACACTCAAACTTTAAAAACGATTACAATGCGAGGGTGATGGTAAGGTGTAACACGGCTAATAGCAAACACTAGTAATAGTGAATGTACATGAAATCCCCGATCCCAACTTAACTGGCTAAATGCTGATCGTAAATAAAGGGAAAATGCTGCACACTGTCAAAAAGATGAATACGGGATACAAATACCGGGGCTGCTGGTTCAGGACTCTCTGTGATAATCCAAAGTATAATCCTGGGGTTGCAGCAGAGGGGAACTCCATGCTGGCTCAAAGCATCTGTCATAGAGCCGTGGTCTAACTTACTGCCACATTGTAAGCACACCTCATATATTAAGCTTAAGGTAAGCGCCAGGTTTTTTCCTATTGTCTATAATGAAGGGTAAAGGAACAGGGTGTTACTGTACACGGGGTGTCACTATACACAGGTATAATGAAGGGTAAAGGATCAGGGCTCCACGGATTTCTAAACAAACTCATTTATTGCCAACAAGATAACTTGACGTTTCGGCCACACTTCGGCATATTCTGCCTTTGAGAAAGGCCAAGTGTGGCCGAAACGTCAAGTTACAGTATCTTGTTGGCAATAAATTAGTTTGTTCAGAACTCCGTGGAGCCCTGTTCCTTTCCCCTTCATACATGCAGATCGTGACATCACTGGCACATCCCTAGGCACGCCCATGGATGGCGTGCGTACCATGGCTGAAGAACACACCCACTTCAAGCGAGTGACGTCACGGCCGTGCACTCCTCCGCATAGGCGAAGGCACCATGGCCCCAGCCTAGTTCTGATAGGTGCTGATAATTGATGAACCTATCTGCAGCTTGGTAATACAGAAAGTATATCACACAGCTATTCCTGAGTAAACACACATCTGTATGTCTCTTCAAATATAGTAGACAATAGTTGCAAAAGAATATCCTTTAGCATGATGATACAAAGATAACAAACTTATCTTTACTGACACACATAAACTTAATACTATATAGCAGTACTCCCAGTACAACCAATATCAAACAAGGCCCTACAATGTTATGCCCACACCACCCCGGTGAAACCACCAAAGTACTGATGTGCCCTGGGGACCTAACCACCCTGGTGTCCACAGAGTCAGGCCCACCCAAATAGTGTTTGTGTGGAGTAGCGCTACCCACTGTGTATGGCTGTTGGTGCACTTTGATACCATTCTGGTCGTAGGCCTGTAGGGAGTTGATCCGTCGGACCACAAAGTGAGCCCACGGCGCGGTCTGTCCGATCCTCTCCCGCAGGCGTCCGCCTCTTGAGGGAGCTCCAGTTGGAGTGTGTCCCTTTAAATGTCTATGGTTGCCTGTGGTCTGGTCCCAGACCGCAGCTCACCGAGTGGTGTCCGTCACCGGTGCAATAACCTGACCCTATAGCACCACAAGCTATTTGTGATCGGGGCCTAGCTGGGACCTAAGGGAGATACCTGGCCTAGTCAGGGAGCCACTTGCACCTCGACACTACCTTACCCCTTGCTGTCCCTGCTATGATTGCCGTGGTCTGCCTAGCGCACCAAAAGTATCCCTTTTCTTGCCAGGGATACTACAACCCTATTGGCTGTCCTGCAGCACGTGTGGTACGCCCCTAGAGCATGCTGGGACCTGTAGTCCCCATGTGGCTCTTGCGGAGCCATCTAACATGGCCGCAGCATCTCTCAGCCACTGCGCATGCGCATGGCCTTAGCCGTGCATGTACAAAGAATCAAGATGGCGGCCCCCACTTGTCGGGTATGCCACGGAGCTCCGGGGCTCCAGCACTCCCACTGCTCACCTGCAGCCACTTCCGGAGCGGCTCCCCGGTAGCCCGGCAGCTCCGCCAGCTCGTGGCATAGGTAAGCGGGGAGCCCGGCTACATATACAACAAAAGACAAAAATACCCAAAGCTACATCCAATGTGACAAAATACATAGTGTGACAAACAGCTTACTCCGGGGCTCCGCCGTTTGTCCGGGACTGTTAGAACACGGTCTTTTAGGGTAGGTTAAATTATGAGGCGTCACATACTGTTCCTTTAAACAGGCTATGCCTGGTTTATTCAGTCCCAGGCACTGAGACTGCCACAGTGCATACAACAGAAACACATCAAAACAAAAGCTGCTCACCTGAGCGATAACTTAACTTAGATATTCCCTGACTCAGGGTGGAAGTGGCTTTTCCACTTCCAACAACAAAACAAGGTACTTTTTGCAGTCTTAGACAAATGAACAGAATGATTGAACCTGTTTGGGGAAGAGGCTTCTCCCCTCTGTAGTTCAGCAGCCTTCCAGGCTCTTGGGGAGAGGGGTAGAGCAAACAGGAAATCAGTCTTACATACCTGATTTCTAATTAGCATGACAGGTGACAGAAATCAGGCAGCAGACAAACTCTGGTCTGGATCTCTCATCCCTCAGTTCCAGCGCTTGCCAAACTGTGGGATGGAGTGCATAAGGCTGCACTCCCAGGCCAAACAGGATAGAAACTGTTCAGTATCCTGGGAGCCCTATATATGGA
>CM071576.1:3934111-3973400 GCA_036426205.1 Ascaphus truei
AGTTTAATTACCATCCCTGGTTTCTGTCACAATCCTCCCCCCCAGCTCAGACTTCGAGGGATGAGCGACCATGGATATTAGGGAGTGCATCCTGACAACCCGTCAGCATTGCCATGTTTGCCCTGACCTGTGTTCCACAGAAATTTAAAGGGTTGTAGGCTAGGAACCACCTGGTCACTCTAGCATTATTTTCCCCGTTTTGACACATCCAGGTAAGGGGTGCATGATCTGTGACCAACCGGAATTTTCTCCCCAACAGTAGTATTTGAGCGTCTCTACAGCCCACTTTATTGCGAGACACTCTTTCTCTACTATGGAGTAATTTTTCTCCTGGGGATTTAGTTTCCTACTTAAATAGGATGGGGTGCTCCTCACCTTGAGACTCCTGGGAGAGTACCCGCCCCACAGCCCTACCTAGATGCGTCGGTTTGGACTACGAACTCTTTGGAGAAGTCAGGTGTGACCAACACTGGTTGGGCACAGAGAGTTCTTTCAGGCTTCTAAAGCGCCTGTTCGGTTTGGGGGACCACTTTACCATTAGCGGTCCTTTGCTTTTGTGAGGGTCGGTTAGTGGGGTTGCCTTAGTTGCAAAATTGGGAATAAACCTTCTATAGTACCCATTAACCCCAAAAAGGTTCTTATGTTTTTTTGTAACTGGCCTTGGCCAATTTTGTTATCGCCTCCCCTTTGAGTGTTGGGGTTTGAGTAAACCTCTGCCAATAAATACCCCAGATAACTTGGCCTCCTCCAGCAACAATAGTGCATTTAGCGGGTTAGCAGTTAGTCCAGCAGACCGAACTGCGTCGAGCACAGCTTGGACCTTTGGAAGGTTGGGATTGCCAATCTTCACTATGGATTAACACATCATCCAGGTAGGCGGCAGCATACCGCAGCATGTGGTTTTAAAATTTTATCCATCATTCTTTGGAATGTGGCGGGAGCTCCATGTAAGCCAAAAGGCAGCACCTTATACTGAAAGAGGCCGTCTGGGGTTGAGAAGGCTGTCTTTTCTTTTGCCCTTTCTGTGAGGGGAACTGCCAGTGCCCTTTTGTTAGGTCTAGGGTTGTGAGATATCGGGCTTTGCCAGTCTCTCTACAAGTTCATCTACCCTGGGCATAGGATAGTATCAAATTTTGACACCGCGTTTAGTTTCCGGTAGTCATTACAAAACCTTGTTGTACCACCTGGCTTTGGGACTAAGACTATAGGGCTGTTCCACCCACTTTGGATTCCTCAATTACGCCTAGTTTTTAGCATTTTTTTAAACTCTAAAACTTATAGCCTCTCTTTTGGCCTCTGGGATTCGGTACGGTTTTAAGGTTAACTCGGGACCCCCGGTTCAGAGACTAGGTCATTACGCTAGTTCTACTGGCTGTGAGAGAAGATTTCTTTGTTTCTTCTCACTAAATTCTGAACCTCTCGTTTCTGATGAACGGACAGGGTTTCAGCTATGCTAACCTCTGGGTCAGTTTCTTGATTCTCTGAGGACCTGTGGGGTACTAGGGTTAACAAGATTCTCTAGCTTTCCAGGGCTTAAGTAGGTTTATATGGTAAATTTGCTCAGGTTTCCTCCTTCTGGCTGTCTTACCTTAAATTTACTTCTCCCACTCTTTCCAAGACCTCAATGGCCCATGCCATTTAGCAAGGAATTTACTCTCCACGGTGGGAACCAGAACTAGTACCCTATCACCTGGAAAAAAAATTCTGAACCTAGCACCCTTATTATACGTATTCCTCTGTGCTTCTTGAGCTTTCTCCATGTGTTCTCACTATGGTAGGACTGCAGCAATGAGGTCCTGCATCTGGGCAACATGCTTATTACACTTCGTAAGGGGTAACCTCGTGTCCCAAGTCTCTTTGGCTATATCCAGTAAGCCCCTTGGGACTAGGCCATACAATAGTTCAAACGGGAGAAACCTGTTGATGATGGGGGAACTTCCCTAATGCAAAAACAGGTATGGTAACAAACAACCAGTTTTTCCCTTCTTTATCGAACACGCCCGGCGTAACATGCTCTTTAAGGTTTATTGAACCTTTCCACTAAACCATCTGTTTGTGGATGATAGACTGAGGTTCTGAGATGCTTGATTTTTAGGAGTTTACATAGTCTTTTGTTACTTGGGACATAAATGGTGTTCCCTGGTCAGATAAAATCTCTTTAGGAATTCGACCCGGGAAAACAGAACTACTAACTCTTTTGTATGTTTTTAGCAGAGGTGCTACGTAGGGGAACTGCCTCCGGATATCGGGTGGCATAATCTAATATTACCATATATGCTGATGTCCCCTATCAGACTTTTATTAGGGGTCTACTAGATCCATAGCAATCCGGTCAAATGGTACCTCTATTATGGAAGGGGTACCAATGGGCTGCGCGTACGCTTTGAACGGGGCGGTGATCTGACATTCTGGGATGAGGAGCAATAATTCGTAATTTCTGCCCGAACCCCAGGCCAATAGAAGCTTCGGAGAACCTTTTCTTTTGTCTTTTCCACCCCTAGGTGTCCCCCCAATGGATGACATGTGCGAGGTGTAATACTACGTTACGGAAGTCCGTGTCGGTACCACAATTGTTTAGTTGTAACTGATTCCTTTATCAACCCGATATCTAGGTCGTTCTCTACCTCGAAGTAGGGGTAAGCAAGTGACCTATCTGGTTGGCCAGGAGTACTATTCTGGTCCGTATATTCCCCTTTACCGCTAATGTGGGGTCCTCCCACTGGGCCTTCTTAAAAATCCCAGGACTGACCTCTAGGTCAGCGAGGGTCTTATCCGGTTTGGGGTGGCAAGTGCTGACAACATTTGATTTGTGGGTATTCTCCTACCAAAGTAGTGATGGGGAAGGGAATATTTACAAGCACTCCTCCTCGTTTTCTCCCCTTCTTATTTGGGCCCAGTCAACATACACGCACAGACTTCTCGACTAGGAAGGGAGAATAAGGATGGCTTGGATTTCTTCGTGAAAGACTTGATTAATGCTGCGCTATGAACTGACTAGGTGCCGTTCTTCTTAATTTCTGAGTGAGAGGCACACTACGGGCGACTTGACATTTTTGATGAACAATGGGCCGAGTCGGAGGACGTACCGCTAGTTCCTAAGACACTCAATCATCCCCTTATATTTATTACCATCCCCTGGTTTCTGTCACATATCCTCCCCCCCAGCTCAGACTTCGAGGGATGAGCGACCATGGATATTAGGGAGTGCATCCTTGACAACCCGTCAGCATTGCCATGTTTGTGCCCTGACCTGTGTTCCACAGAAAATTTAAAGGGTTGTAGGCTTAGGAACCACCTGGTCACTCTAGCATTATTTTCCCTGTTTTGACACATCCAGGTAAGGGGTGCATGATCTGTGAAAAAACCGGAATTCTCCCCAACAGGTAGTATTTGAGCGTCTCTACAGCCCACTTTATTGCGAGACACTCTTCTCTACTATGGAGTAATTTTTCTCCTGGGGATTTAGTTTCCTACTTAAATAAAGGATGGGGTGCTCCTCACCTTGAGACTCCTGGGAGGTACCGCCCCAGCCCTACCTCAGATGCGTCGGTTTGGACTACGAACTCTTTGGAGAAGTCAGGTGTGACAACACTGGTTGGGACACGAGAGCTTCTTTCAGGCTTCTAAAGGCCTGTTCGGTTTCGGGGGACCACTTTACCATTAGCGGTCCTCTTGCTTTTGTGAGGTCGGTTAGTGGGGTTGCCTTAGTTGCAAAATTGGGAATAAACCTTCTATAGTACCCAATTAACCCCAAAAAGGTTTACTTGTTTTTTGTAACTGGCCTTGGCCAATTTTGTATCGCCTCCCCTTTGAGTGTTTGGGGTTTGAGTAAACCTCTGCCAATAGAATACCCCAGATACTTGGCCTCCTCCAGACCAATAGTGCATTTAGCGGGGTTAGCAGTTAGTCCAGCAGACCGAACTGCGTCGAGCACAGCTTGGACCTTTGGAAGGTGGGATTGCCAATCTTCACTATGGATTACCACATCATCCAGGTAGGCGGCAGCATACCGAGCATGTGGTTTTAAAATTTTATCCATCATTCTTTGGAATGTGGCGGGAGCTCCATGTAAGCCAAAAGGCAGCACCTTATACTGAAAGAGGCCGTCTGGGGTTGAGAAGGCTGTCTTTTCTTTTGCCCTTTCTGTGAGGGGAACCTGCCAGTGCCCTTTTGTTAGGTCTAGGGTTGTGAGATATCGGGCTTTGCCCAGTCTCTCTACAAGTTCATCTACCCTGGGCATAGGATAAGTATCAAATTTTGACACCGCGTTTAGTTTCCGGTAGTCATTACAAAACCTTGTTGTACCACCTGGCTTTGGGACTAAGACTATAGGGCTGTTCCACCCACTTTGGGATTCCTCAATTACGCCTAGTTTTAGCATTTTTTTAACCTCTAAACTTATAGCCTCTCTTTTGGCCTCTGGGATTCGGTACGGTTTAAGGTTAACTCGGACCCCCGGTTCAGAGACTAGGTCATTACGCTAGTTCTACCTGGCTGTGTAGAGAAGATTTCTTTGTTTCTTCTCACTAAATTCTGAACCTCTCGTTTCTGATGAACGGACAGGGTTTCAGCTATGCTAACCTCTGGGTCAGTTTCTTGATTCTCTGACGGACCTGGGGGTACTAGGGTTAACAAGACTTCTCTAGCTTTCCAGGGCTTAAGTAGGTTTATATGGTAAATTTGCTCAGGTTTCCTCCTTCCTGGCTGTCTTACCTTATAATTTACTTCTCCCACTCTTTCCAAGACCTCATATGGCCCATGCCATTTAGCAAGGAATTTACTCTCCACGGTGGGAACCAGAACTAGTACCCTATCACCTGGAAAAAAAATTCTGAACCTAGCACCCTTATTATACGTATTCCTCTGTGCTTCTTGAGCTTTCTCCATGTGTTCCCTCACTATGGGTAGGACTGCAGCAATGAGGTCCTGCATCTGGGCAACATGCTCTATTACACTTCTGTAAGGGGTAACCTCGTGTTCCCAAGTCTCTTTGGCTATATCCAGTAAGCCCCTTGGGTATCGGCCATACAATAGTTCAAACGGGGAGAAACCTGTTGATGATTGGGGAACTTCCCTAATGGCAAATAACAGGTATGGTAACAAACAATCCCAGTTTTTCCCTTCTTTATCGACCGCCCGGCGTAACATGCTCTTTAAGGTTTTATTGAACCTTTCCACTAAACCATCTGTTTGTGGATGATAGACTGAGGTTCTGAGATGCTTGATTTTTAGGAGTTTACATAGCTCTTTTGTTACTTGGGACATAAATGGTGTTCCCTGGTCAGATAAAATCTCTTTAGGAATTCCGACCCGGGAAAACAGAACTACTAACTCTTTTGCTATGTTTTTAGCAGAGGTGCTACGTAGGGGAACTGCCTCCGGATATCGGGTGGCATAATCTAATATTACCAATATATGCTGATGTCCCCTATCAGACTTTATTAGGGGTCCTACTAGATCCATAGCAATCCGGTCAAATGGTACCTCTATTATGGGAAGGGGTACCAATGGGCTGCGGTACGCTTTGAACGGGGCGGTGATCTGACATTCTGGGCATGAGGAGCAATAATTCGTAATTTCTGCCAGAACCCCAGGCCAATAGAAGCTTCGGAGAACCTTTTCTTTTGTCTTTTCCACCCCTAGGTGTCCCCCCAATGGATGACTATGTGCGAGGTGTAATACTACGTTACGGAATGTCCGTGGTACCAACAATTGTTTAGTTGTAACTGATTTCCTTTTATCAACCCGATATACTAGGTCGTTCTCTACCTCGAAGTAGGGGTAAGCAAGTGACCTATCTGGTTGGCCAGGAGTACTATTCTGGTCCCGTATATTTCCCCTTGCTACCGCTAATGTGGGGTCCTCCCACTGGGCCTTCTTAAAACTCCCAGGACTGACCTCTAGGTCAGCGAGGGTCTTATCCGGTTCTGGGGTGGCAAGTGTCTGATCAACATCTTGATTTGGGGTATTCCCTACCAAAGTAGTGATGGGGAAGGGAATTTTACAGCACTCCTCCTTTTCCCCCTTCTTATTTGGGCCCTCGTCAACATCCATTTCTGAAAAAGGGAAAGGATTTGTTTCTTCTAATACTTCGTTATGGTCCGCTATTGAACTCTGGGCGCTATTCTGAGCGGGGGACCACATTTTTAGAAAATGGGGAAAGTCGGTCCCTATTAACACATCATGTGCCAGTTTGGGTACAATACCCACCTTGAAATCTAAAGAACCAAACTCTGTTTCAAAGAAAACATCAACAGTGGAATATTCATGATTATCCCCATGTATACAACAAATTGCCACTCTTTGTGAACTGTTTACCTGTTTCTTCTTAATGGGCAACAGGTATTCGGACACTAGTGTGACCATGCTCCCAGAGTCAAGAAGTGCCCGAACCCTCTTACCATTAACCTTTACAAATGCCCACAGATGGTTATTCAAGGGGTCCTCTGGGCTAGGGCCCATAAATTGGGACCACAGCGAATAAGGTTCCACGCTGTTGCCTTGCATGGGTTCATCATTTAGTGGGCAGATTTTTGCTGTGTGGCCCCTCTCATGACAATTTACACATTTAGGTACATAGTCTGTGTCCCACTTAGAGCCTTTTCCCGGCTCCCCATGTTGGCTATTGCCCTTAGTGTGCGAGCCACTGTTGCTGGTGCTGCGTGAAGGTGGTCGCCGCTCTTCAGCGCCCCTTAACCCCGGTACCCTTTTACCATCTCTGGAAGAGTCCTGGAACCTCGGGTAGTGGGGTTGCTCCACGACTGTGGGTTGCGGGTGCTCTTCTGCTGCATTGTACCTTTCTACGAGGGCCACAAGCTCATCCGCATTGTGGGGGTCACTCCGACTGACCCAGCGGCGTAAGGCAGAGGAAAGTTTCCTCAAGAACTGGTCCATGACCAACCATTCCACGATGTGGCTTGCTGAGTTGATCTCGGGTTGTAGCCACTTCCGGGCGAGGTGGATGAGGTCATACATCTGGCTTCGGGTGGCTTTATCCATCGTGAAGGACCATGCGTGAAACCTTTGGGCACGAACAGCCGTGGTTACGCCGAGGCGGGCGAGGATCTCGAACTTCAATTTTGCATAGACGTTAGCTTCGGCTGGCTCTAGATCAAAGTAAGCCTTCTGGGGTTCGCCGCTTAGGAAGGGTGCGATTAGACCAGCCCACTCAGCTTCTGGCCATCCCTCTCTCTGTGCCGTGCGTTCAAACGTGAGAAGATAGGCTTCCACATCATCCCCATCGTCCTATCTTCTGAAGGTAGTGGCTTGCCCTGGTCATTTTCGGAACTGGGGCTGCCTCTGCCAGTGGAAGGTTACTGATAGTCCCCCTCAGGATCTCGAGTTCCTGCTGTAAGCCCTGAGCGAACCGTTCTTGCTCCTCTCTTAGCAAGCGGTTTGTCTCTTGCTGGTTTGCATTCGCCTGTTGCTGGTTTGCATTAGTCTCTTGCTGGTTTATTAACAGCCGTTGCTGGTTTGCATTAGTCTCTTGCTGGGCTATTAACAGCTGTTGCTGGGTTTCATTCGCCTGTTGCAGGGCTGCATTAATCTTTTGCTGGGCTTCATTCGCGTCTTTCTGGACAGCGACATTGCGTACCAGCGCACTCACCACGTCTTCCATCTTGTTTGGAGAGAGAAAAAAAAACTTTTTTTTTTCTTGTTAAAGTTCTTTAACCCGCAGACCTTCTAGTGTTCTGCCCGCATTCTCCACCATATGTGACAAACAGCTTACTCCGGGGCTCCGCCGTTTGTCTGGGACTGTTAGAACACGGTCTTTTAGGGTAGGTTAAATGATGAGGCGTCACGTACTGTTCCTTTAAACAGGCTATGCCTGGTTTATTCAGTCCCAGGCACTGAGACTGCCACAGTGCATACAACAGAAACACATCAAAAACAAAAGCTGCTCACCTGAGCGATAACTTAACTTAGATTTCACTAACTCAGGGTGGAAGTGGCTTTTCCACTTCCAACAACAAAACAAGGTACTTTTGCAGTCTTAGACAAATGAACAGAATGATTGAACCTGTTTGGTGAAGAGGCTTCTCCCCACTGTAGTTCAGCAGCCTTCCAGCCTCCAGTCTCTTGGGGAGAGGGGCAGAGCAAACAGGAAATCAGTCTTACATACCTGATTTCTAATTAGCATGACAGGTGACAGAAATCAGGCAGCAGACAAACTCTGGTCTGGATCTCTCATCCCTCAGTTCCAGCGCTTGCCAAACTGTGGGATGGAGTGCATGTATATTGTAAGGCGTGCACTCCCAGGCACAACAGGATAGAACTGTTCAGTATCTGGGCCCTATATATGGAATTTATTACCATCCCCTGGTTTCTGTCACAATAGTTAAAAGTTAACTACTTCAATGTTGGTGTAGCCATGGCTGGTTTCTGGCTACCATTCTGCCCTCCTGGTCATGCAAGCCCTGGTAAGAGCAGGCAGGGCCAGTACCAATTATGGGGTTTCCCCACACAGGCAGCTCCCTTGAGTGACAGGAGGAGGTGGGACTCGATCTGTGTTCTGCCCAATCCTGGTTTCAGACCTAGCACCTTCCCCCTACTGTACTTAACGGGGTTGCAACCTCAAATTCAGTAGTGTCTCTACCGTAGGAGATTGCCTCCTTACATCTGGAACTTACGGCAGATGGAGGCGCTGGGTACCATGGAGTAATTGTCGGGTATATACCCTAGAAGCCTGTCCTGCAGTCCCCACAACCATCAGCGGACCTCTCAGCATTCTGTGAGCCAACAGGTAGCATGCACTATACACCTGGTAACAGGGAAATCTCCCATCAGGTGGGGGAAATACTATTACACTAGTATCCTCAGGAGTAAGGGTCATTTAGTTTAACCCTTTGGCTAAAGCGTTATAAGCCGGCAGCCACTTCACGGCATGACCAGTATACAGGTTCTAACATTACCTGTGAAAATTCTCATTTGCCTCAGCTGGAGGGAGAATGACCTCAGTGGGCCTGTCCTGCACAGGAACATGAAAAAACCTGCTACTTAAAAAGTGGGTAGGGGTGAGCTTAAACCCTGGGAGGACTGTCACTAACCTCCGTGAGTCGAGGCTTAAGGATGAGTGAAAAGAACTACCTGGTACATACACTGGAGTTCCTGGCACAAAAGTGGGCGGTCGTTGACAAGCTGCATGACTACCTCTATGGGGTATCGTTTGAAGTAAGGACAGACAACAATCCCCTTACCTCTATGTTGACATCCGCCAAATTGGATGCCACTGGCCACAGATGGTTGACTGCACTGTCCAACTGCAGTTTCACATTAAAATACAAGCTTGTTCCCAAGAATATTGGGGCAGATGTTTCGTCCAGAAGGCCAGGACTAAACCCAGTCCCGGAGGATGAAGAATGGGAGGAAATCCCTGGTCCTGGCTTTCATGACATGTATTCTACAGTGGTCATATTAGAAGGGAAAGTGGCCTTCTCCGAACTTTAATTGGTGGATTCTCTGGGATGTCGATCCGATGCGCTTCCGGCTGCATACTGTTATCCAGAGGCCTTGTCCATGGCAGGGGGAACTGTAATTCGATGGAAGGATATCATTGAGGCTCAAATGGTCGATCCCAAGTGCGGTCCCTTGCGCCGGGCAGTTCAGAAACTAAATTCCACATTGATTAAGGGTTGCCCTGGGAATATGATTGATATCCTTATCGGGACCTTATTGTCCCTTAATGGGACAAATTTCAAATGGACAATGGTCTACTATACAGAGTGGTCCCCTACCATAACCATCCGGATAGGAGACAGCTTGTGCTCCCAAGAAAATTGCAATATATGGTGTTGAGGTCCTTGCATGATGACCATGGACATTTGGGCGCAGACAAAATGTTCGGGCTCCTAAGAGAGACTGTGGAGCTACATTGCCGAAGATGCTTGAGGTGCATTAAGAGAAAAACACTGCCTACACGAGCAGCCCCAGTGGGTCATCTGAAATGTTCTGGTCCCATGAACTTAGTGTGTATGGACTTTCTGTGTATAGAGCCAGATTCCTGAAGCATTGAAAACGCATTGGGGAAAACCGATCACTATAACCGATATGCGCAGGCTTTCCCCACTAAAGATCAGAAGGCTATCACGATGGCTAAAGTCTTGTGGGAAACGTACTTTATTCACTACGGATTGCCTAAGCGGATGCACTCTGACCATAGCCGCGACTTTGAGAGCAGACTCATCAAGGAGCTATTGAAGTTGCTGCAGATCGAGAAATCTCGGACGACCCCTTACTACCCTGAAGATGATGCCTTAACCGAATAATTCAATCGGACTCTGCTTGATATGCTGGGTACCTTACGAGACACAGAAAAGGTCAGTTGGAGCAAGCATACAGAACACCTAGTGCATGCCTAAAATTACACCCGGCATGAGTCCACTTGTTTCTCCCCATATTTTATGATGTTCAGCAGAGAAGCAAGGCTACCAGTGGACATCCGTCTGGGAATCTCTACTGATGGAGTGCACAAAGTGGCACACTACCGTGGCACATTACTACTACATTAAGAAACTAACAGCCAATCTCCACAGAGCATATCAGTTAGCTGAAGGGACCACTACTAAGTTGAATCAAAATAATAAAAGACGAAACGACTTCACAGTGTGCCATCGAGAGCTTCGCCCTGGGGACAAGGTCCTTCTGAGAAATCTGGGAATGCCAGGAAAACACAAACTGGCTGACAGATGGAGAGAGAGTCCTTTCAAGGTAGATTCCCAGCTACCTTGGATTCTCGTCTACCAAATAAAGGATTCAGAAGACCGGATACAAGTTTGGCATGGGAACCATTTACTGCCCATTCCTCAAATTGATGAGACTGATACATCGGATCCCCCCACAGATATGCAAGCAGAAAATATGGAAGGTGCCAAAGAGGATTAGACTTCCGATAAAGAAGGGCCTATTGCTGGTCCTAGCGATCCCATGCCTACACCGTCCGGTGCTGCTAACAAGTCTCTAAATACTGGGAGTCCAGTATTCACCCCAAAAAGTGACAATGAGAATCGCTCTATGAGAGGGCCAGGGCCTCAAGCCGCTGGAAACCTCTCCAACCAAGAAGACAATGAAGAATTCTCAGGATTAATGAACAGGCCGGTTCCAGAATTGAGGAAAAGCCAAAGAGTCACTCGCCCCCCAATTAGAATGGCATATGATTCAATAGAACTATGAGTCTCAGCAGTCGTCTAGTGACTTTTAGTTCCTGGACTTCTGAGTTTCTCCCAGATCATCTTGCAAATCTCCCACTCTAGTCTCCACCTCCTCCAATCTTACATTTTGCAAGGAGAGTTCCTCTTTAAAATCTTCAAGGGACTTTTGCAGGGAGTCACACCACTTATTTAATGCAGGCATTAGAGCTGTTGCAAGTGCTTTGGCCATAGCAGCATATTCAGAGCATGTCTCTTTAAGGCAACGATTCCCAACCTTTTTTGTTTGGAGGAACCCTTGAAGTATTTTGAAAAATCTCGGGGAAGCCCTATTTGGCTGACACAATACTAGGTTCGACAGGGGTAAATGACAAAATGTCACACCTCACGAGCCCCCTCTATTTCCCACCCACTACCCATGTATTTCTCTCCCCTTCGTCTCACTCACTCTCCCCCCACCCGCCTCCCATGTATTTCTCCCCTGCGTCTCACTCTTAATCCCTCTTTTCCTCACTCCCTCCCCCCCTCTCTCCTCTCACTCACCCCTACCTTCCATCAATTACCCCACTCTCACTCAATCCCCCCCAAAAAATACATACCAAAAAAAACCCACCCCCCTAAATATATATAACCCCAACCCCGCAATACATATTAAAAATGCCCCCGGCAATACATATTAAAAAGACCCCTGCTGCCCCAATTCATTTTTTAAAGACACCCACCGCCTGAATACATTTTAAAAAGACCCCCACCACCCCAATACATTTAAAAAGACCCCCACTGCCCCAATACATATCTCCCCAGCACCCGTCATCATCCTTATATCTCCCCTAGCACCCCTCATCATCATCCTCATATTTCCCCCAGCACCCCTCATCATCATCCTCATATATCTTCCCCAGCACCCCTCATCATCATCCTCATATCTCCCCCAGTATCCCTCATCATCATCATATATCTCCCCCAGCACTTCTCATAGTCATCATCCTCATATACCCACCCCCCTGCATCTCACATCCCTCCCTTCCCCACCCCCCTCTGGATCTCAGATCACTCCTCCCCTTGGATCTCACATCAACACTCCCCCCCTGGATCTCACATCTCCCTTCCCCCACCCTCAAATGCCTACCTCAGGCAGCAAAGAAGGCGGGCAGGGGGTGGCGTCAAAGGTGGGCCAGGCAGCGCCGAAGGTGGGCAGGAGGTGGCGGCGGCAAAGGTGGGCAGGAAGCGGTGGCGAAGGCGGGCAGACAGCAGCGAGTGAAGAGCAGGCAGGACAGCACGCACGCGATCGCTCTGCAGGCACCGGAAGTGCCGCACTGCTCGAGCGCACTCCTGCAATCCTGAGAGCGGGCTCTAGGAGGGATGGGGAGAGCCAGGAAAGCCGTCATGGGCTGCACAGTGAGTGCAGGCGGCTAGACGGAACCCCTGGGACTGCTCCACGGAACCCTGGTTGGGAATCACTGATTTAAGGGCTGTATCCTGTTGTGTTTCCTCTATCTCTCCCTGCTGCCTTGTAACGTTTTCCACAGGGGCCATTTTAGGAGAATCTGTTTTCTTCTCGCTCTTCTCGCTCTCTTCTGCTTAGCTGCTCCAGCCGACCTGCTTCCCAGATAGCTGGCCATGGTGCTCCAGGGTCTGCACTGTAGATCACTTTGGGTTTTTTTCTTCTTTCTTGATTTTTTCCAGCGCGAGTTTCCTTAGCAGAGCGAGGCTCACTGGAGCTCAGTCGCCTGCGACTATTCTCACGCGTGCCATACCAGGAAGTCCAGTTAAACTTCCTAAAGGTGGGAATTAAACAACAAGTTTACAAATATAGTGCAGAATGTTCATTGTTATACTCCCATTAAGAGTTGATACTGTATTTACTGGGACTTATTGAATAAAATGCCACACCAAAATCTTTCTGCTTATGCTAAATGATACGTGTGAGTTTAATGCATATTTCCTACTGACGTGTACACGTGTTATTGTCTTTATATTTATTACCCGTTTTAGGTGGTAGAAACTCTGCAGCATTTGGTACAGAATAACCAGCAGCAAGTACATGCGGACGCTCCAGCCAAATTCCTGCAACTTACTCAGCTTCTGCGCACATTAGACTATGAGAACCTGCAGGCGGTTTGGAAGCAGTTTTCTGACCGACCTCAGCACAGGTAATAATTATTACTAATTAAAATCTACAATATGCTTTTCTATATTTTGTGGCATCTTTCATCTAAAGTCCTGGAGATTCTCTTCTTCTTCGTCTCACCCGCACCGAGACAGAGATGCTAAAAGCAATCATTATAATAAGTATATAGTGACTTTTAATACCTTTTCCATTTGTATTTGAAGTATTTATGGTTATACACTCCTCATGTTTTCAATCTCTTTGTTAAATTATTATATATCAACCACTTGTATACGTTGTCTGCACCCTTAAATTGGTTTATGGCGTCTGCATGAGCAGGGTTTGTAGAATTATAATAAATGCCCTAATAACGGTACCCTAAATATAACGTCTGTTCTTTCTGATGTAGCTCTGCAATAGATCATCTTTCATGATATTATCTCTTATGTTGATCCAGGCGCTGGCTACTGAATGCTATCCCTGTAATTGGAACATCTGAGGCCCTGAAGTTTATCAAGCAGAATCTTCACACCCAGGAATTTACCTCTCGAGAAGCGGCCATGGCTATTACACTCGCACTGCAGTTTACTAGAGCCACTCAGCATACATTTCAAATCGCTTCCGTACGTTTCATCAGCTTTTAATGTCTTATATTCCACGTCTGAATGTTTCCCTGATTGCCGGTAGAGATTAGCAAAATGATCCAAAGTGCAGCCACAAAACGTTTAGCGTTTTCCCTCCATATTCGCTTCTCTGCGAAACGTTTCTCAAGGCTCAAAGGCCTAGTTATTTTGCACGATAAGTCTTACATGTTGCTATCTAATCTCTTGGGAACTCTGACTAGGCCGCACTTATTTTTGAGGCTGAAACTTTAGCACAGAACTAATTTCTGGCACAGAGGCGAGGTCATTTATACAACTGATACATTGAGACACAATAGGTTTTCTTAGGCTAAGGCCCCGCTCCCAGAGTCAGCGCGCCCGCACTGCAGACAGGCGGGGCGCTGACATACACAGACCGCGATATGCGGTCTGTAGGGAGCGGGAGCCGGAGCGGGAGGTGGGCGGGAGTGGGAGGCTTGAGCGGGAGGGGGGGCGTGGCTTGAGCGGGGGGACCCGCTACTCTCCCCCCCCTCCCTCCCTCCACCGGCTCGGGCTGGAGCTGCTGATGGAAGCAACACACACACACAGGCACTCTCTCTCACACACACACACACACACACTCTCACACACACACACGCACGCACGCAGGCACTGATACACACACGCAGGCACTCTCTCACACACACACGCACGCAGGCACTCATACACATACACACACACACACACACAGACATAGGCAGGCACTTACGCACTCAGGCACACACATACACAAACACAGATAGGCACTCAGACACACACATACACACACACAGACAGGCACTCACGCTGCTTTCCCTCCACACTCCTCCCTGCTCCCGAAGCCTCCCCTCCTCCCGAAGCCTCCCCTCCTCATTGGCTCACAGCCACACCACGTGACGCGTCAACGCTAGGGATCACAATTCTCACAATTCTCTTGAATCCCCTAGCGGCTGACGCGTCACAGCGTGTAGTGAGCTGTGCAGCCAGGGGGGACCGGGACTGGCTCGGGAGGATTCCCCTGCTGGTGGGGAAAGCCCGTGCAGCCACCCGCGCCGCCGGTAGCAGCGGGTCCCAGCCCTTATCCTTGTGAAGCCACAAATAATGATATAAATCATGTATAAAGATAACTAATGTATACTGTAACTATTAATAATAATAATGAAAACTCTTGAAATAATGAATTGAGACATAACAAACATGCTGCTTGATACGTCCCAATCCCAGATCTGCCTGAGATTTGTATGGAAGATCCCACATTTGCAAGGCAGATCTCACTAAGTTATCGCTCCTATTCTTTTGTAGGATTTAATAACAGATCCAAAAATACAGAAATCTCCTTTGCTGTACAAAGCTTCAGTCCTTTCATATGGGTCCATGGTGAACAAATACTGTGCATCTTCATCTAGATGTCCAGAGTCCGCTTTGGAGGTAAGTGTATTCTCTCTATATAGAAATATCGGGGTCTATATATAAAGGCAAAACGTGTGCATCTGTAGGGTAGAAAATGCATTACTGGACATATATTTTGACAAATGTATTTTGTTTTCAATGGAATTGATTTATTTGACACATATTTGC
This sequence comes from Ascaphus truei, assembly GCA_036426205.1. Classification (NCBI taxonomy): domain Eukaryota; kingdom Metazoa; phylum Chordata; class Amphibia; order Anura; family Ascaphidae; genus Ascaphus; species Ascaphus truei. The sequence goes on from CM071576.1 coordinate 3,949,564, forward strand.
CAATTAACTCCAGGTCTAAAAAGGAGTAGTAATGCAGAGTATTCTTCATTCAGATCTTATTCTACTAAACCAAACTTGCTAACAGATCAGCAAAAGCCAGATGAATAATTGTGACACTGGATACATTTGGTGTAGTTTATTTAGCCCAGAATTGCCCCAAGGAACATGGTATCCAACGTGAACATTATTTTCAGGGAGATCCGGTAGGAAAATGTGTGAGATCTCTGCATCTTCCATTGTCTTGCACTGGGCTGAAGGAACTGTGTTCAGGGAGAAAGTAGAATAATGATATATTCTTTAGTGCATTATGGAGACGTCTCCCCATAAATAGGGAGCGATGGTCAGTATGCCATGGAAATGGTGAAACAAAGCCGCCATAAGCTTTGCTTTAATAATGTTTTCATACAATATGTGGGTAATGGGTCAATTTTACAAATCCCATTTGTTGCGGGAGGGATCTGGGGTTCCCCGTTTGCTCTGTAGGATGATGTTGCCATGATTATTACAGTGCTACATGTTCTGTTTTAGCCCCTTCATAATTTAGCTGCTGAAGCTGCCAACAAGGCCCATGAGGAGGATATCTCTCTAGCACTGAAGGCTCTGGGGAATGCCGGGCAGCCTGCAAGTATCAAGCGTATCCAGAAATTCCTGCCAGGGTTTTCCTCCAGCGCCTCCCAACTCCCGGTCAGAATTCAGACTGATGCTGTGATGGCCCTGAGGAATATCGCCAAGGAAGACCCACGCAAAGTAAGTCAGACACTAACACTGACTGTTTGTTTCCATTAATAAAGTTTTATTTGTTCAGGCACACATACCATGTGCATCTCAATGTGCAAGATCGTTAATTATGACTATAACTGGCTAGGCCTGAAACTACATCTCATTCACAGGAATGGCTATTTATTTATATGTTATCAGGTTAAGTTTGTGAAATACTGTTTTCTTGCTTTCAGGTGCAGGACATCCTGCTGCAGGTCTACATGGACCGCAATGTCCGCACTGAGGTTCGAATAATAGCATGTGTGGCTTTGTTTGAGACCAAACCAGGTATGGCATTGGTAACAACCATTGCTAATGTGGCACTAAAGGAGAGCAAAGTGAACTTACAGCTTGCAAGCTTCACATACTCCCACATGAAGTCCTTATCCAGAAGCAGAGTGCCTCAGCTCGAGCAGCTGTAAGTATGCAACACAGAGAGCTTCTACTCCCAAACAAATCTTCCTAGTCTGGTTCATCATTGTGTTTGCCTAGTATTTCCTTTATTATACTACATACAGTACCATTTCTATACAGCAAAGTAATAATTCCAGTAACCCCTTTGCTATCAGAGCTTGCAACTAATCGTATTAGCGTTGCAATTCATAGCTGGCGCCTCTAGCAGGAAGAGGGTAAGAAAGCTAAGATACACGTAACATGGTTTTCTGCATGCGCAGATCACATTTAAACTCAGTATGATGTTGTCACAATTGGAACAGGCTGTGTGGTAAGTGTATAACTCCTGGGATGTTTTGCGTCTCGGTTGCGCACATGTTGAACAATAATTTGTATTGTAAGTGACTTCGGCCTAACAACACAAACACAAAGTGTCACAGTCCCGCGAGGCTCGGTCATTAACAGGGTTCATTATTCTTCATCATTTTTAGTCATACATTAATTATAATATCCTCCTCACTCCTAGGGCTGCTGCATGCAACGTCGCTCTTAAGATTTTGAATCCAGCCCTTGACAGACTGGGATACCGGTACAGCAAAGCTATCCGTCTAGATACTTTCAAATGTAAGTGGTACAAGCGTGGCCAGTTAGACTTCCAGTTTCAAACCCTTCATTCCCATCACCAGGCGCTGGTGCAGGGATTGTTTCTTCCACTTCAAAGATCACCGTCTTTAACTCTAAGCCATTCCTTCCCTAAACGGTAAAGAGATGCAGCATATTCCTGGGCCCATTCTGTAGCCGTCGTGTGTAAGTGCTATTTGCTATTACAAAACTGTGCTCCATTCTTAAAGCCCCCTTGTTTTTCGAATCACTGCCTATAACTGAATATGCAGCAGCTGAGAAGACAGAACATTTCTTGTTTTGCCTCCATAGATTCTTTAATGTCTGGCGCTGCCGCAAAAGTCTTCATTGTGAACAGTGCAAACACCTTGTTCCCAGTGTTCATACTCACTAAACTCCGTGCATACGTGGGCGGTGTACAAACTGACATCGTAGAGGTAAATATTTGGGCACAATTATTGGACACGGTGCTTTTTAAAATGTGGCAGCACAATTGCTGAATAGTTACAATTAAAGAGAATAATGAAGGTAGTTAGCTGGATATTTTGCCTATATAAATAAAATGCAGTTATTTTCCATGCACTGCTTGGTTCTGGCCTCTTATTTAAATACACAGTAGGAGAGTTTTATACAGATTTTCACATTATATCCAAGAACACAAATTGAGAGGAAGGTATAGCTAATGGAGGGAGAGTTAGCGAGTGTTTTTAAATTGCAGGTGACTTTTGTTTTCTTTACAAGAATGAAGGAGTTGTTGATGAAAGGATGCTCATTCTGCATTCAGTCATTATTAGCACAATATCACAGAAGTTTGCCCCAGAAAGCCCAGTTAAATGGAAGAAACAATATGACATAGGCTTTAGTAAATGAACCGCTTTAATCTTTGATTATAGTATAGATCAACCCTCACATTAAATTATACTCCATGTTCTAAATGTGTAATGGTATTTTTGTGTCTTCTTAAAGTTTGGCATTAGAGCAGAAGGATTAGAGCAAGCTCTCAGAAAGCAAAACATCCCATTTGCGCAGTACCCAATGCGCAAGAAAATCGCTCAAATGATGAAAACGGTAAGAGTTACCTTTTCTTCTTTTTCACCCACAATATGTTTACCTGTAATGGTGTTAGTGACCCATTTCTTTTCCTCTGCAGTTACTGGAGTGGAAGGGGCTGCCTTCCCAAGTTCCTGTTTTATCCGTCTACTTCAAGATACTCGGCCAGGAAATGGACTTTAGGGAAATCGACAGAGAAGTTATTCAGAGTGCAGTACGGGTCAGTCAAATCTACCATATACTTTACCTTTTGTATGTTGTCAGCAGTGTCTTTCTTTGTCTTAAGATCCTGTATATCATTGTATTTTACAGGCACTGAATGAACCAGCAGACAGACACACAATGGTAAAGAGTGTGGTGAGCAAACTTCTCAATGGACTTGTAGGACAATGGGTCCAGCCACTGCTGGCTGCAGAAGTTCGACACATTGTTCCCACCACTGTTGGTTTTCCACTGGAGTTCAGTTTATACTCTGCTGCTGTTGCCAATGTTGCCATCAATAGTACGTTACCATTTATGTGATATTTATTTAGATAATTGTTGTTTGCTGTATATACAAGTTTGCCTGATTTCATCTATTCTGTATTTACAGGTGATGTAAAGGTTACTCCTCCTCCATCTTCAGATTTTAGTGTCGCACAACTGCTGGAATCTAATATGCAGCTTCATGCAGATGTGTCCCCGAGGTAACGGAATTCCTAGTTATTGTATCTAACTGAGCTTGTGGTTAAGAAGCCAAGATCTGAATATCGGAGTTTCACGCATGCTTCTTATACATTTGGTCCAATGACCTTACTTTCCTGGCACTAAAGTAACAAACTATATATGCAGTGAGAAGAGGCCGTACTAGCTAGTAAATGATAATGTATGTACAGTGTGTCCTCCCATGTGTATCTGCACTAATCTTTCTGTTTTACCTTTTTGTTTACAGTGTATCAATACACACAATGGCTACAATGGGGATTAACACCCACCTGATTCAGAGTGGAATTGAATTTCACGCTAAAGTGCGCACAAACTTGGCAGCAAAATTCACTGCTCATCTGAATATTAAAGAGAAAAATTTTAAAATAGAGACATCCCCGTGCCAGCAAGAAAATGATCTTCTCGTCATCAGGTATTTTTACTAATCTCTACCCTATCTATGTCAGCTAAGACCCCTCAAGCCAGGGGGTTAATATGCATCTACATGTAACGGCCAAGGGGATGTGACTTTTATTGTTACTGTAATTATAATAACCACAATAATAATTGTTTAGTGTGGATTTATTGTATGTCAAAGGTCGTGTAAGAGATTGAAGCGCTCCATCCCTTAACTCTGATTGTTACTTATATAAAGTGCTGTTAGTCAAAGCCAGAACACATCTTATCAATCATTCCATTTTGTTTCATTCGTTTAATATCCCTAATATGGGAATACAAACATCTACCTCATTCTACAGCACGCAGGTGTTTGCTGTTACAAGAAATGTGGAAGAGTTGGATGCAGCGAAGAAGACTCCGATCTTGCCCAGAGGAAGCGTTCCAAACATTGAGAAGAAACACTTTGAGACAACAGGAAGGACTTCAGCAGAAGCAGCCAGCATGATGGTAACCAATGAGGAAATGGGTAGAGCTAGGATAGAAATATATTTATGTTTGTTTTCATGCTCTCACAACAGAAGGGATCCCTCTATTAAATCAACATGCAAGCTTAGATAAATGCCACTATTAATTCTCCTAGATAACATCATTCATAATAAATGATTGTTACATAGCACTGAGAAAGTATCGAGATTTGTACATAGCAGAATTTACAATGAGCCATAGGATGTGATTTTCAGTATTGTAGAGACAGGGACATTACGTGACTTGCTCATGGACACAAAGAGTTGCCAGCTCGCCTCAAATTAGGCGTTACATGTTTCTCTGGGCTTATCAAATGGACTGCTGAGTTTTTCAGAATGAGTTTTTTCTGAGATGCGGCACCGATAACGTGTTGTATAACATTGTCTTCTCCACAACAGTTACGTCTATTACAGCTATACCTACATATGACCATGTACCATATAGTCTATATCATACAAAAATACAAATAATGTCATGTCTTATAGCAGCAAACAGAATAGATTTCTTTGAATTGTAGATGCATTAAAAATAAAAAAAGTTTAATTAAACTACCAATAAATGATTGTCAAAATGCCCCAACATTTAGTTTGCAAATTGCATTAGCTCTGGCTTTAATCTATACATTTTGAATTTGCACAAATTATACTGTAAAGAACAGATGTAACAAAAGTTATTGTGCTTCATAACAGAATATTCTGCATTTTCAGTGGGTAAAATAATCGTGTTACATCTGTAAGTTGCTTTCACTCTACAATAATGACTGAGCTGTTTTTCTCTTTCTGTTTTACTGTAGGATGTGTCTTCAGAAATGATGTCCAAGAAATATGCCTACTCTGCAGAAGTAACAGATCATCATTCTGCATCTAGCAGTCCTCAGTCTTATCATTATTGTGTTAAATCTTCTAACTTTGGTTTCCAAGTTTGTTTTGAAAGAAAATCCCAAAGTGCTGCATTCCTCAAACATTCCTATTTCTATCGAGCAGTAGGAGAACATGAGGCCAAGATAGTTATAAAACCAGGTACAGTAGCTCTCAATAGTCATGGTACTGTATGTCTAGTAGTCTGTTGTATAAATGTGTAGGAATGCATTGTTTGACCCCTTGTGTACGTATGTTAATAGCTCACACCGATGCAGCAATTGAAAAACTGCAGCTGGAAATAACAACTGGACCTAAAGCTGCTTCAAAAATAATTGCCCTGGTAAAGGTGGAGGAAACCGAAGGTGAACACCTTGAGGACTCTGTGGTTCAAATGAGACTGAAAAAGATTCTTGGCATTGATGATGAAATAATGGTAAGTGTTTCTGAAAGAGCAGTATAGTTGATATGCTTACCAATAAATGTCATTAGAGGACAAGACTTTGATATTTTACCTTTCCTGTGTCTACTACAGGTCAGAAATAGCAGCCTGCGCCAGAAACAAACTAAGAAGCCAAAATACAAACCCCAATACAAACATGGTGATGGTCCAGTTGCAGAAGTTGTAGAGGCCAGGAAGGCCCGATACTCATCTAGCTCTTCTTCATCGAGATCCTCATCATCATCTTCCCCATCATCTTCTTCATCCTCTTCTAGACAGAAATCTAGAAACAGAAGACCCTATGACCCAAAGCAGGAAAGATTAAGCGGCAGCCAACAGCGAAACAGAGATCCCCAGGACCAGGAGAACAAGAAGCACCGGCATCAAAGCAGTAGCAGCAGTAGTAGTAGTAGAAGCAGCAGTAGTAGCAGTAGTAGTAGTAGTAGTAACCACAGTCCACAAAGAAACAATAGACACAGAGATGACAGAATCATCAGTAGCAGCAACAGAAGGAGTGGTAAAATCAGCAACAGAGATCCTGAGAATGAACATCAAAGAAACAAACATGAATATCAGCCTGAGCAGAAACATGGCAAACAGTGGAGCATCAGCAGTGCGGACAGCAGCAGCAGCAGCAGCAGCAGCAGTGACCAGTCTGTCAGGAACAGGGTAAATAAACCTATACTATCCCGCCTATGGGACAACTACATTATACACCTCCAAAGGATTTACACTGTACATTTGTATCCAGCCCACAAAGGAATCCTTCTTATGTGACACATATTCTCTGACAGGGACTCTGACTCATTCAATACATTTCATTATCACACATTGTATTTCATTTGTTGTGAACATTTAGAGTTTAGCTGCTTCTTGCGGTCTGTGGAATATTCATAAAGAATGTAAATTAAAAAGTGCAACTGGGTAATTAGCAGTATATTCATTGCAATTTTTATAAAGGTCTTATATGCAGAATATATGTCATTTACTTCACTGGTGCTGTACATATCTATACTGTCTTTCTTTACACACAGAGAGAAAGACATTTCTATGAACTCCGCTTCAATCCCGCAAACAGAGAAAGAGTGAGTTTTTAAGATGTTGTTTTTGGTCAGGATGACTAGTTTGTGTGTACACTCACAACATACACACAGGGGGGTTATTCATTAGAGTGCAATAGTGACAATCTGGCACTACCACACAAACTCCCATTCCAGGCACCCGGAGTTTCTGTGTACTGCCCGATTGAGAGTATCGCATTTTAGTGAATAACCCCCAGAGTGCATAAAATCTATATAGTATAAACATAAATGTAACGTAAACTTAAATGTAACGGTCCTATTTAATTAAACCTTCCCCTTGTTTTCGCGTATTCTCTGGAGAAGAGCATTTTATAATCTCTTCTGTATTACTTACATGTCAAGAATTAAAAGAAATAAATGTATTTAAGAAATAGATGGTTGTTATATTCCCCATGGGAAATAATCATGTGCTTTTCTATTAAATCAGTGGGTATAGTATGGGAGATGCCAAAATCCCTGATCAAAGTGCAAACATAATGCACAGTATTTCTTAGAGTTCTTTGCTTTTATGAGTCTTCCTCAAAAACATTTGGAGGGGTTTCTCCTTTAGTAGGTCTATGTTAGACCCGCACTGAGTAAGTAATACCGTAATCACAGCGCCTTAAACAATATTATTGGTATTCTTTCCAGTCTACCAAGAAGCGAGCTTCAGGGGTGTATGCTTCCTCCCAAGAGAGCTCGTCCAGCAGTAGCAGTGAATCTGCTTTCAGACACCGGGTGAGTGTCATTACCCCAGGCATTAAACCAGGTATGTCTCATTAATCGGAGGTGGTCCTTGTAAAACACAGTTCTTCTCTTCCTTTTGTTTAGGCAAAATTTATGGGTGACAATAAGCCCCCAATGCTGGTTGTTACTGCTCAGGCCGTAAGAAGTGACAACAAGAAGCAAGGATACCAGATGATCATGTATGCAGACTCTCACACCTCTAAGCCTCAGATCCAGGTATATGTGGTGGACATCACAAGAACAAGCAGGTGGAGAGTTTGTGCTGACGCTGTTGTTTCTAGTCCACATGAAGCTCAGGTAAAATCCCAAACCTGTGCAATGAGCAATACCTGTTCCCTGTTACAAATAATTCATTATTGTTTGCATTAGGCGCAATGTAACCTTTCCTCGTCTTTTGACTGATATAGGCAAGCATCAAATGGGGTCAGAATTGCCAACAGTACAAGATAGCTGTGAGGGCGCAAACTGGTCACTTCGGTAATCAGCCCGCAGTGAGGTTGTCTGTAGATTGGCCTAAAATTCCATCAAAACTGAAGTCGGCTGGCAGACTGTAAGTATTCTTCAGGTTGTGATGTTAATATATTTCATTTCATAATATTTAATTGATCCCAATTCTGAGTTTAATTCGGACAAGATTCTTCCTATTTTGTGGCAAACTTCTCTTTTTCCCCTCTCATGTCATCATCATCATCACCTCAATGGAACCAACCCCTTATTTTCAATATTTTCCTCCATGACATTTCCAATGTGTTCAGAAATGTATATATCTGTTAATTTAAATGACTAAAAGCTGTATACTTTTGGTTGCAATGCCACAGTATTCCGTTATTGAAGGTTCGCTTATTGCATCTTGTTTTCAGGGTCTCTCAGTTTGTCCCGGGAGCTGCATATTTGTTAGGATTCTCTGAACATCTCAAGAAGAATCCGTCACATCAGGCAAAGATTATTCTGTCTCTAAGTTCTCCCAGAATCATTGATGCAGTTTTCAAACTACCATCGGTAAGTGCATTTTCTTACGTATCTAAAGATGATCTATATTTACGCACAGTATGAAATGTAATGGAAACATTAAATAATTCCATGGTATTTTTTTATCATTCATCACAATATATTTGTTGTATCACAATGCAATTTTTTTGACTGCATATTTACTAACAAACTGTTGCTATTGCAGCTTACATTGTATTACAGAGCGTTGCGAATCCCAATAGCAATCCCAGCTTGGCAACGCACACCAGATGCAGTCTTGCAAGCACCTACATGGAATGTCTTCTCTGAAGCACCCACAGTGCTCTTGGAAAGCTTCCAAGGTTAGATAAGAGGTTTCAGAGCTTCTGCTTCTCAAAAAAACATAACTACAGTGTTACTTATTACAATTCCATTATTTTACATGTATATTATGTTTGTTTCTTGCCAGGTGAATGCACAGTTTCCCAAAATCAAATTACAACCTTCAATGGAGTAGAATTTTCTTACATTATGCCTAAAAACTGCTACCATATCATAGCCCAGGACTGCAGCTCTGAGTTGAAATTTCTGGTCATGATGAGGAACTCTGAGAAGTTTCCTAATCATAAGGACGTTAATGTGAAACTTGGCAGTTAGTAAGTATTGTAACTCAGAATGATTCATTTACATCACACAGATACTATACATTAAGTATTACATAAAGATATGTCGCTTGTAAAAGGCTCAGTGCCTTGTACTCAAGGATTCTGGGAAGTTTTAACTGACCACCAGCTGAAATGTTTCATAACCATTACCAAGACTGTGGTAGAGTATTTTAACACTCGTATTGCAAAAAGAACTAATAAACACTATTATTGTTGAACACGAGCTTCAAAGTTATCACCGGTCCTCTTCTTTGGATAATGAAAAATAAAATTGTTCGGAAATTTGCCTTCCAAACCAGTGGGCTGCCATGGGTTTTCAGAACTGGAAAATGGCTGTTTGTCTAAAATGAAATAGTTTTCTATACAAGCTGATATGCCAGGTGACTTACTGACATGCACAAGATACGAGTCTTTCTCGGGAATACTCCCGCAGAAAAATGTCTAAGCAATATGGCAAACGTCTATTCAAAAAGGCCGTGTTTTCCTCTGAATTCTGCACTCATATTTGGCTCTTTCACTCATGTAAAGGTGATTACTTTCTTCACTCCTGATTTCCTGCAGTGCAAAGCTCTAGCAATCATATTAGTCTGAGAATTGCAGATTCTTTGTAGGCTGAATTTCCAACACGGGGTGAATGCATCAGCAAAGATGTAATCGTTTGTACAGAGCTTTCCAAACGTTACAGACTCCTCCATGTGTACTGTTCAGACCTGTTAGGTTGTTTTTTTAGTCTCTGTACACACTACATTAATTAAGAAGTGTCCTTTTGGTTAATAAAATCTGATTCTATGACTACTAAATACTAATGTATGTTTTATTTGTTCTACTTCAGTGATATTGACATGTATTACGCAGCTGGATCTCTTAAACTAAAGGTCAATGGTGATGAAATAGCAAAGGAAAATCTTCCATATACATCACATTCAGGTAAAGAACAAGTGGCATTCGGAGTCCAAAGGGTTAACACGAGGGGTAAAAGTAATGTATCAAAATTGCATGAAGAAAATGTATATTTCATTTGTTTGCAGGTTCAGCGATCAAGATTCGTAGAGTGGAGAATGGCTTATCCTTATCAGCATCAGACGATGGCATTGAGACACTTACCTATGATGGAACCATTTTGAAGGTATTTGTAATGAAATAATAAAGCCAAATATTGACTAAATGGTAAAAAACTAGAGTGCAACTTAAGGCCATTAAACCGCTAGGACTTAGCACAGTTCTCTGAAGTGTGGACCTACGGTTCCTAGATTAGGACCCATATTTACAACACAATGCTACTCCATAAGTCACCTTCCAGTGCTGGGAGACCCCTTACAGCCCATAAGGGTTAATGCTGGGAGACCCCTTACAGACTTTTTTCCCGGGCTTCAAACATAATTGCCGCTGGTAAAGGTGGAGGAAGCCGAAGGTGAACACCTTGAGGCTTCTGGTGGTTTCCAAATGAGGAGAAAAAGATTCTTGGCATGTATGATGAAATAATGTAGTTGTTCTAAAGAGCGTATAGTGAATGTTACCATAATATGGTCGAGGACGAGATTTGATATTTACCTTTCCTGTTCCTACTACAGTCAGAAATAGCAGCCTGCGCCAAAAAACAAACTAGAAGCAACAAATACAACCCAATACAAACATGGTTGATGGTCCAGTGCAGAAGTTGTGAGGCCGGAAAGCAGTCCGATACTACTTAGCTCTTCTTCATCGAAGATCCTCATCATCATCTTCCCCATGCATCTTCTTCATCCCTTCTAGACCAGGAAATCTAGAAACAGAAGGACCCTTGACCCAAAGCAGGAAAGAGTAAGCGCACCCAGCAGCGAAACAGAGATCACCAGGACCAGGATAACAAAGAAGCAACCGCATCAAAGCAGTAGCAAGCAGTAGTAGTAGTAGCGGCAGTTACAGTATGTAAGTACCACAGTCCACAAAGAAACAATAGACACAGAGATGACGAAATCTCAGTGAGCAAACAGAAGAGTGGTAAAATCAGCACCAGTAGATCCTGAGAATGAAACATCAAAGAAACAAACATGAATATCAGCCGAGCGAAACCTGGCAAACATGGAGCAGCAGCAGTGGGACAGCAGCAGCAGCAGCAGCAGCAGCACGCAGTTGACCAGTCTGTCAGGAACAGGGTAAATAAACCTATACTATTCCCGCCTATGGACAAACTACATTTAACACTCAAAGGATTTACACTGTGTACATTGTATCCAGCCCACAAAGGAATCCTTATTTGTGACACATATTCTTGACAGGGACTCTGAACTCTCATTCATACATTTGCATTTCATCACCATTGTATTTAATTTGTGGTGAACATTTAGAGTTTAGCTGCTTCTTGCTGGTATGTGGAATATTAATAAAGAATGTAAATATTAAAGTGCAACTGGGGAATTTAGCAGTATATTCATTGCAATGTTTTATAAAGGTCTTATATGCAGAAATATGTCATTTACTTCACGGTGTGTACATATCTATACTGTCTTTCTTTACACACAGAAGAAAGACATTTCATTAACCTCCGCTTCATCCCGCCACGAGAAAGAGTGAGTTTTTAAGATGTTGTTTTTGGTCAGGATGACTAAGTTGGTGTGTACCTCCCACATCCACAGGTGGGTTATACATTAGAGTGCAATGTGACAATCTGACTACCCACACAAACTACCCGATCAGGCACCGGAGTTTCTGTTGTACGGCCCGATTGAGAGTATCGCTTTTAGTGAAGTAACCCCCGAGGATTAAATTATATGTTAAAAACTTAAATTACGTAAACTTAAATGTAACCGGTCTCATTTAATTAAACCTCCCCTTGTTTCCGTCCGCTATTCTCTGGAGAAGAGCCATTTTTATAATCTCTTCTATTATTATACATGTCAAGAACTTAAAAGAGAAATAAATGTATTTAAGAAATTAGATGGTTGTTATTTCCCCATGGGAAATAATATGGCTTTCTATTACAAGTCAGTGGTATAGTATGGGAGATGCCAAAATCACTGAATCAAGTAGTAAACAATAATGCACAGTATTTCTTAGAGTTTTTTGACTTTATTGAGGTCTTCCTCACAAACAATTTGGAGAGGTTTTCTCTTTAGAAGGTCTATTTAACCCGCACTGAGTAAGTAACTACCCGTAATCACGCGCCTTAAACAAGATTATTGTATCTTTCCCGTCTACCAAGAAGCGATGCTTCAGGGGTGTATGCTTCCTCCGATGAGCTGCGTGCCAGCAGTAGGCAGTGAATCTTGCTTTCAGACCACCGGGTGAGTGTCATTACCCCAGGCAGTTAACCAGGTATGTCTATCATTAATCGGAGTGGGTCCTTGTAAAAACAGCAGTTCTTCTCTTCCTTTGTTTAGGCAAAAATTTATGGGTTCAATAAGCCCCCAATGCTGGGTGTTACTGCTCAGCCGTAAGAAGTTGACAACAAGAAGCAAGGATACCAGATGATCATGGTATCAGACCTCACACCCTCTAAGCCTCAGATCCAGGTATATGTGGTTGGACATCACGAAGAACAAGCAGTGGAGAAGTGGTTGTGCTGACGTGTTGTTTCTAAGTCCACATGAAGCTCATGTAAAATCAACCAACTGTGCAATGAGCAATACCTGTTCCCTTTACAAATATCATTATGTTTGCATAGGCGCATCGTAACCGTTCCTCGTCTTTTGAACTGATATGGCAAGCATCAATGGGGTCCAAATTGCCAACAGTAACAGATAGCTGTGAGAGGCGCAAACTGGTAACTTCGTAATCAGCCGCGGATTGTGTTTGTCTGTAAGATTGGCCTAAAATTCCATCAAAACTGAGTCGGTGGCAGACTGTAAGTATTCTTCAGGTGTGATTTTAATAATTTCATTCAAATATTTAATTGATCCCAATTCTGTATTTAATTCGGACAGAGATTCTCCTATTTTGTGGCAAACTTCTCTTTTTTCCCCTCCTCCATGTCATAATTCACATCACCTCAATGGAACCAACCCCTTATTTTCAATATTTTCCCTCCATGACATTTCCAAATGTGTTCAGAAATGTATTATCTGTTATTTAAATGACTAAAAGCTGTATACTTTGGTGCAATGCCACAAGTATTCCGTATTGAAGGTCGCTTAGTGCATCTTGTTTTCAGGGTCTCTCAGCTTGGTCCCGCTCTGAATAGTTTTGTTCTTCGGAACATCCTCAAGAAGTAATGCTCACTCAGGCAAAAGATTACTTGTTCTAAGTTCCTCCCAGAATGCATTGATGAAGTTGTTCAAACGACCATGGTTAAGTGCATTTTCTTAGGTATCAAAGATGATCTGATTTACGCACCAGTATGAAATGATAAGTGGAACACTTAAATAATTCCATGGATTATTTTAATCATTCATCACAATAAGTTGTGTTGATCAATCATGCAATTTTTTGACTGCATATTTACAACCAAACTGTTGCTATTGCAGCTACATTGTATTACAGAGGCGTTGCGAATCCCCATAGTCATCCCAGCTTGGCAACGCAACTACCAGATTATGACGTCTTGCAAGCACCTACATGGAATGCTTCTCTTAAGCACCCACGTGCTCTTGGAAAGTCTTCCCAAGGTTAGATAGAGGTTTCAGAGCTTCGCTCTCAAAAAACAGAAATACAGTGTTACTTATTACAAATTCCATCATTTTACATGTATTTAGGTTGTTTCTTGCCAGTGAATGCACAGTTTTCCCAAAATCGAATTAAAACACTTCAATGGAGTAAATTTCTGTTACTAGTCCTAAAAACTGCTACCATATCATAGCCCAGGACTGCAGCTTGAGTTGAAATTTCTGGTCAGATGTAGGAACTCGTGAAGTTTTCCTAATCCATAAGGAGGTTCAATTGAAAACTTGGCCTAGTTAGTAAGTTATTGTAACTCAGAATGATTCATTTACCAATCACACAGACACGATACATTAAGTATTACTAACAGTATGTGGTTGTAAGGCTCAGTGCCTTGTCACTCAAGATTCTGGGAAGTTTCAACTGACCACAGCTGAAATGGTTTCATAACAATTACCCAGACTGTGGTAGAGTATTTTATACTCTTCGGATTGTTCCTTGCAAAAGAACTAGCTTACACTATTATTGTTAAACAAACGAGCTTCAAAGTTCTCACACGGTCCTCTTTTTGGATAACGAAAAAATAAAAATTGTTCGGAAATTTGCCTCCACAACCAGTGGGCTGCCATGGGTTTTAAGAAACTGGAAATGGCCGTTTGTCTAAAAATGAATAGTTTTCTAGACAAGCTTGATATGCCAGTGGTGATTTACTTGACATGCACATAGTACAAGTCTTTCTCGGGAATACTCCCGCAGAAAAAATGTCTCAGCAATATTGGCAAACGTCTATTCAAAAAGGCCGGTGTTTTTCCTCTGAATTCTGCCACCATTGTTGCTCTTTCCTCATGTAAAGGTGATACTTTCTTCACACCCCGATTTCCTGCAGTGCAAAGCTCTAGCAACTATTAGGCTGAGGACAATTGCAGAGATTCTTTGTAGGTTTGAATTTCAAAAAGAACACAGGTGAATCATCAGCAAAGATTGTCAATCGTGTTGATACAGAGCTTTCCAAACGTTACATGTGTACGTTCAGACACTGTTAGGTTGTTTTTTTAGTTCTCTGTTAAACACTACACTTAATAAGAAGTGTCCTTTTTGTTAATCAAATATCTGAATTCTATGACTACTAAAATACTAATGTATGTTTTATTTGATCTAACAGTGATAGTGACATTTATTACGCAGCTGGATCATAAACTGAAGATCAATGGTGAAGAATAGCAAAGGAAAATCTTCATATACATCAACGTTCAGGTAAAGAACAAGTGGCATTCGGAGTCCAAAGGGTTAACACGAGGGTTAAAAGTAATGTATCAAAATTGCATGAAGAAAATGTATATTTCATTTGTTTTTCAGGTTCAGCATCAAGATTCGTAGAGTGGAGAATGGCTTCTTCTATCAGCATCAACGATGGCATGAGACACTTACCTATGATGGAACCATTTTGAGGTATTTGTAATTAAATAATAAAGCCAAATATTGACTAAATGGTAAAAAACTAGAGTGCAACTTAAGGCCATTAAACCGCTAGGACTTAGCACAGTTCTCTGAGTGTGGAACCTGCGGTTCTTAGATTAGGACCCATATTTACACACAATGCTACTCCATAAGTCACCTTCCAGTGCTGGGAGACCCCTTACAGCCCATAAGGGTTAATGCTGGGAGACCCCTTACCAGTCCATAAAGGTTAATGCTGGGAGACCCCTTACAAGCCCATAAGGGTTAATGCGGGATACCCCTTACCAGCCCATAAGGGTAATGGGGAGACCCCTTACAGCCAAGGGTTAATACTGGGAGATCCTTATGATGTAGCACTGCTTAGTAACCAGGGCCCCTAGCCCCTGTTCTCCCACAGCCGGTGATGTTTGTTGCATAAACTCTTGGACAAGCTACAGGAAAGGGCCGCACAAACCAGAACACACAGACCAGTTTTCCCTTCATGCATATGTGCGAACGCTTTTCCTGTCCTTATACAGCTGAGAACAGCATTTGGATGAAAGGAAGACCTGCGGTGTGTGTGGTCGCAATAACGACGAGAGAGAACGGAGTTACAAGACGCCAGACGGTTCATGGGCCAAAGATGAAATGAGCTTGTTCATTCTTGGCTTCTCCGGAAGAGTCATGCTCCGGAGGTATTAATTATAGAGCTTGTATTAACTATATAAAGAAATAATCCCCCATAACTTCTCATCGAATAATTAATTATTATAGTCTAGATGTATGGTGCTAAAGAATCAACTATGTAAATTACATTGAATCATTACTGCAGTGATATAACACACTAATTAAAGAAACCTTGTTATCACAGTATTGCCTTTCTCATTATCCAAGTCAGAATTTTCTGTAGAAATGCAGAACTACAGTTTATTGTGATCAATAATACACTGGCAGTGGCTGAAAAGACGGACTGCTTGATCTATCTGTATTGTCTGGCTGCATTTTATGTCGGAATTCCATGCTCTTAGAGATTATTTCAGTCACTGCATTTATAAAATCATAGTCTAAATACTAATACTTTGAATAATATTCTTTTTGAATGAGAGTAACAACAGCTCCAATCGGCATTTGTCCATGTCCCGATATAGAATACAGGCAAGAAAAGTCCTGATATAAAATGATTATTCAGCTATGCATGGGGACTCGCTTCATTCCAATGATTTGGTTTATTTGCTATTGTACTATTTCATCAGTAGTGTCCTATTTTTTCATAGGTTGCAAACTTCAGCGCACACTTGTGAAGCACAACAAACGAGAAAGTGAGGAAGGAGCCATCTAAATGCTTTTTCTGTTCAGCCAGTTTACGCTGTGTCAAAGGTTGTTTCTCCACTGAGACTGTCCCAGTGTCCATGCTTTCCACTGCTCCCGTCTGGTGGTGTCACTGTGCAGTGTGTTGAGATCCGGGCAGTATGGGCACACCTCTATTACACAAAGTCCCAACAAACATTTCAACTAAACAGATGGAAATGAAATGTCATAAATACTGCTCTGTTTTCTCCTGTATCTTTGGCCATTTGTTATGATTGAGCCATTTCCTGCTGTGGGGAAGATTTAGTCCCATTAAGTTGATAAAGTGATCTCTTCTATAGCAGTGCGAGAATGTTGTACGGGACATTAACATAGAGACTTAGGCCCATTCTTTCTACAAGATGCTCAGCCATAGGCAGCTTTTAACCCTTCCCATGAGGGAATTACACTGTGTGCATACAGGCCAGAGAAGGAAAGAGGTGGTCCTCACAACTTGCTCCATGATTTTCACTGCTTCCAAATATGGCCCATTTTGCAACGAAGTCTTTAATAGCATTTGTCTTGGGTGTAATGTAGACCCAGAGTCACTTGTCCATGATGTGAAAGAGACACTCTTCAGATCAGATTGTACGGCCTGCAGTGTACACCCGATGATAGGGCAGGATGTTTTTTTATATTGACCTCTCAACATGTATTTCCTTTTTCAATGAAAGAGCACAAGTCTTTCTCCTAGTAACGATCTTCCTTCCTCACGTGTTCTTAGACTCTACGATCGATCTGCCTGAGGAGCATATTAAGTTGGAAAGTCGGAAGATTTCTCAGACATGGTGGATGCCCACACAGCCCTGCTCATGTGAAACCCTGGCCATGTGAAAACTATAAGCAGTCACTTCTGTACATCCTTTTTCAGCAAAAACTTTAATTATCTGTGTAATAGAACTGTAATGCATTATCTTTGATCGAGTATTAGCCTAGGAAGCAATTGATATGTTTGTAATGATCTTCATTTCCCAATAAAATTATGCATTTGAAAATAATTGACAGCTTTCTTCATTTCGTTATTATTTCTGTGTATGTACATACATATGTTCAAAGCACAAAAAGTGTCATTTCCTACACTTATTTCCAGTGGAAATACTCAGCCTGCTTTAGGGTTGCCACATTACGTTTTTTCTAATACGGGACGCGGAAATCCAGTATGAAGTGTGACTGATCATGAAAGTGCGTGTCCTGATGCTGTGTGACTGTGAATTACTGTTTGATTTCAAATGCTGTTGTGAATAATGTGGGAGTTTAGCACCAGAATATTTTTAAAACCTTATAACTGATTGGCTGGCAAAGCCAGCCAATCAGTGAAATACAACATCTGGTTGGTTACAGACCAATCAGAAAATAAAAGGTTTTAAAACAGAGTACAAATAAACGGGAGCCAGTGCACTGTAAGTAAAATAAAGTGCACTAAAGGAGGGTGGTGTAATGAAAAGAACAATGGGGGGGATACCGGCTTAGAACCAGATATATTTTAAGCCTTTATACTGATTGGCTTGCGAAAATCAGGTAATACGTCATCTGAGTTGGCCGAAGACCAACCAGAAAACGACACCCTGCTTAAGGCTCACGGGAGGTAAATGCAGGTACCTGCCCAGTGGCCACACGCGTGGGTGTACTTGTCTCGGATATGGGAGTGCACCAGGACCCGGAATAAGGCCTGGCACGAAGGGATACCTCCCCAGCCAAACGTGCTTCCGACTTATAGAAGCCAGTTTTGCTAATGCCAGGAGCAGCTTGATGAGGAGGGTCCCTGGCCCTAGTGGAGTAGAACCAGAAGGATTGGAACAAGGAAAGGGCAAAACAACATTTATAGAACTACAGTAATTGTTTTAGCACTTGATACTTGAATGCCACTCAATGCACATCTTGCACATGTATGTGCACTTGGAGCAGCTGTTCCAGAGAGCACACAGCATTGAGAAGTGTACGCAGTGGTCTCTTTGAGTCTCAGATATCTGATCTGAAGAGGCACTTGCAATATTGAGGGACATTGACATCTTGAAGGAGTTATGCTCACTGATCAGGCCCGGGCGTGGGACTAGGAAGCAAGAAAGTGAGCAGTGAATGAGATAAGGAAGAGGTAAGGGTAACAGTTAGAAGGGGAGCAGGGGAAGAGGAAGTGTGAGCACGTTCTGAGCTGACCCATTCCTATAGATTGTTCAGATTGAGTGAGAAGCTATGGAATGTCAGGGCGAAATGGCAGAATAGGGGAGAGTATTCCTCTAGCAGCCAGGAGAATAGTTCCTCCAGCACAGGGGACTCGGATACCGAGACCAGGTCTCTGATTGGGTGTAGGGGACTCCATAATTACAACAAAAAGACAGCCCAATGCTACCTCAATTGACAAAACATATATGGTAATAAGTATAACATTTGAATACTTCCATAATAGTAAATTACTTTTTTTTTAGTTAAACCCTTGGCCAAGCGTGTTGTGAGCTCTGGGGGAGTGCTACCTACCCCTTTTCATGATGTGGTGGGTGCAGGAGTTTGAGCTACCTGGGAATGGTGTGTGTTAATCAATTTCTGACTGGTAACGTCAAATGAGGTAGGTGGCACCTCCCCCAAGAGCTCACTCCTCCCACCTTTTTAACTTGGGAGGTTCTGGCTATTTGCTGATGGACAGGACTCACTGCAGTTACTTCCCCTCATACAAGGTAAAAGGAAGGTTCACAGTTGTTTTAGTGTTTAGACCTGATTTTTGGTTTACTTGACGTTTGGTATGCAGGCTTACGACGCTTTGGCCAAAGGGCTTAACTAAAAAAACAAGTAATACTATTATTATTGAGTATTTAAACTTTATACTCATTACCATATATGTTTTGTCAATTTGATGTAGCATTGGGCACCCCTGTCTTTTGTTGTTACTTGCACGCTAGTAGCACCATTTTGGCATAAATATATATTATGATGTGGTGGGTGCAGGAGTTTGAGTTACCTGGGAATGTGTGTGTGTGACTCCATAATTAGGAAGGTAGATAGGCAATCTGTTACCAAATATGCATGAACCGAAAGTCATGTTTAGGGTGGCCACAATTTAAGTTTTTTATTATATAGCACAGAAATCCTGTATGAAAGTTGACGTCATGAAGGATTTGCAAATGCTCTAGGTGAATGGTATCTTCCACTTGACCGCCTATTTTTGGTTTTTTTCCTCCTCTCTGCTTTTGGCTGGGGGGGAAAGATGCGCGCTGAGCTAACAAGTAGCGGTTGGAGAAAAAGTAACGCCTATAGGTGTGGGCTTCATGGTGTTATGAGATCACCAGCAGTATGCCAACTTTATTATTTTAATAACTTAGTAAGGCGAAATGTATTGGAAAAGTGTACCACTGTGTATTACAATCAGAAATGTGATATTTTTTGACTGTTTAATGATAGCATGTTAAATTCAGTCATTTCATGTCAAGTACGAAATTGTAAAGATAGTGGGTGCCCAATGATTATGGAATATCAGAACGATGTCATCAATAATGATTATAAATATAACTCATGAGTTAACTCTAGAGTGGGTAAGTATTAAGTGATAGTGAGCCAGTAAATACTAAATATTGCATTCCTGAAGGGAACATCAAAAATGCTGGTAATCACCTTGATGTAACCTCATTGGAGACCATAACTCACAAATATTATGATCATATCTTGATTAGATCTTAGCCACTCCTTGAGCCTCAATGAGTCTGTGGTGGGATTGGCCAGCCGCTGGTAAAGAAGTCCTATAATAGAAAAAGGAGAAAGCAGCGCACTGCCCAGGAGTCAGACGGTATAGAAGGCAAAAATGATTTATTCAATACCAAACATCACCTAAAGGAGTGTAAGGCCTCCTATGCGTTTCAGACACGAATGTCCTTTATCAAGGAGTATGGGTAAACGTGCCAGGGACCCTCTATATATTACATAATGAAACCAAACATATCATTAGATTTTCGCGCAGACGTGGTGGTGCTAAGGTCTAACTGTCAAAGTATTGAGAAAGTTACATTAAAGGAACGAGGAGGTAACAAACTCAATCTTTTGGACCCCAGGGAGGCATTTTGGATTTTTATTCTTAAGACTCGTTCTCCCTGTGTTAAATGTTGAATGGAACCTAAGCTATTTTTTAAATTAAGCACATCTTTCTATAAAGTCACTGAATGAAATGTCCTATGTTAGAAAGTAGAACAGTCTTCAATTGTTTAAAATATATAATAATAGAGAATGACTCTTACTTTTTTTTTCAAACAGTGATTATTATACTATATATATATATATAGTATATATAAAGAACAAATCTGCAGCACTCACGAATAGAAAAAATGTAATTTAATCCAAAATCATCAGGCAGTCAGACAAAACTCTGCTAGCTTGAGAAAAGACCAAGGGGTCTGAACGTACATCGCTCTGGAGTTTTGTCTGACTGCCTGATGATTTTGGATTAAATTTTTAAAAAATTCATTCGTGAGTGCTGCAGGTTTGTTATTTTCTATATCTTGGGTGGCTGGTGTTCCCTGTTCGTCTGCAAGCACCTGGACTAATGATAAGATACATAATTCATATGTTTGTATGCACCCAGCATCTATGTGGGTGTGGGTGTGTGTGTTATCTATATATATATATATATATATATTATATTATTATATAATATATAATATATATATATATATATATATATATATATAATATTACAGTGTTCGACAACCATACATTTGCTCCCCCGGGCGAGTGGATTTAACATCGTGGCGAGCTCCTATTGGCCCAAGCAGCATACGTTGGTATAGGTGGCGAGTAGATTTTTTTGTGTGGCGAGTAGATTTTGGTGATTTGTCAACCACTCTATAATATATATAGGTGGTTGACAAAATCACCAAACAAACTACTCGCCACACAAAAAATCTACTCACCACCTAGTACCAAACATGTGCTGCTTGGGCCAATATTTACTCGCCGGGGTTAAATCCATCGCCCGGGGCGAGCAAATGTATAGGTTTGTCGAACACATATTACATATAATATATTATATATATATAGTATATATATATATATAAATATATATATATATATATATATTATATACACAAACAAACAAGAGAAAAAGAAGCGCCAGCTCCATAGCATAATACTGTTGTAAAAAACACAAATTTATTCAAATTCAAGAGAGGCCGCCAGGACATGCACTCACTTCAAATAATTAAAAACATTAATTTGAGACAATCTGTAAGCTTCCAGGAACTGTGAGGAGGGGAAGATGCAGCCAGGGTATGAGCACAGCAATGAGGCTATACTGAAGGTGAATAAGGCAGATTCTTATCAGTATAAGATGTCATCAGGAGTAGAGAGGGGAGGGATGATGTTGTACCCTTCAGTGGTGGTATATCTGGTATCCAGAGGGCTGGCACTCGTGGCCTTGTGGCGCTTGGATGGACCCTTCAGCGTCACAAAAGGAAACTCCACACTGCACAGTATAGGAACGCCACCCAAGCAAACCAGTTAAAACTGCCCCTCTCCTCTCACTCTGTGTCCGCCAGAAATGCTGAGTCTTTCCCACATATGGCTGCTGCAGGTTCCACACAAACACTTCCTGGTAAGCAGATGACGTCAGTGCGTCATGCGTCACGACGTCCGACGCGTTTCATCACGTGAGTGACTTCTTCAAGAGATGATTGGCTGACAGTCTCTCTGTCATTTATACCTAACCAGTGATAGTGCCAGATTGAATCCGGCTGTGACAGGGAGCGAGGTTGCAGCCAATCATGTCGTGAGCATGCTCAGTCAATCAGTACAACTGTTACATAATACAGATAAGTGGAAATACAAAACACACCATTGGCTGAGCGTGGATACGATTGTCAGTAATAACAGTAAAAGCATATAGCACCATATTATGTCTATCTAAAGGAAAGTAATATAAAAGGATGATACTAAACTTAATATAAAATTAATAAATAATGCAGATAATTGAAAATAAACAAACAATCAAGGTAATTTATCCATATGGCTAAAATGATATAAATGACCTAAATTAAAATATAATATGACTGTAATAATTATTATCTTGCAAATTGTAAAATAAAAGTTATATATATTAAAGAAATTAATAGTAAAATTAACCATTTTCATAAAACCTATAATGAATATCCCAATGAGAATAGAACAATAAATGTGATGGTCTAGACTGTGACAGAAGAGACATATAGTAAGTGACCACTAGATGTAGACCACAATATTAGTAGGGTTGTGATAGAGGTAAAGCAAATATAACTACCATCTATTATAGGATAAAATAAAGAATGAAAGAGCAAACAAAAAGATAGAGATGTTCAATCTTGTTGGAACTGGAGAGAGAGATTAAACCAGAGTGCTGGATCTATGCATTCGTTTAACCCTGAGGTACCAACGTCCCTAGCTGGTAAATCCAGTAGGATTCACCGCATGCATAGATGTTTAAATCTATCTCTGTCAGGACGAGCTCACAACAAACGAGGCGGGACCACGGTGCTGAGGTGGGATAGATATAATGCCCACCACGCCACGAGGCACTCTTGAGAGTAGAGTGGTCTGGGAGTCTGGGCCGGGGCAGGAGAGGTACGGATGGGATGGTAGAGGGTGTTGTTCGCCAGTCCGGGGTTATAGAGAAGGAGTAATCATTTACCGTTTGCCGGGTTCGGGGTGCCAGAGGTGCGGAGAGTCGTATTGCGTATGCCAGTTCGGGATGCCAGAGGTGGCGGGTAGTCATAGAGGAAGCCGGTTCGGTACCCGAGGAAGAATGAAAACAAGACAGGACAAGACAGGACTAGGGAGGCAGAGAGTGATGAGAACAACTGGTTCTATGCTAGCCGACGAGTTAATGAAACTGTAGGGTATATATGGGAGAGAGTACCCAATGGCAGCGAAGCAAGGTGGGGGTATGTGGAAGGGTCAGGCTACGGCAGGGATAGGTCCAGCATGAGTCCCAGGGGAGGAGCAATAAAGCCCAGTATGAGGTTGAATTTAATAGCAGCAATGGTTTGAGGTATTCTGCCTTTAAGGGGCTGGTGCGCCTCCGTGTGGCCGCGCCTCCATGCAGCAGCGCTTGCGGGCGCGTGACCGGGCATACCCGCAACATTTGAAGAGGAGCATTGGCGTGCACGCACGCCCACGTGGAGCTGCGATCGGCGTCTTGGAGGAAGGCTGCCTGCGTGCCGCGGGAGGACCCGGCGGAGCTGCAGGTGAGTGGGGAGCACGCTGAGGGCGGCGTGACTCCCGGATCATTACAGTACCCCCCCTTCAGGGGCGACCTCCGGGCGTACATGACATGGCTTGGAGGGATTCCTACGATGGAAAGCCTGGACAAGTCGCGGTG
>CM071576.1:3973430-4168147 GCA_036426205.1 Ascaphus truei
AAAAAACTGGTCCGAAACCCCTCCAGTGAACCAGGTACTGTACTCCTCCTCTGGAGATCCTAGAATCCAGGATAGACTGGACCTCGTACTCCTGTTGACCTTGGATCAAAAGAGGGAGTGGAGGAGAAGTGGTCTTGGAAAAACGAGGACTCTGAAATGCTGGTTTTAGCAAAGATACATGAAAGACCGAAGGAATCCTCATCGAGGGTGGAAGACGTAGACGATAAGCCACAGAATTAATCCTCCTGACCACGGGAAAGGGACCGAGGAACTTGGGTGCCAGCTTCATAGTAGGAACCTTTAGTCGTATATTCCTGGATGAACGCCATACCCTGTCTCCTGGAGCAAATTCTGGAACTTGGCGTCGGAGGCGATATGCCTGGAGTTTCTGTCGCCCAGTAGCCACTTTTAAGTTCTCCTGAATCCTCCTCCACAAGTCTTTCAGCCGGGAGATGTGCTTTACAACCGCTGGTACTCCTGAGGATAGAGGGGAGAAAGGTAAGCGGGAAGGATGAAAGCTACACTTTATGAAGAACGGAGATTCTTGAGTGGAGTCATTGCGAAGGGAGTTAAGAGCAAACTCAGCCCAAGGAAGCAGATCCACCCAATCATCCTGTGTATCGGTTATAAAACACTGAAGGTATTGTTCCAGGTTTTGGTTGTCCCTCTCCATCTGCCCATTGGTCTGTGGGTGGTATCCCGAGGAGAATTGAAGTGAAATACCCAATTTTCGGGAAAAGGCTCGCCAAAATCTTGACACAAATTGGGACCCACGATCAGAGACAATTGTTGAAGGCACTCCGTGAAGACGAAAAATCTCCTGGATGAAAAGTTCCGCAAGCCTGGAGGAATTCGGAAGGCCCCTCAAGGGAACAAGGTGCGTCTGTTTGGAAAAACGATCAATTACCACAAGAATCGTATTCTTCCCTTTGGAGTCTGGGAGCTCTACAATGAAGTCCATAGAAATATGGCTCCAGGGGCGGTCTGGAATGGGTAAAGGAAGAAGAAGGCCTGCTGGTCTGACCCGGGGTACTTTGTTGCGAGCGCAAGTGCCACACGCTTTAACAAACTCCTCTACATCCTTAGCCCTCTCTGGCCACAGAAGGAAGTTGAAACAAGGTCGTTGGTTTTCCGTATCCCTGGGTGTCCTGCCGATTTAGAGGAATGGCACCACTCGAGAACCCTCTTGCGGTGTTGGGGTGCCGTGTAGAGTCTTCCCTCCGGAACCTTGAACCCCATCGGAGACTGTGATTGCTCGGATTGAATCTTGTCCATAATATCAAAGGAGTTGGCGGACAGAATACATCTAGAGGGAATAATCGTCTCTAGCTGCTCTTCAGACTTGTCCTCTGCAAGGAACTGTCGAGACAGGGCGTCCGCCTTCAGATTTTCGGAGCCAGGAATGAAGGAGATGAGGAAATTGAATCGTGAAAAGAATAGTGCCCAGCGGGCTTGTCGAGAGCTCAAACGATGTGCCCCTTCTAAGTAGAGAAGGTTCTTATGGTCTGTGAGTATGGTTATGGGTGTCTCCGTACCTTCTAAGAAGTGTCTCCACTCTTCTAATGCCAACTTGATAGCCAAAAGCTCCCGGTTCCCGACATCGTAATTCCGTTCTGCGGATGAGAATTTCTTCGAAAAGAAGGCACATGGGTGTAGTCTGGCTAAGGGAGAAGTCCTTTGGGACAGGACAGCTCCAGCCCCGATGTCAGAGGCATCTACCTCCAGGGTAAATGGAAGTTTAGGATCTGGGTGGGTGAGGATAGGGGCAGACACAAAAGCCTTTTTTAGAAGATTGAATGCCCGTATGGCGGTCTCAGACCATGATGAGGGATCTGCACCCTTCTTCGTAAGAGCAGTTATGGGAGATACCGTAGAAGAAAAATTGAGAATAAAGTGCCGGTAATAGTTTGCAAAACCTAAAAAGCGTTGCACAGCCTTGAGGGTGGTTGGGCGGGGCCAGTCCAAAATAGCTTTAAGTTTTTCTGGATCCATATTGAATCCGGAGTCAGAGATAACGTATCCCAAAAATGCCACGGACGTGAGATGGAACTGGCATTTCTCCAATTTCGCAAAGAGATGGTTCTCCCGGAGGCGTAACAGCACCTGTTGCACGTGTTTGATGTGTTCTTGAGTGGATTTAGAAAAAATTAGGATGTCATCTAGGTAAACGATAAGAAATTTGTTAAGAATGTCCCGAAAAATCTCATTGACGAAATCCTGGAAGACTGCTGGTGCGTTGCACAGACCGAACGGCATGACCAGGTATTTATAGTGTCCGTCATGGGTGTTAAAAGCAGTCTTCCACTCGTCTCCCTCACGTATCCTTACTAAATTGTAGGCAACTCTTAAATCCAATTTAGAAAAGATAGTCGCTCCCTGAAGACGGTCGAAGAGTTCCGGTATCAAGGGCAGCGGGTAGCGGTTCTTGCGTGTGATGTTATTCAAACCCCGGTAGTCTATGCATGGACGAAGAGAACCGTCCTTCTTCTTGACGAAAAAGAAGCCTGCTCCGACTGGAGAGGAAGACTTTCAGATGAAACCCCTCTCTAAATTCTCTGCAATGGAGGTGTTCATGGCTTTAGTCTCTGGGAGAGAGAGAGGATAGGATCGTCCTCTGGGAAGAGGTGCCCCAGGTAGTAGGTCAATAGGACAGTCGAAAGGACGGTGCGGAGGTAGAACCTCGGAACGTGCTTTGTCGAACACATCACGGAATTCCAAATACACAGAAGGTAGGGAGTCAACCTTCTCTGGCATGGTAGACACCCCACCAATCTTCTGGACAATCCTGGTACATGTCTTGGCACATGGAGCACCCCACTGGATGGGTTCCCGATCCGTCCAATCGATGCGAGGATTATGGAGTTGAAGCCAAGGAAGCCCCCAAATCAGCTCAACAGAGGGAGTGTGGATAACATCGAGGGTAATGATCTCCGTATGAACGTCGACGAACTGCAGTAGGAGAGGCACCGTCTGTAGCGTGATGAATGCCGGCTGTAGAGGTCGACCGTCAATGGCCTCCAGACCTACTGGTGTCTGCTTACTGATAAGTTGAATATTGTTCCGTCTAGCAAAGGTTTCATCGATGAAATTGCCTGCGGAACCGGAGTCAATGAATGCCCGTGCTTGAGTGTGAAACCCCTCTCCAGACAGTGTTACGGGCAACAGTATCCTGGTGGGAAGGACGTCTTTGATGATGGGAGAAAGGGTCAGTATTCCCAACGAAACTCTCCAGGATTTCATTGGGAGTTGGCATTTCCCGGCTTGTGGGGACATTGGAGTACTACGTGACCAGAATTGCCACAGTACATGCAGAGACCGGCATTGCGCCGACGTTGTTTCTCGGCAGAAGACAGCTTGTTACCTCCCAACTGCATTGGTACCGGGGCATCCCCGGAAGGGGGTGTAGGAGCCATGAACGATGGAGCAAGATGCCTTGAAACCCATTGACGGTAACGAGAACGTTCGGTCCTCCGCTCCTGCAGACGCTGGTCCACTCGAACGCACAGACCGATTAAATCCTCTAGGTCAGTGGGATGTTCACGCGCTGCGAGCTCATCCTTTAGGGATTCAGACAGACCTTGCCAAAACGCTGAAGATAGTGCTTCATTGTTCCATCCCGTCTCAGCAGCAAGTGTGCGGAACTCCACAGCGTACCGGGCGACGGGTCGATCTCCCTGGGTTATGTGATGAAGAGAGGATGCTGCCGTTAATTGCCATGCAGGGGTGTCGAAGACTCTTCGGAACTCATGGACGAAGAGATCGATTTCCTGTGTGAGAGGACCTTGTTGTTCCCAGATGGGAGAAGCCATGCCAGCGCCTCGTCGATGAGAAGAGCCACGATATAGCCGACCCTGGAGACGGAAGAGACAAAACGAGAGGGCGAGAGTCGAAATTGGATGAGGCATTGGTTAAGGAAGCCCCTACATCCTTGGGGGTCCCCAGCATAGTGTTTGGGAGCAGGAATACGGGGTTCCAAAGCAACCGGAGGTGCTGGAAAGGCTGTTGCAGAGGCTATGGGGGCCACGGGTGAAGGTTCCCGACTGAGAGCTCGGACTTGAACGGTAAGGGAATGAAGGCTTTGCTGTAACGTATCCATTCGCCTATCAGCTTGTTCCAGATAAGTCTCTAGCCTGGTGAAGAGATTCGTGTGGGAATTTAAAGTACGCTCCACCTCAGCGGGGTCCATGTTTGTAGGGCTGAGCATAATGTCAGGACGAGCTCACCACAAACGAGGCGGGGGCCACGGTGCTGAGGTAGGATAGGATATAACGCCACCCACAGCCACGAGGGCACGTCTTGAGAGTAGAGTGGTCTGGGAGTCCGGGTCGGGGCAGGAGAGGTACGGATGGTAGAGGGTGCTGTTCGCCAAGTCCGGGGTTATAGAGAAGGACGTAATCGTTTACCGTTTGCCGGGTTCGGGGTGCCAGAGGTGCGGAGAGTCGTATTGCCGTATGCCAAGTTCGGGATGCCAGAGGTGCGGGTAGTCGTAGAGGAAGCCGGTTCGGTACACGAGGAAGACTGCAAAACAAGACAGGACAAGACAGGACTAGGGAGGCAGAGAGTGATGAGAACAACTGGTTCTATGCTCAGCCGACGATTAATGAAACTGTAGGGTATATATGGGAGAGAGTACCCAATGGCAGTGCAGCAAGGTGGGGGTGTGTGGAAGGGCCAGGCTACGGCAGGGATAGGTCCAGCATGAGTCCCAGGGGAGGAGCAATAAAGCCCAGTAGTGAGGTTGTATTTAATAGCAGCAATGGTTTGAGGTATTCTGCCTTTAAGGGGCTGGTGCGCCTCCGTGTGGCCGCGCCTCCGTGTAGCAGCGCTTGCGGGCGCGTGACTGGGCATACCCGCAACATTTGAAGAGGAGCATCGGCGTGCGCGCGCGCCCACGTGGAGCTGCGATCGGCGTCTTGGAGGAAGGCTGCCTGCGTGCCGCGGGAGGACCCGGCGGAGCTGCAGGTGAGTGGGGAGCACGCCGAGGGCGGCGTGACTCCCGGATCATTACAATCTCCCCCCAGTTTCGAGCTGGAGATACTTTCGATTCCAATGATCCTTAGACTCGCTGGATCCTTAGAATGGCCACTTAAAAAGTGGCGTGGAACGCGATGGTTAAGAACTCCTTTAATGATCGCACCTCTGTGTTCTAAGAATCTAAGACAGAGGGATCGCTTGGTACGTCCAACGTATTGAACATTGCAAGAGCAAGACAGGACATAAACCACATGAGTGGTTACGCAGTGAATGGAACTTTTAATGGGGTACACAGACCCATTGGAGGAGGATTGGACAAATGAGGACACAATAAGATGTTTGCACATGGTGCACTTAGATCTACCGCATTTGTGATTACCAATATGGCCTTTGTCTAGATCTGTGGTGGGAACTAGTTAAACATCTTATTGTGTCTTCATCTGTCCAATCCTCCTCCATCATCTGTCCTCATCTGTCCCATCATCCCTCCCCTCTCTACTCCTGATGACATCTTAGGCCTGGGACATAGTTGTTGAAACAGTGCGGTGCTTTCCCTGGCCTTACACAGCGCGCCGTCCGTGGGCGTGTCGGGGGCAGGTCTGGGGGCGCGCCAGTGACGTCACGGAGCTCATGTGACCGGCCTTGCGCTCCGGCGAGCGCCAAATCTGAAGACTCGGTGAGACACACGCTTCCGCAAGCGTGCGGAAGCGTGCACAAGCCCCTGCTAAAGCCGCTCTCATTGCGGCTGCAGGGGCTCAGTGCCGAGCAGCAGCACGCCTCAGCACAGGTCAGCGCATAAGCGCTGACCATACCCGAGGCCTTATACTGATAAGTATCTGCTTTATACACCTTCAGTATAGCATCATTGCTCTGATCATACCCTGGCTGCATCACCTCAAGCCCCTCTACAATCCCTGACTGATATCACCCAATTTCTTGGCTCCATTTCCTCTCTGAATGAGAAGAGTGAGCTGCTAGTTCTTGGGGATTTCAACTTCAATTGGCTTGACCCTAAAAACCACAAAATCCAGATACAACTCAAGTCACTTAACCTATCGCAACTCATTTCCCAACCCACACGGATAAACCTGAAATCGCATAACCATTCCTTGCTAGACTGGATTCTCTCCTCAAACCCCAGCAGAATCCAATCCTCTGGCATCCTTCCTGATATTTTCAGTGACCATGCAATAGTGTACTGTGTAAGGAAAATTAAACCGCCCCATTCAAGCCCTAAAGTTCTCTTCACTATAACATTTAAAAACTTTAACCCACAACAGTTTCTGGATGACCTTACCAACTGCCCATGGCACAGAATCGATTTAATTCCCGACCCCGATTCTGCGCTCGACTATTTCCAATCTGAGTTCTTAAAACTCTGCGATACCCATGCTCCACTACGCAGAATAAGGGTACGGGGGGCCCACCTTCCATGGGTTACACCTGACCTTATAGCACTCTACCAGTTCAGGGATGCCTTGTGGAAAAGCTACAAAGTAACTGGCACTACCAAGGATATCAATCACTACAGATGCATGAGGAACATGTGCACGAGGCAAACAAGGCATGCAAAAGCACAATATTACTCTGACAATCTCCTCCAGAATACATCAAAGGCAGTGGATGTTCACAGTTGAGTGCAAATAGCCGCACGGCTATTCGCACTCAGTAAACATCCCAGCCTGGAATGGAACCCTGGTCCCCTATGCTAATGGCCTGCTGCATAACTGCTGCATAACCACTGAGCTATAAGACTTCCTGATTTTTCCTGGTGATTAAAGGCATAGAAACCTGTATATAACAGCTCGGCTATTCGCACTCAGTTAGTCTACTAGCTCGGCTATTCGCACTCAGTTAAGTTCTACTAGCTCGGCTAGTCACACTCAGTTAAGTTCTACTGAGTGCAAATAGCCGCACGGCTATTTGCTCATAATATATATTTTCTTTAACTGTGCATGCAATGTCTTGTATATAATGTATACCCTGTTCATCTATGTAACTGTATTTATAACCATGTATTATTTGTTTTACTCTGTGCCCAGGACATACTTGAAAACGAGAGGTAACTCTCAATGTATTACTTCCTGGTAAAATATTTTATAAATAAATAAATAAATAAATAAATCTTCCCCTCCTCGCAGTTCCTGGAAGCTTACAGATTGTCTCAAATGAATGTTTTTAATTATTTGAAGTGAGTGCATGTCCTGGCGGCCTCTCCTGAATTTGAATAAATGTGTGTGTTTTTTTACAACAGTATTATGCTATGGAGCTGGCGCTTCTTTTTCTCTGGTTCTTGTAGATTCCTTTGATCTGGCTAGATCATATATGCAAGCTGCCTCCCCATACAGTGACTGGAACACCTTTCTGGACTTGTTTTCATCTACTATATTGGACTGGACTGTTCTATTTGTATTTTTTCATTGGACACTGTTTTATCCATATATATATATATATATTGTGTTAATTAACTTTTTTTATATATAAATTATTTTTGTTATATATACATCACCATTATATTTATTTATTTTTATTTTATTTTCATAACACAAATAAGTAATTGCACTATTTTAGAACATTCTAACACTTACCACACTGATAGCGCTACTCTCTTTTCTGTATGTGTATATATATATATATATATATGTAACACCCCTACCCCCCCCCCCCCCCCCCCCCCCCCCCCCCCGGCAGCAGGGGGTAGGGTGTACATGTGTGAACAGAGTCCTGCTCTGCTCCCGATGGGATTAGAGTGTCAGCTCCTTGGTCAGTTACCTGTGATCTCAGGGTTCCCGTTGGCAGGTTCAGGCCTTGGCTGTAATGGAGGGTAGTTGGTGGGTTGGAGGACAGGACAAGAAACAGGGCGCCAGGATCTTTTGCAACTCACAGGTATTTTATTGTCAGGCTCAACAGCTCCAGGCTGGCACAGGATCAATTGTTCTCATATAGAGCACAATACAGTACCTCATTAGACAGGTTCCCTGTATCATGCTCTCTTCAGGGCAAGTTCCCTCTGTGCCCCTTCCCATTCAGGATCAGGATCTGTACTTCTGGGTCAGTATTTGCCTCTAGTCCACCACACATCTTTTGGCTTCCTATCTCCTAGCACACTGACTCACTATCTTCTAGCTCAATAATTCACTCCTAACTCCTCAACTGTCTCTCCCTCAACTGCCTGAACTAATAAATAATAATAATACTGTAATAATATTATCCCTTTTTAAGGGATAAAGAGAACTGTTCCTTTATAACTGTGCTAACTGTGTCTCTCCACAGTTATATCTCTCATCTCCTTTCACTGTCCTAATCTTAACTGTCTCCCTCAACTGCCTAAAACTGTCACCTCACAGCCTCACTGGTTGCCTAGCAACTTGTAACTGCCGCCTCTCTTAACTGTCATCTCTCACAGCTTCACTGGTTGCCTAGCAACATGTAACTGCAGCCTCGCTTAACTGTTCCCATTCAAAGCTGCCAGCGCGAGCTCCCTTGCACTGAAAAGGCCTTAATTGCAAATGCAGCCGCCCTATTGACTAAGCCGCAGCCTGTGACATTCCCCTGAGGCTCATGGGACTTGTAGTCCCTGTCTTGAGCCTTTCCCTATTAGCCGCCCTAGTGAGGTCCTACTGCGCTTGCGCGAGTTCTGCTCATGCGCAATCAACTACAAAATGGCGGCACCCTGCAAAGGGAGCCCCCGGAGCCTCCGGCGACCGCTCGCCCTATCTATGGGCCGCAACTGTCGTGCACCTGATTGCTTCCCCCCCCCCCCCTCCCCCGGCATCACCTCACCTCTTGCGCATGTGCGAAGCTCCATAATGGCCACCG
Source organism: Ascaphus truei (assembly GCA_036426205.1). Taxonomy (NCBI): domain Eukaryota; kingdom Metazoa; phylum Chordata; class Amphibia; order Anura; family Ascaphidae; genus Ascaphus; species Ascaphus truei. Next base: position 3,982,224 of record CM071576.1, read on the forward strand.
CGCATGCTATCCGTTCTGCGCATGCGCGGCCAATCGTAACATGGCCGCCGCGGGTCATCCCGCGCATCTGCGTATGTGCGTGCCCTACGCGAGTGCGCACGCATAACAAACATGGCAGAGAGGGCGGCGCCGGAAAGCCCATCGCCACCCACAGCAGCCCCCCACAGCATCGGAGGTAAGGGGGGAAAACGGAGGACCGGGGAGCCAGAGGGGACCTGGCTACATTTATATATATGAAACACAAAAATAACCTGCACAGACCTAAAATGAGATGTGCTAAAACCAGTTAAGTAAAGTGTCAGTTGTGAACACTACTGGCGGTGCTGGGGATGGAAATTATATGAATACCAACACAGAGAAGAGAATCCCCAAAAATAGCACTCTAGCATACACAAAATATATCAAAAATGTATTCATCCCATACAGATATAAATAATTACAAGGAGCAGTGGTGTCCTACAAAGCTGTAATAATGCTGAGCCTCTAGAGATAAGTGGATTGAAGCAACAATAGGCTTAAATACAGATACCACAAATCATATGGAGAGACAGTAGCTGAACCTCCACTGCATGACCAGTAAATGTACCCACTAGTATGAAGGTGTAGAGGCAAGAACACATCTTGCCTCAGAAAACTCAGCCCGGCCGGTCACGGCTACCTAAATAAGGCCCCCTGTGTGAGGTAACGGTGTGAGAGTCACAGCATATAATGTCAACAAAATCACATAATATGAACTAAACCTGTAGATAAGGCACACAGAGAGAAAGGCATATAAATGGCAGATAACAATGACAAAAGCCAAAAGGGGTCACAAAAGTACTTAGACCAGTCCAGCAAAGTGTCCAGCAAAGTGGTAGCAGACGTCCTCCGCCAAGAGAGTACTCGTGGATTCAGAGGGAGTGAACCGCTGCACTGCGCATGCTCCCAGGGTGATAGGGGCACGGGCCGCGAGATACAGCAGGGAGGGGAAGAAACAGCTGAGAGCACCACCACGTCCTAAAGAGACAGACAAGCCCCAACGTTTCGCCACCTGCTTCGTCCGGGGGCTTTTTAATTATTTATATCTGTATGTGATGAATACATTTTTGATATATTTTGTGTATGCTAGAGTGCTATTTTTGGGGATTCTTTTTTCTGTGTTGGTATTCAAATGATGATTGGCTATATTCGTGAGTTTTATAGCCATTGACTGTCTGGTTCTGTTCGATTTCTCTCCTTGCCCTCCTTTATCCTTCCGCCCCCCCTCCCCCCACCTTGAATCAGTTCTATATAAAGTTAAACAAAGATTTAAACCATGTCTTTATTGTATTGAGAACAAATACGTGTTTATTGTAGCCTACATTATCCGGCATCCTGCTGCTTTTTAGTCTCACCCTTCGGAGGTAGATTTCATTGACAGTAGAATTGTATTATGTGTAAAAAATATTCTACTTTTTTGGTTTTAATTATTATGTATGTATATTTTTATTATCCATCCTCTTGTGTGTTGTGTGAATTAATACATTAAAACTGCAGTTCAGTCTTTTTTTTAAATTTATTTTTTTACTTCAATAGTTTCATGTGGGCAATCTCTAATTACCTAAAGAACTGCATAGTTGCTGGTCAATTCGTTCTCCGTCTATTGATCGGCAAAGTTTGGCGACATCTTTAAATATGGGGAATGTAAATCGTTGCTATAGGAACAAGCATGCTTGTTAAAATAGAATACAAGAAAATTGGTCTTTCAAAGTTGTTGTTTTTAAAACAGAAAATGCTAAAAATATTTTTTCTTACTACAGAACTGATTTATTAAAAATAACACACATGCAGAATATTGCCTGAACTGCAGCTTTAAGATATATGATAGTCACACAGAGGATGTGTTGTTTGTTATGTCTGTTTTTCATATAGTGAGGGGCGCTGCTTACAGGGTCCCAGTCATGTGTATATTAGTCAACAAATGGGTAAATGTCATTATGAGGTTTGTTGTATTACGTTTTCTTTTCTTTTGAGTGCTTTGTTGTTGTTTTATGGGTTACCGTGGCAAAGGGGGTTGGCGCGGCAGCATTGCTCTTGAATCACTGATGCACAGCCACTCGCCATATTTCTCATGAAGAACTGTGCTGTGATGGGGCGGTCTGCTTGTTTATCCTCTGCCTGGCTCTGTGTTGTCCATCAATGGGCAAAGGGGGTTGGAGCTTCGGCACTGGCAGTTTCGCCGCCCCTTGTCATGTTTCTCATTGTGGGCTTTGGCGCGAGGGGGAGGAGCATGGCGGGATGCCGTTGTTTCAGCACAGATGTTACCAGTGTCTTGTCCCACTGCGCGTGCTGTCATTGGGGGAGCGGCGCGGGTGAGTGCACAGATGCGATGACGCGTGCTTACGCGATCACTTTTTTTGGCGCGAAAATCAAATTGATATGTTTGGTTTCATTATGTATATATAGAGGGTCCCTGGCACGTTTACCCCATACTCAATTCGTGTCTGAAACGCGTAGGAGGCCTTACACCTCCTTTGGGTGATGTTTTGTATTGAGTAAATAATTTTTTACTTCTACACCACGACTCCCGGGCAGTGTGCTGCTTTCTCCTTTTTGCTATTTCATGTCAAGGCGCTAAAATAAGGCACAATTATGCGTCTCGACAGACCTTTCCGGGACAAGTCAATGGAATAAGGGACAATGCCATATATACAGGACGTCTGGCGACCCTAAGCCTGTTTAGTTAAGCCTTATTTAGTAGTAGAGTTAACACTAGTTAAATTGGAGGAATATACATTACTTACAGAGAGCAGAGTCCCTAGAATCCTCTCTGCTACGATCCCTTCTTCTGTACAGTTTCTTTAACTTCCATAACAATATGATCGCAGCTGGTGTTCTTCCTCCTCTGCTCTCCTGTTTCTCTTATACACACCTGCTCTTTTCTTAAAAGGCAATCTATCTTTAATGTACAGTATGCTCTTTCCCTCTTTCTTACTTTGTTTATCTCCTTCTCACACACAAACCCCAACCCCGCCAAACACCCCTACCATCACCCCCTTCCCGACAACTGCCTCCCCAACACATACCTGCACATCTTCCCCCCCTACACCCACACTCCTAACCCCTTCACCCACACACCTTCCCCCCATTTCATCTTTCCACTACCTAGATCATTCTCTATAGATGTTTTAAACTTCTTCCTAACTAGGAGCTCCTACAGGCACATGACACTAAGGGGCCCATGTTATAAGTGTTCATAAAAAAAATCGCGGGGTCATTTAATGCCTGTTTTTTTGAGCATTGCTATCACGGTAGTCAGAAAGCCTCGATTACCTGTGATAGCAAAATTCCCAAAAGGGGCGAGTAGCCAAGGACATGAAGATCGCCTCTCTGGAAAGTCCAAATACAGTGATTTCTTTCAGCTGCAGAGAGAGCTTCTCAGAGGGAGCCGCCTCTCCCTGCGCAAATCTCACCTGAAATTAATGTTTTTTTTAATATACATTTTATTTCTAGTGTAGATGAGCTGGTGGTCTCCGGAGCAGAGCCGCATTGATTTGAGGTCCGGGGACCCCGTGCTTCTTGAGATACAGGCTCGTTATGGGGTGCCGGTATCTCCTATGCATTTTATTCTCACGGTCAGGTGACATTTAAATGCATAGGAGATACCAACACCCCATAACAAGCCTGTATCTCGGGAAGCAGGGGATACCCGGACCTCAAATCAATGCTGTTTTGTCCACATCATTTTGGTATCTATACTATTCTGAACACCAAACACATTCATTTATTTTATACCTTGGTTCATGTGCACAGATTTTATCTTAGTTTTCGTCACTGTATATAAATATTCACTGTCAAGTTCACGCTCTTTAATTTGACTTTATTTTAGCTTGTGTATTAAAAGTTAATTTTTATAATCTCTCAATTTAGCTCACACCATAATCGAGTGCAATATATACAGACTTTCCTGATTATCTCAGTGAGAGGTAAACCTGACTTTGTTGCTGTCCTGGAACAGGATTTTTTATTTCTCTGTATTTTTCCTGCTCTCAGGCTGCCAGCTCTCCCTATCTAAATGTACATGTTTTTTCCCTGCTCTGAAGCAGCCAGAGCTGTGTATATTGCAACATAGTTGTTACAAGTAATCCCCTTTTTACACAGCCTCTAGTTAGTTGCCCTGGCTACACCTATCCAGCACCCTGCACAGGCCTGAGAGACTGAGCCCAGCCTGCACCTACTGTTAGGACCAGTAGGTCAGGCCAGAATCTACACTTGTGTTAAGCTTCCATTTTGCCTGGTCATAACTAGTTAAGATTCTGTAGTCAGCCTTTTGCTGAAATATAATTCCTAAATGCACTCAGTTTCTGCTAAATTACATTTCTTTTCTTCCTGCTCAGGATATTGCTAAGATACTTTTGTGTTGTCAATTTCCTGCTGTTGTAGTTAGAATATAATAGAATGGTTCTCTGCAAGAAGCAAAATAGTATAATTAGTTGCTAAAGACTCAAGGTCTCTTTTGATAACAGACAATGAATAAGCTATGTATTCAGACATTGCTTGTATTGGGAAAGACACGTCCCAAAAATCATGCCACTAATATGTCCTGCCCCTAAATCACGCCTCTAATCAAAGCTACGCCCAAGACACACCTAGGATACGCCTATGTTACGCCTATGTTACGCCTATGTTACGCCTCTAACCAATATCTTCTTTTTTCTGTATAAAAGTCATTACCCTATGAGTAATAAATTGAGACAAAGGATTTGAAACCTGGCTTGCGTTACGTTTCATTTCGTTCGTCTACCAGGCCTGAAAGTTCATCAAAGATCGAAGATAACAGTGGCAGAGCGTGAAAGCTTCCCGGGGAAGTCTGCTGCAAACGGTGCAGATGGTGTATCCAGTCACAAGCTTCAGCTTTCTTGGCAGAGGATAGGTTCCTTTCGGTTCTGAAGCCTAGGCAAGGAAATTAGGTTTTCTTTCACCTACCCAGCACCCTGCACAGGCCTGAGAGACTGAGCCCAGCCTGCACCTACCCAGCACCCTGCACAGGCCCGAGAGACTGAGTCCAGCCTGCACCTACCCAGCTCCCTGCACAGGCCTCAGAGAATGAACTCAGCCTGCACCTACCCAGCACCCTGCACAGGCCTCAGAGACTGAGCCCAGCCTGCACCTACCCAGCACCCTGCACAGGCCTCAGAGACTGAGCCCAGCCTGCACCTACCCAGCACAGGCCTCAGAGACTGAGCCCAGCCTGCACCTACCCAGCACCTTGCACAGGCCTCAGAGACTGAGCCCAGCCTGCACCTACCCAGCACAGGCCTCAGGGACTGAGCCCAGCCTGCACCTACCCAGCACCCTGCACAGGCCTCAGAGACTGAGCCCAGCCTGCACCTACCCAGCACAGGCCTCAGAGACTGAGCCCAGCCTGCACCTACTCAGCACCCTGCACAGGCCTGAGAGACTGAGCCCAGCACCCTGCACAGGCCCGAGAGAGTGAGCACTGCCAGTGTGTATAGTTAATCTGATGTGACTTCCTTAAGAGCCAGGTAAGCCGGTAGGGAGAGTTACATACATACACAGAAATAATAACGAAATTAAGAAAGCTGTACAGTTATTTTTAAATTAATACTTTTATGCTTCCCTTTCTAACTGTTACCCAGCTACCTACCTCTTCCTTATCCTCACTCACAGCTCCACATTCTTCTCCACTAGTCCCTGCCCGGGCCTGCTCAGTGAGCACTAAACTCTTTTCAAAATTGTCAATGTACCTCAATATTGCAAGTTTCCTCTTCAGATCAGATATCTGAGGCTCTAAAGAGACCCCCCGCTCACACCACTCAGAGCGGTGTGCTCCCTGGAACAGCTGCTCCAAGTGCACATACATGTGGCAAGATGTGCATTGAGTGACTTTCTCAATCCTGCTCTTTGTTGCACAATGAAGTATCACGTGCTAACAATTAACTGTAGTTCTATAAATGTTGTTTCGCCCTTTCCTTGTTCCAACTCCTTCTGGTTCTAACTCCACTAGGGCCAGGGACCTCCTCATCAAACTACTCCTGGCATTAGCCAAACTGGCTATCCATAAGTCCAGGAAGCAGCGTTTGGCTGGGGAGGTATCCCTTCGTGCCAGGCCTTATTCCGGGTACTGGTGCACTCCCGTATCCAAGCAGAGTACACCCACGCTGTGGCCACTGGGCATGTACATGCATTTACCTCCCAGTGGGCCTTAAGCAGGGTGCTCTGAACGGTATCTCCCCATTGTTTTTCTTTTAAGCTTAACCACCTCCTTTGGTGCACTGTTTTTCTTATTTTACAGTTGCACTAGTTTCTGGCCTATGTTTATTTTAGTTTGAGCCTTACCTTTTTTCTGGTTGGTCTCTCGGCCAACCAGATGACGTATTACCTGATTTTTGCCAGCCAATCAATATAAGGCTTAAAAATATATCTGGTCCTAAGCCGGTTTCCCTCCATCTGGTTTCTTTTCAATTACACCACCTCCTTTAGTGCACTTTATTTTTACTTACAGTGCACTGGCTCCCGTTTTATTTGTACTCTGTTTTAAAACCTTTTATTTTCGGGTTGGTCTATAACCAACCAGATGTTGTATTTCACTGATTGGCTTAAACCAGCTCTGTAACCCAGGTCGCTTTTGCCAAAAGTCTGTAACGCCTCCAAAAAGCCAGTGTAACGCCTCCAACCAAACAGTGTACGCGTCTAGAAGGGACAATGCTTCCTTTAGTGTATAAAAATGCAGTTCGAATAGCAATAAACTGAGAACGCTTGGATAGAATGACTTGTCTGTGTCTTTCTTGGCGTTCTCCCAGACGTCTGCAGTCCGTTATAACGGGAACAAACAAGAGCAGTGCCAATGGTGAAAATCTCCCCGGGTTGAGTACAAGGGTTGAAGCCCCTAAGGCAAGGGTTAAGGTCCCTGCAACAAGGATCACCGCCCGCAGAGCTGCTGGAACCTTAAACGGAACCTTTCAGCCAGCCAATCAGTTATAAGGGTTTTAAAATATATCTGGTTCTAACTCCACATTTCATACAATCAGCATTTGAAACCAAACAGTAATTCAGTCACACAGATCAGGACACGCAACTCATCATGATCAGTCACACTTTCATACTGGATTTCCGCGTCCCGTATTAGAAAAACATAAATGTGACAACCCTAAGCAGGCTGAATATTTCCACTGGAATCAACAGTGTTAGGAAATGACATTTGTTTGTGCTTTGAACATAATGTATGTACTGTACATACACAGAAATAATAACAAAATGAAGAAAGCTGTACAATTATTTTTAAATGCATAATTTTATTGGGAATGAAATTCATTACAACATATGCTAATACTCTATCAAAGATAATGGATTAACAGATTCTCTATACACAGATAATTAAAGTTTTTGTCTGAAAAAGGATGTACAGAAGTGACTGCTTTAGGTTTCACATGGCAGGGTTTCACATGAGCAGGCTGTGTGGGCATCCACCATGTCTGAGAAATCTTCCGACTTATCCAACTTAATATGCTCCTCAGGCAGATCGATCGTAGAGTCTGTAAGAACACGTGAGGAAGGAAGATCGTTACTAGGAGAAAGACTTGTGCTCTTCATTGGAAAGGAAAATACATGTTGGGAGAGCCCGATTGGGCTGCAGCGCCCTGCCTTTTTGCTGCTATTTTGTCTACTTGACCTTCAGTGGAGCACGCACCATTAGGGACCGGTTCCTTGGTTGTTTTGTGTGCCACACGGGATCCACGGAGTCGGGAGTTACCCCTTATCCGTTGCCGGCAGTTTGAGCCAGTGTGTGACCGCAGGCTGCATCAGAGGTTGCGGGGACTGTGGTTGCCTCAATGCCAGATGATTTGCCTCCCCAGTGAACGCTCCAGTATAGGGACACTCTTTCTGTGCCTAGATTCACCCCCTCCCTACATTTATTTTGTCCATATTTCATTGTGCCTATGCAATTAATTCATTCATACCAGCCTATACCGTGTCCATACACATTTTTTGATTTATGCTTATTTTTTCATGAGATTCTATACAGTTGTTTGCCCCTTTTTGCCTTTTGTGACTTTGGAGCATCAGTTGTGGGATTCATTCCCATTTTTTCTGTAGTTCATTATCTGTTTTTGTTTTACCTCCACCTCCTTAGTTTAAAATCTCCTCCAACCTTTTAACATCTTCACTCTAGCACAGAAGATCCATCTTCACTGAGGTGCAATGCTTCCAACAATAAAGATAGCACGTCTCAGAAAAGGAGTCCCACTGCTCTAAAAACCCAAACCCCTCCTTCCTAATCACTTTCTTAGCATGCATTAACCTCCCTAATCTTCAACATCTCCGGGGTAGCGCATGGCACTGGTAGTATTCAGAAATACTACCTTGGAGTCCTTGCCTTAAGCTTTTGGCCTAGATCCCTGAAATCATTTTTTAGGACCCTCCAAATTTCTATAACTTTGTTATTGGTGCCAACGTGTACAAAAACCACTGGGTCAGTCCCAGCCTCTCCCAGCAATCTGTGCACCCAACCCGCAATGAGCCCCCCAGACCAAACAAACAACTGTTTGGTTCATGCAGTCAGGGCAATCTGTTGCTATCACCTTCCTAATAATGGAGTCCCCTACCACCACAATCTTTCTTGGTCTGAGTATCCGAGTCCCTCTGTGCTGGAGGAACTATTCCGCTGGCTGCTAAAGGAATCACTCTCCCCTAGTCTTGCCATTCTTGCCCTAACATCCCCAACACACTTTCACAGCGGTGTGCTTGCTCCCTGGAACAGCTGCTCTCCAGTGCAAATCGTGGCAAGAGTGCATTAAGTGGCATTCTCAATTCTGCTCAATGTTGCAACTATGAAGTATCACGTGCTAACAATTAACTGTATATACCTTGTTTCACCCTTTCCTGGTTCAAACTCCGGGTGCAACTCCACATTTCATACAAACAAGCATTTGAAATCAAACCGTCACACAGATCGGACACGCAATGCATCATGATCAGTACAATTTCTACTGGATTCTGCGTCCCGTATTAGAAAACGTAAATGTGGCAACCTAAGCAGGCTGAATATTCCACTGGAAATAAGTGCTAGGAAATGACACGTGTTTGGCTTTGAACATATGATTGTACATACACAAAATAAACGAAATGAAGAAAGTGTACAATTATTTTTAAATGCATAATTTTATGGGAATGAAATTCATTACAACATATGCTAATACTCTATCAAAGATAATGGATTAACAGATTCTCTGTACACACGATAATTAAAGTTTTTGTCTGAAAAAGGAGTACAGAAGTGACTGCTTTAGGTTTCACATGGCAGGGTTTCACAGAGCAGGCTGTGTGGGCATCCACCATGTCTGGAAATCTTCCGACTTATCCAACTTAATATGCTCCTCGGACAGATCGATCGTAGAGTCTGTAAGAACACGTGAGGAAGAAGATCGTTACTAGGAGAGAAGACTTGTGCTCTTCATTGGAAAGGAAAATACATGTTGGGAGAGGTCAATATAAAAAACATCCTGCCCCTATCATCGGGTGTACACTGCAGGCCGTACAATCTGATACTGAGAGTGTCTCTTTCACATCATGGACAAGTGACTCTGGGTCTTACACCAAAGTACAAATGCTATTAAAGAGCTTTTCGTTGCAAAATGGGCCAATATTTGGAAGCAGTGAAAATCTAATGGAGCAAGTTGTGAGGACCACCTCTTTCCTTCTCTGGCCTGTATGCACACAGTGTAATTCCCTTCATGTGAAGGGTTAAAAGCTGCCCTATGGCTGAGCATCTGTAAGAAAGAATGGGCCTAAGTCTCCTATTTAATGTCCCGTACAACCTCCTCGCACTGCTATAGAAGAGATCAGCTTTATTCAACTTAATGGGACTAAAATCTTCCCCAGCACAGGGAAATGGCTTCAAATCATAACAAAGGGGGGCCAAAGATACAGGAGAAAACGATGAGCAGTATTTATGACATCTTCATTTCCATCCTGTTTTATGCACCGTAGTCCCTTAGTTCAGACGTTCACAAAAAGGGCTACAAGTATATTGCATGGAATATGCAGGGAGAAATCACCGTCAGTTTGTCCTGAATTATGTCGCGGGAAGAACAATTACAATATTTTCTTTACATTATTATTCTCTTCAGAGGGCAGAAGAGTGATATTCATCAGATCGCTCACCATTATACTCCCCAACGTATGAACCAAAACAAAATGAAGCTCTTCCGAGCTCAAAGAAAACAGGAACACGCCGGAAAACATTTGTTATGTAAAAACATAAGCAGAAAACAGTTTTTTTCTTGGTGCCGGCTTGGGGTACATTTTATTCAGGTGAATTTCCCCTGTAATTTAAACATGTATGACTTGATACAGCAATTAGTAGGTAGAGAATCCAGCAGCAAAGAATCGGTGCACTCGCATTGCTAGTAGCGGATTGAAACCATGTATGTTAGGGTCTCAGTGCTCTCCACATGTCTTCAGTTTGCTGTTGGGCTACTGGATCAGTAGAGTAATCCAAGAGATCTCCATTCCACATGCCAATGCCTCTCAGACCACGTTCCTTCACATATGCCGCCTTCAGGGAAATACTCTGAGGGTCATCATACCAAACCTGGTGGAGTTTGCCCTGTTTGTCCTACAGAAACGTTTCAAGCACGGGAGAAAGCAATATTAGAACCTGAACGCCGAATAGAAATAAAATCCAATGTCATTGAGGGTGTAATCGCTTTCACAAAAGGGAAAACAAGCCAATCGCAAACGTTTCCATTTCCAGTGCATTTCATGAGCAAGATGGGATGGAAACAGAGAAACCTAGTTGTACTTTAACATACAATCACATACACTGATGTCAATTGAAGATATGTTTTTGATACATTAAAACCAACGCAGCTCTTGGATAGATATAATGTAATACCCACTAAAAATACTACTGGTATTTCCTGATTCTCAGAACATCGCTTGGCAATCAAAGAAAGGGTCACTCCCACTGCAATGCAAAGAGCGCAGGTAGGACATGTAAAGAATGATGTTTTGAAAACTTCAAATATTTTAGATTTAACTTCCTGAAAGAATAAGGGAGAACCTCAGATGTCCATGCTAAGGGGTTATGTTAGATCTGTCCAATATTCCACCTCTATAGAAAACAATATTCTGCCGACTAAAATGGCGTGCATGATATTTTTATGTCTATTAATGGTGTTACATTAGGACGTGTGCTTGCTTACAAAGAATCACCAACCTTGTAATTATAAAAAGGAGACTTCTGCGTCTTGTCCCATAACCTCCCAGTAATAGAACTGTTCACCTGCTTCATAATTGTGCCGTATGAGACCTGCTGACCGGCAGCGTCACTGCACGGAGCCCCGCGGAATGGAACTTTGTGAAGAGTACAGTTGTTGCCCTGAAAGAGTCCGTTAGGTCAGTGAACACGAAGAAAGCCCACAACATTCCCCTTCCATTTGAAAGTAAAAGTCTTTCTTATATGTCAACTTTTTATTAAGGTGCAGTCTCTCTGTGCAGACACGGAATAGAAGAATTGCTGACACAGGTCAACAGGTCCTCTAAAGAAAGTACATTTTATTGGTGCACTCCTAGGCGAAATTAAATCATTGTATCATTTTTTATAATTTACATTTTTACAAAAAAAGAACTACATGAAGTGAATTAGGTGATATAAAGGGAATTACAATACAAATATTAAAATAACACGTGGTGTTAAATGGTATATATCTTTAACCTTAAATCAGGTATGGTAGTATAGATATTGCCATTTAATCTACAACCAATGATGATGAATGCAGCATGGATTACATAGGGTGCAGCCATTGTGACATCTGGGCAATTTGGTATTGATTATTTTGTAATTTGAAGCTAGTGAGCGGTGTGACTTGTGTTGTTGTGGAGTCTGTGTGCAGACTGAATTTGGGGATCTTGGGATAATGTAACAGTTTGCAGCTTGAATTGGCCACATTGGTGACGCGAGAAGTGGAAAATACGAGAGTTCGAGAAGAAAGGTTTTAGTTATAGAATGAGGCGGGTAACAAAAGGAGGGCGTAGGGGGTATGATACCTTTAATTGGACCAACAAGTAGTTGATATGTTAGAAGTGCAAACCTCTCAGAGACGCCCTAGGCCTCATTTGCCTTTCAATAGAGAGAAGCCTTTTATGTGTCTCTACAATTCATTTTCACACTGGCCGGCCTGTTTCTACCTTATCTTATTTCCTGCTTCCTCTCAACATCCGTTGCAACCATGCCAGACACTGTATATTATATTTTGTTTCTCTATATCTGTCATACCGGATGAAAGACCCAGAGAGGTTTGAAAGCTTGTAGCACGGTTCAATAAAAAGTATCATACCCCCTCCTCCCCTCCCCCTCCCCTGTTACTACACGAGAGAGAGGGGCCAAACACGGCGACCCGCCCTTCTTTGCAGAATGAGGTGAGACATTTTTACCAAATCAAGGAAAGGAGTGGGGGGGGGGGGGGGGGAGAAAGAGATGAGACCTCTGTTATATCTTCACAAGCCGATGCTTTCAGAATTACAGTGGGAACGTCATACTACACGTGTCATTTCTGGGGAGACCGGGGGGCTTATTCTATATCTACTGAAGCGTCTGGTCTTTTCCAGGCAAGATTCCCCACGGCCCTCTGATATCGCCGGGTACAGAATGAGCCACACAAAGTAAGAAGCGTAGAGATGACCGGTGTTCAACGCAGCGATATCCCGAAATGTCCCAGTAACATAGTGATCAAAGGAGAATGAAGCGTGGCAGAAACAGACTTCCAAAGAGATAAAGGAGCAGTCCAAGCTATGTTTTTTTCTTTTCTTAAAATAGGATTGAAGCCGGGGGTCTCAAGAGCGGAACCCCATCCGTTTTAGCTGCGGGGACCCCCTGCTTCCCACGATATTTGCCTCCGTATGGGGTGCTGGTTGGTGCCGTTTAAAAGGTCTTGGTCACGCGGGCCAATAGGAAGCGGCCAGAAATGACATCACGGCTTCCTATTGGTCCTTCGAAGCCGCCATTACAAGAACCCCAGCTGGAACTGCGACTGGCACCCCCTACAGGGGTAAGTATCTCGGGAAGCAGGGGGTCCGCGGGGCTGAAATGAGAGGGGTTCATCTCCCGAGACCCCCCTCCTTCAATCTTATTTAAAAAATGAAATACCGCTTCGCTGGGATTGCTTCTGTAAGGAGCAGAAGCAGAAGCACGGTTTCCGTCGCATAACCCTCACCGTGAAATGGGCGATACGATGTCACTGAAACGTTGGTTCTACTTATGGCGCGCTAAAGCGCTTTTGGAAGTCCGTTTGTGTCACGATTCATTCTCCTTTGTATAGAATAAGCCACAAGTTTTTTTTTTTGTGCCTCTATTTTCTAAATAGGAAAACACCCTGCAGACAAGGGTTAAAATACATTATTACACTGAACGCGGATTTATAGTGCAGTATATTAACCCCTCCAGCACCTCATCTTGAAAATAACATAAAACATTAAATTCACCCAAAAGTGCATTTCTTTGATTTGACGAGGGTACGATTATTATTTTTTCCTGATAAAAGGCCTTAAAATGGCCAATTACTTACATTTGAAGCGCATTTGTCACATACACGAAGACCGACAATAAATACATACATCAATTTTGGACGCAAGGATAAGAAAAGCGAATCTGTGATTTTGCTAATTTCTGCTGGATTTTGGTATGAAGGTTGAATAGGAAGATTTTGCAATAATAATAATAATAATAATAATAATGATAATAATTTATTGTCCTGTAAAGTTGTGCTAGCTCTAATTACCTCCGATAACGCCAGACAAACATAATCATAACCGTACCATGGAATGCCCATTACCAGCTTCTTAGGATCAATGTTCAAATGAATGAAATCTTCATAACCTATAAAGAAAAAACAAACAAGAACTAGTTAGATAAACACTTTCTGTTCCCTACACGGCTGTGGGGTGTATTACAGGTTCATCAAAAAAGGTTACACACTATTGAATTACTTTTTTTTTAAATATTATTTATGTTTTTAACATTATTTATCCACTTCTCTATTGTAGAAACGAGCAACTCGATGCAAACAAGTCATATCTTATCCAATAGCTTTTCCATATAGGTCTGAATACTTTCCTACATGGAATCATGGCAAAAATGATACTTTAAATGCCTCGATCGATCCAGAGAGTTTTGTTCCCATTTAGGTCAAAGTGGAGATTAAAAGCAGATTGTAGAACTGAAGACTGCACGGATTAAAACAACGCTGAATTATCCGGAGTTTGGAAGCAGCTTGCGATTCCCTCTGCCGTTTCCATGACACAGATAAATGCCGTATGGAAACCCTGATCTGGTTTCCTTGCCTCATTTCCAGTCTCTTCTGTGACTTTTTCTCCTTCTAGCAGAGTTAAAAAGAGAATTTACCCCCAGATCCGTTACAGGTTCCCGCACCGGAATGGGCGTTAACGCTCATTGACTTGGATGGAAGTGAGCGCCTGTGCTGAAGGAATAACTCCCTATGTTTGCAGAGGTGGGTGTGAGGGTGTTGGTAAGGAAGGGTAAACGTTTAGCTGACACAATGTAACCCATAACGCTTCTACTACAGTCTCAGGATTTATATACACATCTGTCTACGGAATATGACATGAAGCACGTATAGGCGATCATTGATTTTATTAGAAAGGTGGATGTTGACCTCAATTAATAATAATTAGAAATGTATTTTTAATAAGTCACACCATTTTTTTTACATCTTTGTTCTGTTGCTAGATTAAAATATTCAGCCCGTTTCCAGCCCATGATTTGAAGTTTATGATCTCCCCATAAAAAAGTGCAGTGACAAAACTGAAATACCGACCCGATAATGTCTGATTGTAGGGAGAGTTTGCGCCTGCAATGCACTCTGTCCATATCTGGGACTGCTCATCATAGGACATGACAAATAGGAAGTCGCACACGTCCGCTATTCCACTGTAGTTATAGCACCTTAAATCCACACAGTTAGGCGACCAAGCCACGTCAAATGTTACCTGCGTGCGAAATCACAGCGTTGGATTATAAACCCGGGCGCTCCAACTCCTTTCCAAAGGGACCAGATCCGGAAAAAATATAAGACGTTGAAGGGCCACAAGAGTATTATAATGTAATGTTGGATACATTGAAAGACTTAAAAAATATTACACTTCCAGGATTTGCGCACACTCATAACAAACACATTTATTGCCATTAACTTACAGGTGAATGTTCGTGTGAACAATGGGAACGGCTGCCTGAGAAATGACAAGGAAATGAGTGTAAAGCAGAGAGTCCCGGGCTCTCCGCAGGCGCTTACAGCCCACAGGACACCAGGGGAAGAGCCGTGGTCTAAACTAACAGTTCTACAGATCTATACAGGTTTATGAAAGAACCTTCCCAGGTGGCAAATGTGTAAAGGGCCAATTGTGTGTCCAGAGAAGGTGCAGTCACGGTACGTGCAGAAAAATGCTGCAGGTGAACAGGACCAGTCCTGTTTGACTGCAAGAAACACTGATAACTCCACAGAAGAAAATAGTGGCACTCTGGCAGTCTCCAAAATACAAAAAATGTTTAATAAACAGGGAGCAACGTTTCAGCTCAAACAGGAACCTTTAACAAAAAAACATTGATCCCCGTTTATTAAACATTTTTTTGTGCCACTATTTTCTTCTTTTTAGGGTCAATTATTTACATAACCAATACCGTGACTGGACTATAATCCATACTACCCTTAACATTATTCTGTAACAGCAGTGCTGCTCTGTTTGATGGTCCGCCCCGTGACTAGGCAGGTAATCATAATCTTTCATTTGTGTTAAACATATATAATCTTGAATTATGGGTCATATGAACGGGCACTTGGCCATGTTTTTAACACGGGATAATTCACAGATATATAAGGGGGAAAAAGTCAGGTTTTTTTAAAAGCCTAAATTTCTGTACCAAATATTCAGATTTTTACCTGGGATCCTGGGATTTCTCGGTGGAAGGCCTCTGTCGTTTCTTGAACCAGAGCAGTTAATGCATAATATTCAGGTGTCTGCTTCAGCACAGGCTGTTCTATGTCCAGATTAATTCCATCCATGTACTGACTCTTTGCCAAATCCACCTTCTGTGCTATCCAAGTGGTTCTTTCCTTAGGGTCCACTATGTTCTTAACAGGGACATCTCCTAAAGAAATAGATTTCGGTGAACAGAAAATAAACGGCCTTTTTATAATCCAATGAAAGAAATAACCCGTGGATTACACAAGAGAAATCAAGCAACATTTATTGTACACTATTATATCAAATGTTACACCAATAAATGAGTAGGGTCACAGTTATCTACCTGCAAGGTGTTCTAGCACACAATAGAAATATAGGCATTATTTGCGAGTGTGCACTCAAATGTAATAAACGTCAAGAAAAATAGCGGAGTCGTCATGTAAGGTTTTCTGTAATTAGTGGCCCAGGTCCCAGTTCTGCTTTGCAGCGGGATACGTCTTATTTCCGCTGCATAGTAACTATTGCTCACAAGCCTATATGCGATTAACGCAATATTAGCTGGGCCGGAATAGGTAGTACTGACGAAACCTGGATCCGATCACACAAGTTGGTGGCTGGGGGTCGTATCTTACCCTGAACATCTCACGCACTTAAAAAAATAAAAAATACTTTTTAAAAAGTTCAAATGTAACATTTTGTATGTTACGGGTACAGTGGTATCTTGTACACTGCACTGGGAAGAGCATCATTTAACCGCTTATATCTCCTGAACACGGCACCAGGCGGAGAAATATAAAACCGCGCTGGAAAAAGGTGTGAAGTAAAAACGTCACAGATACGTCCGTGATCATAAATCAGAAACAACAGAAAACTGTTAACATTTTTATTTAGTTCCAAAATAAAGTGATCACTGGAAGGCACGATCATTTAGTGGTCTGAATACTTTATTCAATAGGAAAATAGAACTTGATGTTTTTCTACATTACATATCGATGTATCCAAATAACTAAATACGCGTATGCCCAGTAACGGGCCAGCGTCCTAGGTTATATATTATTTTCTGTGCAGTGGTACATGGTTAGATGGGACAGCAACGGTGTGAAGCAAAGAGGAAAAGCCGTGGTAGAAGGGTGATGGGATGTCCATAGTGGTAACAAGTACATTAGATTTTTTTCTTAATTAGAATAATACATTTCCAATTCATATTTTAAAGACAAAGACCATGATTCACTAAACCAGTGGTCCCAACCTTTCTGTGCCCACGGGCACATGAGAGTTCAGGAGAGAGTGGCGGGCACCGACCAATTAACCAGCGGCGGAAGTCTAGATCCGCCGCCACATCGCACTTACATGTGGGGGCCGCCTCCTTGATGCCGCTATTTCTGCACACTCGGTGAAAATGACACCCCTTAATGTTTTTGTTAATATTGTGTTATTTTGACTGATTTAACGCTGCATGATAAGTGTGGGCTAGTCTGCACGGTCTGCTCGGGCTCACTCATACTCACAGAGTACATTATACAGGAAGTGTCATTTAAATGTACAATACTACCACAGCGGAAAAAACACACAAATCATGGACTTCTTTTGAGAAAGTGCATAATAATAATAATAATAATAATAATAGATTTATTACGGTCAAATTTGGTGAGGAGGGAATGTTCCCTTCATCTCAACCCATGAGTAAACCAAACCAGTTGAGCTTATCTTCCCGTCTCCATCCTAACTCTCTGGGATATATCATTTACCAAGTGATTGATTGTTCCATATCCCTCTTAGGTATAAAATAAAAGTGATGTACACACATTTAATCCTGCAATGCCGCTAATCCAAACATACCTTTTAATAGAACTCTTGCTCCTTTCGAGTGAGCGTAACACATGAGCTCAGGATCGTACGGTGCAAACACTGCCACACTGCTAACTTGGGACCAGTCGTACGACTTCCAGTTTTTCCCTCTACTATGAAACACAAAGACCTGCAAAATAAAAGCAATATAACGGTCGGTGAAGGAAGTGAAATGCTCTTTAAAATTATGCTAAAAGACAAATACATTTGTAAAAAGGATCTCTCTACGCCTGTGATTCCCAACAGGGGGTTCGGGAACCGTCTCCAAGGGGTTCAGCAAATAAAATCTGTAATGGAGGTTCCCAGGCAGTGTAGCGGGGTCCTGAGTCTGTGTGGGGTCTGCACCTTCGCGTGGGGGTCTTAGCGATAATTTACAGCTTCCAAACTCACGCCCCACAATGCTTGAAATCCACAGCAGCAAGGCATTGTGGGGCGGGACTTTGGCATCTCCCTTAGTCATTGACAGCTAAATCAGCCAGGCTGCCTACCCACAGAGGGGCAGTTTGGGAGGCCTAGGACAGTTGGTCACTGCTGTTTTGCCGCAACAAAATGACCGCCGGCATTTTGGTGCTACTCACCTCACCGCAGAGACATTCGGCTGCCAAGGTAAGTCCCTGTAAGGATTCTGCTCGGTTTGTGCCGGGTTTTGCTGCCAGTTCAGGTTTTCCAGACTGCCTGCCCTTTCTGTTAAAAATGGCCATTTTGTGTACTGGCAGCCTGCTGTATAAGAGCTGTTCTATAGTGCGTGCGCTTGCTGTGCCGTGCGTGCAGCTGTTATAGTTGGCTGAGGTTAGTCAGCCTTTCTATAATGGTACTGTGCGGGCGCACGGCAGTGAGCGTGGAACCGGCCGACAGGGGAGAGGATGAGGAAAATAAAGATTTCGCGCCACTACCGTCGCTGAAATGTGTGTGTGTGTGTGTGTGTGTACACATGACATTACACTGTGTGTGTGTGTGTGTGTACACATGACATATTAAAATGGTTTGGTTGTGTGAATGTCTGTTTACAATAATCATGTTGTTTTGGTTTTTATTGGCATTACTGTGTGTGTGTGTGTGTGTGTGTGTGTGTGTGTGTGGTATGTGTGTGTGTGTGTGTGTGTGTGTGTGTGTGTGTGTGTGTGTGTGTGGTGTGTGTGTGTGTGTGTGTGGTGTATGTTTGGTGTGTGTGTGTGTGTGTGTGTGTGTGTGTGTGTGTGTGTGTGTGTGTGTGTGTGCCGGCCACACACACTATATTAGGGGCTTCAGGCTGCACTTCCTGGTGGGAGTCGCTGACCAAAGCTCTGTTTGCTGCAGCGCCTTTCGCCTGTTGGAATTCCCTGTTGCTGACCCTGGACCATGACCCTGACCTCGCCGCTTTCTGCCTGCCCCGACCTTTTGCCGGACTCCGCACCACTGCCGCCAGCCCCGACCTTTTGCCTGGACTCCGCACCACTGCCCGCAGCCCTGTCCCCTGCTTCCATACCGACTACAGATACACTTACAGGGCTCTGTCCGGTCTCTGGGCGCTTTATTTGCATCCCTACCTCAGCCCTGCGGGTCCGCTTCCCGATTTGAGACGAGCACCGTCACAGTCCCTAACCTTTGCCCTTACGCTAAAATCCCCCCTAATCCTAATGCTACCCTAAGAACCTTAATCACTTACCCGTACTGTAAAAACCCTTTAAATTAACCCTCCTAGCCTAACCACTAAAGCCCCTAAAGTTGACCTCTGACCCTAATTGCTAAAACCCCTAATGTTAACCCCCTACCCTAAAATGTACCTTTTCGTGGAAGCGGCTGTCGGTTGCGTGTCCCTCAGCGCTGAACGCTGATGGTCACCATGACCAAATGTCCCATTCCGCAGTTGGGGGTCTTACGCGTTCCCCCCACAAGCGCACGACATGACACTGCCTGGGATCGGTCACACAGTTGGGGGTCTTATTAAGCGCGCGTCCCCCCCACGTGCTCACGACATGACACTGCCTGGGATCGGTCACACAATTGGGGGTCTTATTAAGCGCGCGTTCCCCCCAAGAAGCGCACGACAGGCACTGCAGGGATCGGTTCACACAGTTGGGGGTCTATTAAGCGCGCGTCCCCCCCAGTGCTCACGACATGACACTGCTGGGATCGGTCCAAAATGGGGGGGTCTTATTAAGCGCGCGTTCCCCCCACGCGCTCACGACATGACACTGCCTGGGATCGGTCACACAATTGGGGGTCTTATTAAGCGCGCGTCCCCCCCACGCGCTCACGACATGACACTGCTGGGACTCGGTCACACAAATTGGGGGTCATTAAGCGCGGCGTTCCCCCCACGCGCTCACGACATGACACTGCCTGGGATCGGTCACACAATTGGGGGTCTTATTAAGCGCGCGTCCCCCCCACGCGCTCACGACATGACACTGCCTGGGATCGGTCACACAGTTGGGGGTCTTATTAAGCGCGCGTTCCCCCCACGCGCTCACGACATGACACTGCCTGGGATCGGTCACACAGTTGGGGGTCTTATTAAGCGCGCGTTCCCCCCACAAGCGCACGACATGACACTGCCTGGGATCGGTCACACAGTTGGGGGTCTTATTAAGCGCGCGTTCCCCCCACAAGCGCACGACATCACACTGCCTGGGATCGGTCACACAGTTGGGGGTCTTATTAAGCGCGCGTTCCCCCCACAAGCGCACGACATGACACTGCCTGGGATCGGTCACACAGTTGGGGGTCTTATTAAGCGCGCGTTCCCCCCACAAGCGCACGACATCACACTGCCTGGGATCGGTCACACAGTTGGGGGTCTTATTAAGCGCGTGAAATATACATCTTTTGTAAAATCTGAGTAACATTATTTATAGTAACCCTGTCACTGCCTGCGGCACATGGGAAAGCCACGTGCGGCACATGGGAAAGCCACGTGCGGCACATGGGAAAGCCACGTGCGGCACATGGGAAAGCCACGTGCGGCACATGGGAAAGCCACGTACATCTCTGATAACATGAAATCTGCAATATAAGGCTAAGTCCCCGCTGGCGCTGAGCGCGCTCATGCTTGGAGAGCGCTCCAAGCATGAGCGCCGGGTGTCCTGCTTGTACGCGCACGCGGGGGGAGGGGGATTGCGGGTAGTTGAGCGTGCGGGTAGTATAGTTTTTTTGTTTACCTAAGCGCTGATCGTGGGTGAGCGTGTGTGCACGCGTACGAGCGCCGCATGAGCAGGGACTTACATATAGCTATATATGTAAGTCTCCTGCGCAAGTGCCGCCCGCTCAGCGCTAGCGGGGACGCAGCCTTAGGGTTAACGCAGCGGCCCATGCGCAAAGTGATACATTCCTGAGGGTCCCGGTGCACAAGTTATAAACAAGCTGCTAATTATCACCCAATACTAAGGGGGAGAAGAAATATAGGAGAGGACGAGGTGCGGAGAGAGGACGACGCGTGAGGGAGTGGACAGCCGGAGGAGTGAGGGAACGGAGGGAGAAGCGGGAGGGAGGGTGAGGATGTGAGGGGGGTGAGCGCGAGGAGTGAGCGCGGAGGGAGTGAGCGCGGAGGGAGTGAGCGCGGAGGGAGTGAGTGTAACTGGTCACTTTGGTGCAGAGCAGAAGGAGGAAGTGACTGGTTATAACGCACATTAAAATACTTTTTGGAAAACTTGTTTTAATTGATCAACTCTTTAAAATACTCAGTATATGAGAGCACGTAGCTGTATTCTCCCACATCTACATAAAGCACTTCCCCTCTCTCCCCCTCCGTGTTCAGCCAGCATTGTGCTGCAGCAGGAAGCCAGCGTTGTGCTGCAGCAGGAAGCCAGCGTTGTGCTGCAGCAGGAAGCCAGCGTTGTGCTGCAGCAGGAAGCCAGCGTTGTGCTGCGCAGCAGGACGCAGGCGTTGTTGCTGAGCGACAGCGTCGGAGAAGCAGGATTGTGCTGCGCAGGAAGACCAGGTATTGTGCATGCAAGCAGGAGCCAGGATTGTGCTGCAAGCAGGAAGCCAGCGTTGTGCTGCGCAGGAGACAGCGTTGATGTTCGCAGCAGGAAGCCAGGATTGTGCTGCAGCAGGAAGACAGCATTGTGCTGCAGCAGGAAGACAATGTGCAGAATGTACCTCAAACTCCTTGGTGTCAGTGATCTGTGCGCACAGAGCAGGGTCCTGGCAGGGGCACAGGGCAGAGCAGGGGGGCACCTCCAGCAGGAGAAGGAGCAGCAGGGGCCACATCGTGACCCCAACACCAGCAGGAGTCCCGATCACAAGAGAGCACAACGCAGCTCTCCAGCAGCAAGAACCAGAGCACAGCCCAGTCTGATCACCAGGAGGGGAGAGGACTCCAGGGGAGGAGAGAGGACTCCGGGGGAGGGGAGGAGAGGAGAGCACAGGAGAGGGGAGGCCAGGGGAGGAGAGGAGAGCACAGGAGAGGGGAGGCCAGGGGAGGAGAGGAGAGCACAGGAGAGGGGAGGCCAGGGGAGGAGAGGAGAGCACAGGAGAGGGGAGGCACAGGGGGAGGAGGAGAGGAGGAGCCACAGGAAGGTGGAGGACACAGGAGGAGGGGAGGAGAGGAGTCCAGGGGAGGGGAGGAGAGCACAGGAGAGGGGAGGCCATGGCAGGGGAGGGAGGAGACAGAGAGTAAATCCCAGCAGTGCATGTTTGGTAATGTCCTGATTTATAACATGAGTAGAGAGCAACGTTACCTGCTATAGAGTCCGGTTCCTCCTATAGAGTCCGGTTCCTGCTATAGAGTCCGGTTCCTGCTATAGAGTCCGGTTCCTGAACATGATGCCATATTGGAGGCTGTATTATTAAAAGGAGGCTGTATTATTATAAGGAGGCTGTATTATTATAAGGAGGCTGTATTATTTTATTAGGGGTGTATTATTCAGTACAGCATCGGCCGTGGGGCTGTCCAGTTGCCTGTTGATTATGTACTTCACTCGTTAACAGCTTCATGAGGACATGTCTTCGGGTGAATTTTTGTGTATTTCGTTTTGGTTATTTGTTTGTTGTACTCGATTGCGTATATTGGATTGTTGGATTTTTGTTTTGTCTATTGTTGGCGGGCGCGTTGTCTTGGGTGCACTCAGGGTAGATCTGGGGACATACTTCCTACTCGTTCCGCTCTTCCCCTATTCGGTCTATGGTTGCTGACTGTCGGAGCTGTTGGCTGTTTTTGTCGTTAGCGCGTTGGCAGCAGTTCAGGGGGTGGGGTGGGGGGATGTATGTAGAGAGGGGGAGTGGTACTTCGGATGGTTTGGATTAGAAGAAGAAGGCCACGGCTCATTTGGGCTCCATGATGTATGTGTTTGGGGCGGGCTTGTTGTGTGATCTTGTGTGTATGCGCGTTATATTGTTTGTTATTTTGTGTTTGTTTCTGTGGTTGTTTTTTTGCTTGTAGTTGGTACATACGTAGTCTGTGTTGGTTGTTGATGTATAATTATAGCGAGGAAGGTTGTATTTTGTGAATTATTTCTTTTGTGATATCATTTATAAGGAAGGAGGTCTAAGTTTGTTTGTGTATATATGGTCGTGTGCGCAGCTTCGTTCGACGGTCTGGGGTGGTCGGCGTTGGAGTTTTTTCTCTGTCACTGCTGTTCGGCGGTTGGCTGACTGTGTGCCTCCCTATGAGGATCTCGAATAAGCGACGCGGTTCTGAGGTGGGGGCATTTGCGAGCGCCGACACCGGTGGATCGTCTGTGGGCTAATGGTCGGCCCGCTACGCGAAGGTGCCAATAGGATTTGCGGAAGGCCGGGTGACGGGGTTGGGGTGGGTCGTGGTCCGGCGGCAGGTCTGCCTCTTGCGCCTTGCGCCTTCCGGGAGTGGGGCTGGAATGGTGGGCGGTGATGGGCTGTTCATCTGGATACTGGGCGTTGTACGGATTAGGAGACAAGGTACCCTGGAGTCGGCGGATGTAGGCGTGGAAGGTATGCGGAGTCGGGTACGAGGCTAGAGTGGGAGGGGCGTGGGGTCCTGCGGAGGAGGGATAAGGGGTGAGAGTAGTAGTCTAAGAAGGATGGCGGCCTTTGCCGGAGAGGATGTTGCTGGTCTTGGGCGGGGTAGTAGTCCCCGGAGGCAGGGAGCGGCTGCTTGGTGAGGTAGTAGTTGATGAAGGGGGCGGAGGTTGTATCAGGATCGTGAGAAGGAAAGGAAAGGTGGAGGTAGTACGAAGCGAGGCATCGGGTGTTTATTTCAGTGGAGGGGGGTGGGGTTAGCGTTTGTTGTTCTGGTGGAGGATTGATAAAGGAGCGAAGTGCTTTTTGGATAGTAGTTCGTGTATATTTCTGATAAGGTCTGGCTTTGGTTTCACTTATTGAGTTGTTGGATTATTATAAGGAGGCTGTATTATTATAAACGGGCTGTATTATTATAAGGGGGCTGTATTATTATAAGGGGGCTGTATTATTATAAGGGTAGTCATCATGTCCCTATGTAGGGGTTTTAATGTTGGTGCCTAATGCAAATACGACATGTGCTGTTGCCCTGCGTCATTATTTAAGTATTTTCGAAGCAATATAGATATGGACTTCGTGGTGTTCTTATGCCGGGAGTTTTGCCAAAAAATGTCCCCGCAATCCATCTTTCACGGAACAACTGTGATAGTCACTGATCGCGGGGTCTTATATTAACCTTCAGTGACTGCAGATGTTTGCTAGCGCCTTAATTATACCACGTGCTGCAAGGCGTCCGCTCTATTCTGTGACTCCAAGCAGCATCTTCATTAGGCCCGTAATATCGTGCGTGCTCGTGCTCCGCCGTGCGCGCGGCACTTAGAATTGGCTGTGTCCTGGTCTGGTGTGCTATATATACTTCAGCTGCGCGTGCCCAGGGCAGTGAGCGGTGGCGCGGGAGATTACAGCAAAGACGTGAAATGTATATTTTCGCGCTGCTGCCGCGTCACGTGACTCTGCCAAGCCAATCACAGTGCGGCTGGGATAGGCTGGAGGGGGGACCCTCCCTAATAGTGCGTCTGAGATCAGATGCAGTGTAAGGAACCCCAACCCTCTCTAATAGTGCGTCTGAGATCAGTTGCATTGTAAGAACCCCAACCCTCTCTAATAGCGTGTCTGAGATGAGATGCATTGTAAGGTTGTAAGGAACCCCAACCCTCTCTAATAGGGCGTCTGAGATCAGATGCATTGGAACGGTTTCTGTATTTGGTAACATTTTTTAATGAGCTGAAGATTGAACCCTTTAGGAATGCCGGCGGGAAACCAAGGGTTCATAGGAATCGCAGTTGAAAAACACTGGTGTAGAAAGTTCATGCTCAGCTTTGGGGGACACACAGCAGTATGGTGCATGTGAAAAATGTGAGACCTTACACAAGACCGATTACTCTGAGATGTTGCCTAAAGGAGCACAGTGAAAGGACGCACGATAAAAGTACCTCTCACACAATAATAACAACTTACTTCAATCAGGATATTTAGTAGTTTTTCTGGCTACTACCGGTTCAACCTGATTCATTTCACCTTTTTAGGCTGCTGTTTTGAAGGGAGAATACTATGTTGACTTGTGCCTACCGAGGGGTTACACAATGTCATGTTCATACTTTGCCCTATTCAGTTTGTTCTTGACGTATGTGGCTCACCAAGTGTCAGGAATCCACTCCTGGCTTTTCTCGTAGCCTTGCAGGGTGCTGTTGTTCTCACTAATTCCCTCTTTGCTATCAACAGCAGCTGTGTGGGTATCACTGCAACCTAGCCTTGTACTCACTCATTGCAGCAGTGCCCTCACACCCTCCTCTGGGGATTGGCCCGCTGGCCTTTAAGTACTGCATCCCCCATAATTCTTCTCTGCCGAGCATAATCCTTCTTGGACGTTACTGTGTTCAGCCAGAAGCCCTTGCTTGTTTTCCTCTTGACTATCCTGTGGAAGTATTCCAGCATTAGTTCCAGTTTCTTCCAGGCCTGCTGCTACTTCGCTGAGGCCTGTGGTTCCTGGGGCCTGCTGCTCTCTCTCCATTGTAGAGGCCGTCCTTGCTTTTGGTCCCCCTGATGCCTCTGCCCAAGCAACCCCTCCAGAGATCAGCGTATCTGTCGTCACCCCCTTAGTACAGTCAGAGACCACCCTGCCTTCCTTATAAATTCAGGTGTTTAAATCTGAGCTATTTTGTTTTCCTTCCCTTGCTAAACCTCAGTCCTTTAGCACTGCATCAAAATGTACTCCAGCAACTGTTGGGTTACTCGGGGCTAAAATTAAAACTCCTGTGTTAAAGGGTACCTCCTCACACATGTCCAGCAAACCTAGAACCTCAGTGATTGATGTTAAGTCACTTACCACTGTATCTGATTTTCTCACTAGTCTAACCCAGACACCCACTCCCCTGACTAGCAGTTCTGTCATCAGAATTTTCGCACTGGTAAACATACCTTTTTCTGATTTTGTCATGACAAGTACCTCTGTTAGGGTCCTTGCAGTTTTGGATAAGACTCTTCTTTCGTCTAAGGTTTCTGCTATTAAGAGTTTCCCCGGTTCCAACTTACCGCTTATTGACTCTCTGACTCCTACCATTACTCCCCCAGTGCCCGTCACTGATTCTCAGGCACCGGTTCCAGACACTAGTTCTCCTCCTACCAGTGTCCCTGCAGTGCCAGATGTCCCTGTTACAGATTCTGAGCCTCCAGCTTCAGACACTAGCTCCCCTCCCTCCGCTTCCCCTGCACTGCCCGATTCGCAAGTTCCTCATATTAAAGCTCCAGAGCCTATTCCTACTCACACTCCTATGACAAGTACGATGCCCTTGGAGTTCATTGCAGCACGCAGTCCGCCCCATGCGGTTGTTCTAATCTCTGCAGGTATCTGTATACCTTCCCCGGACCCTGGTGCCATATCTGAAGTAACCCTTGACGCGCCCCAAATTCCCGGTGCAGGAGGGCAGTTTCTTTTCACTGACCGTTCTGCGACCCCTGAAGTACCTCAGTATGACTTTAACTATGGGGTTTCTCTCCCTATTGACTCTGGGAGGTGGAGATCACAGACTATACTGTCTCTCTCTGAGCATTCTACAGTATTGGGGAGCTCCACTACTGATTGCTTCTCTGCCTCAGCGAACCAATGGTTTTCCCTCTCGGAACCTTCTGTTGTGCCTGTTTGTTCTGTGTTGGAAATACTCTGTTCGCACCCCAAGATTTCAGTCCCTAGGCCTGGTTTACTGTTAGCCTTGTCATCTACTATACCAATACCTGGCAATGCACCCACCCACCCTATTCCCTCGCTGACCACTACCCG
Source organism: Ascaphus truei (assembly GCA_036426205.1). Classification (NCBI taxonomy): domain Eukaryota; kingdom Metazoa; phylum Chordata; class Amphibia; order Anura; family Ascaphidae; genus Ascaphus; species Ascaphus truei. The sequence goes on from CM071576.1 coordinate 4,009,225, forward strand.
GAAAACCTCTTGAGGAGAAGACCCTCTCAAATTCCTACGTGCAGATGTGAGCAAAAACTTTGCCAGTCCGGAGGGTTTCCCTGTTATACCCGATCAATTATCAGTGCCTCTTGGCCCGCACTCTGGTACGATTAGTGGGGACCGGGCACCCAGCTGGGGTCCCCCTGCCGTTTCTATTTTGGAAACGCCTCCTTCTCCACAGCTCTGGATTTACAAGTAATTTCGCGTGGAGAGTCCCGTACCAAGAATGTCTGTACCACCACTCTCATATCCTAGAACAGTACTCGCCAATAAACTGCTCGTTTACGGATCCCCTTCCCGCCTAAAGCACTTTAGGAACAACTCAATGTCCCCGAGACCCATGGATGGTCCTGTCTAGCCGCAGTTCTCGCCGGGGGGTGGGGGTACGCAAAGGAGTGCCCACGAGTCTCTGGACCACGACTCTACCTCCAATCATTGACAGTTCAGGAACAATTCCAGGTCCCCCATCTCTGAGTGGTCATGTTCGCCCGGAGGTCTCACCTGAATGTGTGACAAAATAGCTACAAAGTTACAATTCCTGTATTAGTTTGAGAGATAGCATTATGTACAGCAGTGGTCCCCACACTTTTCAGTACGAGGGACACACCGTACAGATGCAGCGGCCGTTATTCGAACAAATCACGGTGCCGTTTTCGTGTGCGCTGCTGTACTCTACGCGGCATTAACGCGCCAAATCACACCAGGCACACGTGTTTGTCGCGGTTGCTTTGTTTGAATTTCATGGATTCTGTTCCTTTGTGTGCAATGAAATGAATGAATTGCAATGTGTACAGTACTGTGCTACTGTGTCACTTTCAGGTGTTTAAAATCCAGAACACTAAAATTCCATTTCTGCTCTCGCCTGCGCTCGCGCCTTAAGGCAGTACGTTTTTTTGGAGCACTGGATTGTTTGGACTGCCCTGTGGTCTGAATTTCTATATATGTATATATTATTACACTAGGTGGCGCTCACGCCTTGGGATACTTTGCTTATACAGTACAGGCAGTCCTTGTTTTACAACGCTTCGTTTTACAACGAATGGCTTATCCAACGCTATGCAATGCATACCTATGTTCATTTATACAACGCCAAAGCGGCTTATCCAACGCTCTTACGACGCTTTGCAACGTTGTTTATGTGTATGTGTGTGTATACGCACATACACATATACACATATACATATACACACATACACATAAACAACATTGCAAAGCGTCGTAAGAGCATATATATATATTATAGTATACTATATAATATTATATTATACTATATAATATATTATTTATTATGTTATATTATATATATATATATATATATATATAATACAGTATATACACTATATAATTTATGTGTGTGCTGCATATCTTATTGCCTGCGTAAAATATTTGGTGTATTTTAGTGTCAAAAATGCCTTCAGGAGCGGAACCTTTCATTTAAACAGTGTCCCTATGGGAAAACATGTTTCGCTTTACAACATTTCGCTATCCAACGCCATTTTGAGTAACGCATTGTGTCAGATAACCGAGGACTGCCTGTATCAGTGTGTGCTGATCTGAGAGCATAAATCCATGGACAATTAGAGCAGCAATCCTGGCTGTTTGTGTTTTTATTATTTTTAGCTGTGGACTTCAGATATGTGTTTTCAGAAAATGTATACTTTTAGGGGGGTATTTTTCTTGCAGAGAGTAGTTTTCCCGGTCAGTAATGGTGATCACCTTTTGTGTTCAGCCCCGAAATATTCAGGTGTGAAGATCCTTACACATTCTCACTAATTTGGGGCATCTTTTTGCCAAAATATCCTCTCTATCTATCCTATCTATCTATCTATCTATCTATCTATCTATCTATCTATCTATCTATCGTATCAATGTTATCAGAATACCCCGGGTTAATACCATTTTGTATTTATGTCCAAGATCCTGCTGAGCAGATTTGACACATTTTTAAGCACCGTTATTGGTCGTGATTTTTTTCTCAGACATTTACATTGTGTTTAATGGAGATTCGTGGCCAGCGCTTTTTGTATGGAAAGAGCTGCTCCCCATGTCTGGAATCCTTGGGGCATGTACTTCCAGAAGATATATATGCCTGTGGGGGTATTGTTCTGCCAGGGGTAGTTTTGCCTTTTTAATGCTGTTGTGCACTTTTTATATTCAGCCTGAAAATGTCAGATGTGAAGGTCTGAATTGACCAAAAAAGTAAGTAAACCTATACAGTACATATCTAGTATCAGTATAATCAGGGGACACAGGGAAATCATATTTAGTACTCATTTTAATGTAATTAAGGAATTTGTTAGAGATATGTGGGACAATATTACAAAAATAAGTACTTTTTAAAAATGTTATATTTATGACATCATATCTTGGTCAGATGATATTCAAAATAAAGGTGCTAAATAAAACCATAAATGGGTTTCCTGCAGTTTTTCCATTGACTCAAACTCTGATGCAATTATTTTGCACTGTTCTGCTCCAGTTTGTAAGCTGCAATGTTAGTAATTAAATGTGTAGGGGGTTATTTATCAAAAGTCTCCCAGCTGCAAAACTGGGCCAAAAAAAGAATAGATTTTTGTTCATTGCTAAATATGGTAGATATTGAATGTTTTTGCACCAGTCTTGATTGGAATGGCAAAGAAGAACTGGAGACCCGTGTGACTCTGGCTGCAGGATCAGTAAGAAGAACAGAACTGGACTTTGAGACCCGTATCACGTTATAGTATATGTATGGTTTATTTTGATTACAGGCATACCCCGCATTAACGTACGCAATGGGACCGGAGCATGTATGTAAAGCGAAAATGTACTTAAAGTGAAGCACTACCTTTTCCCCACTTATCGATGCATGTACTGTACTGCAATCGTCCTATATGTGCATAACTGATGTAAATAACGCATGTGTAACAGGCTCTATAGTCTCCCCACTTGTGCACAGCTTCGGTACAGGGTATTGCTGTTCAGGACGTGCTGACAGGCGCATGCGTGAGCTGCCATTTGCCTATTGAGCGATGTGTACTTACTCGCGAGTGTACTTAAAGTGAGTGTCCTTAAACCGGGGTATGCCTGTATATCCTTTGTTCTTTGGCTGTATACACTTGAGATTTTTTTCATGTTTTTGTTATCACCACTTTCACTGATACTTTTAAAGCTGTAGACCAAGCAATCTCCTACATGTGTTCTTTTTAAAAATAAATCAGTTCTGTACCATGAGAAAATACTAGTAGCATTTTTTTTAAAACAACTCTGAATTAAATTTTTAATGTAACGAGCATTTTTGTTTCTATAGCAACCATTTACAAAGTCACATCCCCTTCTTCTGCTGAAACAGGCTCTGGCACACTCGTTTTTGAGCCCCATCCTCTCTCTAGTAGTGCACCAATTGTATCTAGTGACTGCCTGGTCACATGATGATCCCCACAGAACTTTGCATAATTGGTTCTCTTCTGCAGCACCGATAGCCATTTAGTGAACCCCCGTGCCGAATCTTTGCCGATCAGCAATTTAGCCATTAACTTATCATTGTGTGGATTGTATTGATGCACATATTAAAGGAGGAGAAACGGCAGCTTGGACGACTGCTTCAATCAATAACGCCACAACCCTTTTTTCTTTTTGTCCTGCAATTACTTGGGTTCCTACCTGCGATTGTTGGTGTGCATTGATATTCTTTTTAGTGCAACCGAGGCTATGTATAAAGTTCTCTGTGTCCATTATATTTTGTCAGCTCCCTCTGCTGCTTTTTTGCTTTCAATGTATATGAGGAAATATTGAAGATTTGTAAGTAAACATGATACATAAAGCTTGGCCCCCTGCAGACGCACTTACCTGAACTCCCTCCTACTGTCTCTGTACGTTCTACCTACCTACCAATTAGACTGTAAGCTCCTCGGGGCAGGGACTCCTCTTCCTTAATGTTACTTTTATGTCTGAAGCACTTATTCCCATGATCTGTTATTTATATTATCTGTTATTTATTTGATTACCACATGTATTACTACTGTGAAGCGCTATGTACATTAATGGCCCTATATTAATAAAGACATACAATACAGCAAAGATCCATTTAGAAAAATAAATAATAGAAGAAACAAAAGAAAGTACCTCTTATTTCATGAATTCTATTTATTGAAGATTTAAATGTGTACAATAGTACTATATATTTGCTTTTAAATTGACATTCAGTAACTTGTGCTTTACATTACAACTCATTTTTTTGATTTGTTCATTTTGTGGACATCTTTGAACATACTTAGTATGGTTAGATTATGCCGCACACTGTGCTGATTCACAGGCGCATGCTGTATGAGCGTCTATTGTCTCAAACAGATCTTCAGACTTCTCTATCTTGGTCTGGCCTTCGACCCAATCCACGGATGCATCTATGATTAAAAGACAAGGTTAACAATGGGGAATGGGCATTTCATGCTTATCATCTGGGCAATGAGCAACCATGCACAGCGCTCGGGTCCTTATAATAACACATACAGGAGGCGTAAGTGGGGCGCAGCACAGTATGTATCCATAGATGTCCGCCTGATAGGAGCAGAGGGGAAATTGTTTGCATCACGCTACAATTCCAAGACAGAACCATCCCGATCAAAATGTGTCATTTAAAGAGAATTGTCACAGTGATAAAACTATACTGTGGCACCACATTAATTAACCCCCCCTCTCTCTCGCTTAACCCCAGAATTCTCTTTGATATGAGACCACACAAGTCTCCTCAAAGGCGGCAGCCAAAGGGTGTCAGCTGTTTGCTGATGGTTGGGATGCTCTATTACAGTTCTCATAAACCTATATTATCTAACTGTCCATGAAATGTCTGTAAATATAATGTTTATAACCTCTGCTCATTTAATGTAACTATGTATCTGTCACCATAACTCTGTGCCCAGGACATACCTGCAAACGAGAGGTAACTCTCCATGTGTTACTTCCCGGTAACACGTTTGATAAATAAATACAGATAAATAAATGAAGAGCAAATTGGTTAATTTGTATGGGCCTGGCTCCACTCTTTCCAAATCCCATCGTACACTTTGCTCAGAAGTGTAATACGCAGCATACACTTTTCTCAGTAGTGTTATACATAGCATACACTTTTCTCAGTAGTGTAATATTCAGCATACACTTTGCTCAGTGGTGTAATATACTGTACAGCATACGCTTTGTTCAGTAGTGTAATATGCAGCATACACTTTGCTCAGATATGTAATATGCAGCATACACTTTGCTCAGATGTGTAATATGCAGCATACACTTTGCTCAGATGTGTAATATGCAGCATACACTTTGCTCAGATGTGTAATATGCAGCATACACTTTGCTCAGATGTGTAATATGCAGCATGGGACACACACACACACACACACACACACACACACACACACCCCCACACCCACCCAACGAAACCCCACACCCACAGCACACCCCCCAATGAGTGAGTGGGGCCAGGGAAGAGAAAGATATCCACACGACCACAGCACCACCCACATCACACACACGCATCCGCACACACACACACAACCTCCCCCGCCGCCTGGGAATCCCTCCGGCCAGCGCCCCCCCGGCACATAGAGAGACTGACAGGTTCTTCTTCCTTATGAATGCATTTTGGGGCCCCCCTAGGCGGGCACCTAATTTGCACCCCCCATTATCCCTCCCTGCTTGATGAATGTGCGGAGTACTCACCAGCAGGCAGACAGTGAAACCCAGCGGACACGGGGGTGGTTCTGGTTGGGGAACATCCTTTCACGCACTGCAGGACTGGCTGTACAGAATAACATTTGGACTCCACGCCATCAATATGGACGGGTTTCTCAAGCTTCAGCAAAGTGCGCTTAAGTTTGCAAGCTGCAAAAAAGCCATCATTGACATTTTAGGTCATTTTTAACTTACTTCACATTACAACACACTATATTGGTGTTGAGTATTCTAGTAAGCCAGCCTTGCTACAAAAATGCAGAGTACTATGCTGATTAATAAATAATATTACAATAATATAATATGAATATAATAATATGGCACCGAAAGAGTTAATACTTCAATATTATAATGAATATTATTGTACAGTATGTATTATAATACTAGCGCTGTGTTATTGCTAAATATATTAGCTAAATGACACATTACGTTTTTGTTTGTGTCTTCAGTTTGTTCTAGATGAGCCCATACACTGACTTCCAAACCTGAAGTTAACATTATAACTATACCAATAAACAATGGCCACATCACTTAATAACAAATAATTGTTACATTGCAGGCCCCAACATGAGGAAGCAGGTACGTTCTGTTTCAACCATTACCTCCGGAGCATGACTCTTCTGGGAGAAGCCAAGAATGACCGAAGCTCATTTCATCTTTGGCCACATAACTGTCTGGCGTCTGGTACTCCTGTTCTCTCTCGTCGTCATGGTGACCGCACACACCGCAGGTCTTTCCTTTCATCCATAGCGCAGTTTCAACCTATAAAAGCAGTGACAAGAAGCATCGATTCTTATTAGGCTGCGAACCCGCTGCGGCCGGCGGGGCGCGCGGCCACGAACCACCAGACTCATGTCCGAATGGTCCCTGCCCCCGCTGCCTCCTTCCGGCAGGGCTGACTATGTACTGTGACGCGTCAGCCGGCCGATGCTGCAAGAATCTTGTGAATTTCGGCGCTGACGCGTCACGTGGTACGCGAGTCAGCCAATGGGGAGGAGGGGAGGGAAGGAGCTAGATGGGAGGCGCCTTGGGCGGGAGCAGGGAAGGAGCTGCAGGTTAAAGTGTGAGTGTGTATGTGTGTGTATGTATGTATGTATGTGTGTATGTGTGTGTATGTGTATATGTGTGTGTGTATATGTGTGTGTGTATGTATGTGTATGTGTGTGGGGGGTGGACGGCACCACGACCAGATCCCGCCCCCCTCCCTCCCACTCCAGCTCCCTACAGACCGCATATCGCGGTCTGTGTCTGTCAGCGCCCCGCCTGTCTGCAGTGCGGGCGCGCTGACTGAGGGAGCGGGGCCTTAGCCTAAGGTTCCAATTCACTTTTATGGTGTCAACACTTAAAAAAAAAAAAAAGGTTGTACAAGAACACTGAAGAAATCAACACGTTGTACATGACCCTACAAACCACACACAGTAAAACCACACACAGTAAAACCACACACAGTAAAACTACACAGAAGTAAAACCACACACAGTAAAACCACACACAGTAAAACCACACACAGTAAAACTACACACAGTAAAACCACACACAGTAAAACCACACACAGTAAAACTACACACAGTAAAACCACTACACAGTAAAACCACACACAGTAAAACTACACACAGTAAAACCACACACAGTAAAACCACCACACAGTAAAACCACACACAGTAAAACCACCACACAGTAAAACTACAGCTCAGCCACAGTGTGGTTTTGAAAATATGTTTTCGACAACATGCTTATAACTGTTATCCGTACAGTAAGTAATAGGGTGAATTCATTTTAGATTCGACAAATAGTTTGAATAGGAAGTGTGAAATTACCTTGCAAGATACCCCATCATAATACAGTTTCTGGATGCCAAAGTCTGATGCAAATAGGGTAACGCCCGCCTCCTCTCTCTGTAGTGTTATAGCTGGAGCTACGAGACAATCACAGAGCCCGTTACACACTGCAGTGCCACCGTTACAATATCTCCATATTACACGCACAGAATAAGTGACTACGTCTCAGTCATGTGAAGAGAATGGGTGTGAGCAGATACTGTACATTTCCATTCTTGGGTATATGCTCATTTATTAAGACTCCGCATATACATTTAATCCATTTGTCACTACGACAGCGTGCTCTACTTAACACATTAGCAAACATTTTCTTTCTCGCCAGGGTAACATTTGCTACGGCTGTAAAACGAAGAGTTGGAATGCTTACTAATGCTGGGGTGGTACGGAAGACTTTCTCTTGGTACTTGAATGCCATTAACTTGCACCTTGAGTTCTCCTGATGCTGAATACAGGTCGATATCACTAGAAAAGGAAGAGACGGTCAGCTAAAGTCCTCCTAATAATAGTAATAATAGTAATAAGAAGAGTATATACTCAGTTAGCACAGTATACTGATGTTTTGAATGTAAGTGTATTTTTTCACACTCATTTTCATGAAGCATCATTATACAGTACAGATAATGGTAGTGTATGTAAAAGAATATATGAACCCCAGTATTCTTTTTGTGATTATATTTGGGGCTAATTTAACTATATACTGCTTTACTTACTAGCTGCCCACTTTGACATTAATATCTTTATGTTCAGGAGTCTCCAGAGAATTTTTTGCCATCACCAGGAACTTCATTTCAGAACTGCAATCTTGAGCCAAAATGTGGGAGCAACTGCCAGGCATCGTATAGTTAAATTCAACTCCATTAAAGGTTGTTATTCTTCTGTTGGATACCGTGCAATGCCCTAAAAAATAACAAACGGAAACAATGCAATATAATCATACAATATATCACAAGCAGAAATGTTGTGCTTTATTGAAAATAATTTACACAATATCCCGATAATGTAACTTTTTACATTTGCATTTTTAAAAATGATATGTTTTCTCAACTGCATCATTAAATACATGTATTAATCTGCAACAGGCAGTGAATGGCGGAAGGTGCCAGAACATCTTTTGTTTCTATTTAACAAAACGAGGATCTATTTTCTCGTGCCGTGCACTTTTGAAGATGTTTTTTTTCCTTTCATATCTTTGCTTCCTTTGTTTGCGACCCCGATTCCATTACCTTAGTCACGGCGCTTCGACCACTAGTAACATTGTGTCATAATACATTTATTAATACGCCCCGGCAATATTGACATGGATTTTGATTGAACTTTATCTTGAAGATAGAAAATTGTTTACTGACCTCGAAGTCGATTCAGCAGCAAGTTAGGTGCTTCAGCAAAGACATTCCAGGTAGGGACCTGAACGTCCGACGGCTGCACGCGCCAGCCTGTGGTAACTGCGAATGGAATTCGGAAGGCGCGGTAATACATACTCATCTGCAACACAGGAAAGAACACTATGTTTAACTAGAAAAAGAAAATGAGACTTTTGTTTTGGCGCATTACGCCATTTTCTGTCACATGATATGATGCAAATTATTCGCTATAAAAGACCGCAGACCTGGCGGATTATTGTGATGCAAATACAAGGTGATAAACGTGATTCAGAGCTTGCTACGTCTCATTATAATCTGTGCTCCATGTAACTCTTCATTACGTCGCTCCCCAAAGCGCAAGGGCATGATAAGATGATGCAAAGAGACGTCAGATTAAAATAACGCAATTAACATACATTTTGCTACAAATATACTTTGACACATCACCGCCCTAGTATTGCTGACTGAATGAAACGATGTTATACTGGTTATTTACCTTGGGCATGTGAATAACAGCATCCATAGTCCTGGGAGAGCTCAGAGCCAGCACTATTTTTGCCTGTTTTGATGGGTTTCTGTGGATTTTTTCAGAAAATCCTAACATAAAAGCAGCCCCCGGGATGAACTCCGCCGCTCTGGAATACAATCAGAAAATGAACGTCAGACTCGAGCAAATCACATAATTGTTGGTAATAATCTGCACAATATCAAATGACACTCTAAGGCTGCGCTTATAGTGCTGGCGACGGCGAGGCGACGGTCGCTGAAAAAATCAAATAGAGATGACTTCCAGAGATCGCGACCAATCCGTTGCGTCACACTTACTATAAGCGCACGCGGCGGCGGCGGCAATGCATTTGTTTTGCCGCGACGTTGCTGCGGCCGGCACTATAAGCGCAACCCAATACTCCAAGCTTTATATCTTCTCTTCAGAAGTAAAAAAACTACTTTGTAAACAAAATTGTATATCTTGTCTTATTTATATTATCTATACTAGACATGTTTATATAATGATACTGTACAAATATGCATATGTATTTAGCCCTGTATATTAATAATACTACAGTATATAATAGCACAAAGATTATATATATATAGTGAAGAATGCGCGACGCGCCACCGGAACAAAAAATAAATGAACCGGAGAGAGGGTAACTACAAAATTAGCTTTTAATAATTCATCTGATCAACAGATCGGCAAAAGAAACTTTTTTTTCCGCGCATTCTTCACTTTTTTGTACTATCTACACAGCAAACAGCACGCCAAGGTGCCTTGCAGCCACCCACGGGAGCAGGGTGGGACCGATGCACCCTTTCACAACCGTGAGCCTTCACTTTGCAATTTTTGAGGATATAGTATATGATATATAGGGGGACGAGTAAGTCTACAGTGATTGATTTCGGAAGTTAACTGGGTGCCTTTCTATGTGGACATTTACAGCTGATTTGTGAAAGCTCTAACAGAACAGAACCAGCCAGGCAGCATCTTCTTATACACGTATACGCTGTAAACCCCGGGACGTATCAATCACATCAATCATACGCGGAGCTGCTAAGGATACCTTTTCTATTCAAGGTTTAAGGAATTGGATATTACTGCAGTGTTTCTGGATTCAAACATACAGTGCCTTAAATATACTGTTGGGATTGCTTTTTAGAGCCCCAGACTTGGTCTTTGGACTGTTTGTGCCTATATATATATATATATATATATATGAGAGACAGTATAAATCAGATCTTTACATGATAAATATTCATTACAAGTATGAAACCATCACTACATCTTACAATTTCATTGTTGATTTGAGTTTTGATGGAACACGAGGAAAGTTAATTTTTAGCTGGAGTGCAGGCTGATTCCCAAAGCGTCCGGTCTGAGCTCTCACATAAATCTTGTACTGCTGGCAGTTCTGACCCCATCTCAGGTTGGCCTAAATGAGACAGAGAATACTTGATTTATTTCCTAGTTCATGGACTATTCATGTAAACTGTAATTATTTCCAACGTTGCATTGTTGGGGCAGTACCTGAGCTTCATGAGGACTCTCAACAGCAGCATCTGCACAAGCTCTCCATCTGCTCTGCCCAGTAATGTCCACCATATAGGCTTGTAACCGGGGCTTGGAAGAGTGGGCATCTGTATACAGAATGACCTGGTAGCCTTGCCTTTTGTTGCCGTTTCTCACAGCTTGAGCAGTGATAACCAATGCAGGAGGTTTGTTGTCTCCCAGGAACTTGGCCTAAAAGGTAATTGCTGTTAAAGTTTCCTTTTCAAAAGAAAACAGGGGTAAAGTAACGTCTGCTGCCACAATCGCTCTTAAAATGTGATTAGAGCTGACATAGACCTTTGTGTCAAATTGACACAAAGTAACACAGCACGAAATTGATGCTCTTAACTTCAGTTTAACATCGGAACGCCCATGTGCGGCGCTCTATGTCCACCAACCTTCTATGGCTCATCTCTTTGTAACTTTCCGAGGCGATACGCCAGCTTACTTACACGACGGATTGGTGGGGATCTTCTCCTGTTAGAACCACTGCTGCTTACAGAACTAGAGCTGGACTCGGAGGAGTATTGACGACCCGAAGCTCTCTTAGAAGACAGCAACAGAGGAGAAATGTTTTAATACTAAAAAAGTGACTAGAACTCAATAAACAAACTTGACAGCATTTTCTTATGTGTAGGCAGTTTTGACAAAAACAATAGCTGAAAAACTTACTTCTTGCCTATGTGTTGGGTTGAACCGCAAATTATAAATCTCAGGATGCCCCTAGAAAAATAATGAAACAAGGAGGAAGAAGACATAGTTATTAGCAAAGTAAAACATTCATTCTAAAATATAATGGGAAATGTATTCCCTTTTGCAAAATACCATTGAAAGACCCGTACGTGTCTTTCTAACTATCGACCTGTCTCCCTCCTGCCTTTTGCCTCCAAACTCCTTGAACGTCTTGTATTCTCTTGCTTGCTCCATTTTCTCAACACCCATTCTCTCCTAGACCCTCTACAATCTGACTTCCGCACTGCTCACTCTACTGAAACAGCCCTCACTAAAATAACTGACGACCTCCATGCTGCCAAAGGCAGAGGTCATTACACTCTGCACATATTACTCGACCTCTCTGCCGCATTTGACATCGTGGACCACCCTCTTCTCCTTCACATTCTCCATACTCTTGGTATTCGTAACAAAGCTCTATCCTGGATCTCCTCTTACCTCTCCCATCGTACTTTCAGTGTCTCTTCTGCTAACACCTCCTCCTCCTCTATTGATCTCTCTGTGGGGGTACCCCAGGGCTCTGTCCTGGGACCTCTTCTCTCTTTACACACTCTCTCTAGGGGACCTAATCACATCTCTTGGGTTTAAATATCACCTCTATGCTGACGACACACAAATTTACTTTTCAACACCCGACCTTTCACCTGCTGTACAAACCAAAGTTTCTGAATGTTTCTCTGCGATATCATCCTGGATGGCCCTCCACCGCCTCAAACTCAACATGGCAAAAACTCCCCCGCCGCCTCAAACTCAACATGGCAAGAGCTCCTCATACTTCCTCCCAAACCTGGCCCTATTCCCTCCTTCCACATTACTGTTGAAAGTACGATCATTCACCCAGTAGCCCATGCACGCTGCTTAGGGGTCACACTCGACGCATCTCTCACATTCTCCTCTCACATTCAGAACGTTTCTAAAACCTTTCGCTTTTTCCTCCACAATATCACTAATATACGCCCGTTTTTCTGTTGCTCGACTGCTAAAACTCTGACTCCTCATTCTCTCCCATCTTGAATACTGTAACCTCCTGCTGTCCGGCCTTCCTGCCTCTCACCTGTCTCCCCTACAATCTATCCTAAACGCTGCTGCCAGATTCACTCTACTCTTTCCTAAATCTGTCTCCGCGTCTCCCCTCATGAAATCCCTCTCCTGGCTTCCGATCAAATCCCGCATTTCACACTCAATTCTCCACCTCACTTTTAAAGCTTTACACTCTTCTGCTCCTCCTTACATCTCAGCCCTAATTTCTCCTTATGCACCCTCCCGACTCTTGCGTTCCTGTCAAGGATGTCTTCTTAATACCCCCTTTGTATCTAAAGCCCTCTCCCGCCTTAAACCTTTCTCACTTACTGCCCCGCACCTCTGGAATGCCCTTCCCCTCAGTACCCGACTAGCACCCTTTCTATCCACCTTTAAGACCCACCTTAAGACACACATGCTTAAAGAAGCATATGAATAGCACTGTGGATATTCTGAACACATGATACATAAAGCTTGGCCCCCTGCAGACGCACTTACCAGAACTCCCTGCTACTGTCTCTGTACGTTCTCCCTACCTACCAATTAGACTGTAAGCTCCTCAGAGCAGGGACTCCTTTTCCTAAATGTTACTTTTATGTCTGATGCACTTATTCCCATGACCTGTTATTTATATTATCTATTATTTATTTGATTACCACGTGTATTATTACTGTGAAGCGCTATGTACATTAATGGCGCTATATCAATAAAGACATACAATACAATACAAAATAAAAGATATCATTTAAATTCATCCAATCAATACATACAAAGTACTGTAGCTGTACTGGAGAAGTGTATATATGTGTTTTCTGAAGAATTCTCTCTGTTATCCTTTATCATACATCTCATCCTATAACAATCTATTACATTGTTGAATGTGTCCCAGTACAAAACACATGTGTCCCAGTACAAACCCCATCACTCTCCCAGTACAAAACATATCACACTCCCAGTACAAACCCCATCACTCTCCCAGTACAAACCACATCACACTCCCAGTACAAAACACATCACACTCCCAGTACAAACCACATCACTCTCCCATACTTCATCCCCAGTACAAACCTCACACTCCCAGTACAAACCACATCACACTTCCCAGTACAAACCACATCACACTCCCAGTACAAACCCATCACTCTCCCAGTTCCAACCACCAATCACTCTCCCAGTACAACCACATCACTCTCCCAGTACAACCACATACCTCCCACTACAAACCACATCACTCCCCCTGCAAACCACATACTCTCCCATACAAAACACATCACTCTCCCCCAGTACAAACCACATCACACTCCCAGTCAAACCACATCACCTCCCAGTACAAACACATCACACTCCCAGTAACAAACCACATCACTCTCCCATTCAAACCACATCACTCTCCCCACCATACAAACCACATCATCTCCCGTACAACACATACTCTCCCAGTACAACCACATCACTCTCCCAGTAAACCCCCATCAATCCCCCATACAAACACATCACTCTCCTCCCACTACAAACAAAACACACCACATCACTCTCCAAGTACAAAACACATCACTCCTCCCAGTACAAACCCATCACTCTCCCAGTACCAAAACAACAATCACTCTCCCATACAATACACATCACTCTCCCGTACAAACCACACTCACTCCCCACACCCATACAAACCACATCACTCTCCCAGTACAAACCACATCACTCTCCCAGTACAAACCACATCACTCTCCCAGTACAAACCACATCACTCTCCCAGTACAAACCACATCACACTCCCAGTACAAACCACATCACTCTCCCAGTACAAACCATATCACTCTCCCAGTACACATTACAGTACCTTCCATATTGAAGATTCACTGCTGCTGGTGCCACCTTTGTTCTTTTTATGTTCGTACTGATGCTGCTCCTGTTTTTTCTGATGTGGATCCTGTTTGTGATTTTGTTTATGTTTGTTGTCCTCCTGTCTGCTACTGCTACTACTACTACTACTACTACTACTGCCACTCTTGCCGCTGCTGCTGCTGCTACTGCTGCTCTCCTGACCCTTTTTCTTATAAGCATCTTTGTTTTTGCCGTGCTGCTGATCCCTGCCATGTTGCTGCTCCCTACCGTGCTGCTGCCCCCTGCTGTTTTGCTGCTCCCTGCTGTCTTGCTGCTCCCTGCTGTCTTGCTGCTCTTGCTGCTCCCTGCTGTCTTGCTGCTCCCTGCTGTCTTGCTGCTCCCTGCTGTTTTGCTGCTGCCTGCCCCTGCTGTTTTGCTGCGGCCTGCCCCTGCTGTTTTGCTGCTGCCTGCCCCTGCTGTTTTGCTGCGGCCTGCCCCTGCTGTTTTGCTGCTGCCTGCCCCTGCTGTTTTGCTGCTGCCTGCCCCTGCTGTTTTGCTGCTGCCTGCTGCTAGAGCTTCCATGCTTCTGACCATGGGGTTGCTGTCTTTTTTTAGATTTCTGGCTGGAAGATGATGAAGCTGATGAAGAGGATGAAGATGAAGATCTCGATGAAGATTTAGGTTTCTTCGCCTCAATATTTTCTTGGCCGGATTGAGGGTTACTGACGTCCTTGGGATGTTTCTTACCATACTGCTTCCTTTTTTCAGTTTCAGTTCTGGCCTATAAAATCCCATAAAAAATGTAGATTTAAAGTAAGATAAAATGAAGCACATATTATACATATTCAATTAGCATATTATTTGACAAGAGGGTGGATGTAAGGCTGCCGCCCCGCTAGCGCTGAGCGCGCTCATGCTTCGGATGTCCTGCAACTTGTGGACGCTCGAGCGGGGGGTGGGGAAGGAGGGGGGGGGGCAATTGCGGGCTATCGGGCAAGCGGGAAAGTATAAAAAGTTTATTTACAAAAGCGCCGAACGTGTGTGCCCGCGCATTTGCGTGCGCGGGAACATGTATATATATATATATATATATAATCAAAAAATAAATAGATGATACCGTTCTGTAGCTAACGAAATGCTTTTATTTGTGCGAGCTTTCGAGATACACTGATCTCTTCTTCCGGCGATGTTACAATGAATGAAGCAAGGATTACTTAAAAACAGTGTCTCTTGGAATGTTATCTGTGCTGGTCCTTCCCCCGGTGTGGATGTGTTTTATGGCTAGAGGTGTCAAAAGGTTACTGAAAGCAAGTGAAGAAAGAGTGTGTATGTGTATCAGTGTGAATAAAAATGAATGGAGAGCCCACTGTGGGAAGAAGAGATCAGTGTATCTCGAAAGCTCGCACAAATAAAAGCTTTTCGTTAGCCACAGAACGGTATCATCTATTTATTTTTTGATTATTGAAGCTCGGCTAACACGGTACCGATACCTCTACATGTATATATATATATTTATATATATATGCATGTAACCGCTCCAAGCGCTGCCACTCGGCGAGCTCAGCTCTAGTGGGGCCGCAGCCTAAGAGATAAATGGCATAAAACCCTATGCAGTGGGGACAGTAAAATAAATAATATCGGGAAATGATAAATGATAGATAATAAGTTTATAGCTGTCTCTGAATAAGGGAAAGTGTTATATGTATATCTGCAAAATGCAAAGTCAATGGGGAATTTAAACCGAAGCCGCTTGATTGCCAGCTTTGGCGGATATTGAATAAGCTCCATAAAACACTATGAAATATAGTATTAGATACAATGAGGGCACATGTTGATCAGCTCTGTGTGTTGTGAATCGCTCATTCTAATTACTGTATCAGTATTGAATCATTTGGAATGTAAACTAACTTACCAATATTTCATCATCAATGCCAAGAATCTTTTTCAGTCTCATTTGAACCACAGAGTCCTCAAGGTGTTCACCTTCGGTTTCCTCCACCTTTACCAGGGCAATTATTTTTGAAGCTGCTTTAGGTCCAGCTGTTATTTCCAGCAGCAGTTTTTCAATTGCTGCATCGGTGTGATCTATTAACATACGGACACAAGGGGTCAAACAATGCATTCCTACACATTTATACAACTTTTAACACAACATAACTCAGTGAAGAGCTACTGTACCTGGTTTTATAACTATCTTGGCCTCATGTTCTCCTACTGCTCGATAGAGATAGGAATGTTTGAGGAATGCAGCACTTTGAGATTTTCTTTCAAAACAAACTTGGAAACCAAAGTTAGAAGATTTAACACAATAATGATAAGACTGAGGACTGCTAGATGCAGAATGATGATCTGTTACTTCTGCAGAGTAGGCATATTTCTTGGACATCATTTCTGAAGACACATCCTACACAGAAGACATGCATTACTTTACAGACATATTTTTTTTTGTCTCAAACTAGTACTATGGCTAAATCCCGCGTGGATTAGAATTACAACTAGAAATGCCAATAACAGGGCCAAATGAAAAGTTCCTGGTGGAATTTATTTTTTTAACAGTTTTGAAAATAGATATTACAGAAATACAGCAGCTGGGGATAGCCCGGCGGAGGATGGTTTATTAGAGAGATACAAGGTGCACCAAGGCAGGAGTGGCGATCTCCAGTCCGCAAGGGCCACCAAAATGCAAGGGTTTAAGGATATCCCTGCTTCAGCACAGGTGGCTCAATCAGTGGCTCAGTCAATGACTTCATTTTAGAAATGGAATAGACTTGTATTATTTATGTTTTTTGATAGTTGATAAACATACATTTTAAATGCTACATCATTTGACATAGGAAAGTATATAATATGTAATTACACAGCGGCGTGTACTTTGTTCTAATTACCATCATGCTGGCTGCTTCTGCTGAAGTCCTTCCTGTTGTCTCAAAGTGTTTCTTCTCAATGTTTGGAACGCTTCCTCTGGGCAAGATCGGAGTCTTCTTCGCTGCATCCAACTCTTCCACATTTCTTGTAACAGCAAACATCTGAGTTCTGAGGGCATGGGAAGAAAATATCACACCAAGAATATGTTTACCAGCGCGAGCCGGGGTGTGGCATATTTCTCTACATTAATACTCAACATGCCGAAAGTTACAAAATGATCGTTAATCATTCCTGCAGATCATTTAACAGATATTATAACCAGTCATAATATATGTGCAGCAATCATATAGCCATAGAGAGGGGTACATGCACACTGCAGCATGGTGCTGGAGGGGGTACATGCACACTGCAACATGGTGCTGGAGGGGGGTACATGCACACTGCAACATGGTGCTGGAGGGGGTACATGCACACTGCAATATGGTGCTGGATGGGGGTACATGCACACTGCAATATGGTGCTGGAGGGGGGTACATGCACACTGCAATATGGTGCTGGAGGGGGGTACATGCACACTGCAATATGGTGCTGGAGGGGGGCACATGCACACTGCAATATTGTGCTGGAGGGGGGTACTTATCTGCCGGTGCACTGGGTCCAGGGAGGTCCAGACATCCCAGGGAAATACAGTGAAGAGAAGGGAAGCGGGCACACGGGCTTATGCAAAAAGATACTTAATGTGCCACAAGAAATCCAACGATTCGGCAGAATCTCACTGGCCCTCTCCCTGATAAAGGCTGTGAGATTCTGCCGAAACGTTGGATTTCTTTGTGGCACATTAACTATCTTTTGCATAAGCCCGTGTGCCTGCTTCCCTCCTCGTCACAGCAATCACATAGCCCCATATTTACTGAGCAGCCGCTGCACATCTCTCCTTGCAGAGCCGCCTGGGATACACCTCACAGCAGATTCACTGGACTGGACTTGTCTGATCAGCAGCGCTCGCAGCATTGGGATGTCAGCTCGGAACATGCCCCTTCCTAGCGCCCAGGGGACAGAGCGCCGCAGTGCCTACTATCCAATCAGTAAGACCTCTTCTTACTTCCTCAGGGGTGACCGGGGTAAATGCTGTGGGTATTGGATGGTAGACAGGGCTGCAGAACAGTATTATTTGGGCGGTGGGTAGCGACCTTATCTGGGCTCTGACTCCAGCGCTGTGACCGCTGTGGACCAGGTATACACGCCACTAGGATCCAACACTGCGAGTTAACCCAGGCACCGGTGTGACCAGGTATACACGCCACTAGGATCCAACACTGCGGGTTAACCCAGGCACCGGTGTGACCAGGCAACTGCTCCTCTGATGAGCTTCGAGCAAACACTTTCATTGCGAGTGCATTGGGTTTTACACACCTTGCATGTTTTGCACAATAGTGTCTTTAACTTGATTTTGGAAACTGATTAATAATTTAATTTATGGATATATATATATATTAGGACCAAAAGTGTCATAGGCTTAGGAAAACAGACTTGAAAAATGTAATTATTGATTTAAAAAAATTGTAGAGTTTTATTAATACTTAAAGCAGCAAAACACATGAAATCTTAAATGTTTTTTTCTTTTTCTTGAAATAAATCTGTTCTTTAGTATTAAATAATACTTATGGCATTTAAACAAAAATAGTATTCAGCTCTTAATGCCATTTTAATGAGTTTTAAAGCCTCCTTTGCTTTCTATTGCAGGTTTTAGCCACCTCCCCAGCAGTGCAAGATCTTTGTAACACTTTCCTGTTTGTGATCATTTATTGGCAATATTCCCAGCAGTTTGAGCTGTGAATGGCAACAATAGATAATGTCACTGTATTAATATAAGGTTACATTGTAGCTGCTCAGTTACACTGACTGAAGCAGCCATTATGTTAGTCACACCATAAGGATTTTTACAGATTTATAAAAGGAGCACCAAACGATGGCCATTTTAGGTAAAAATGTAGAATTATACATTGCCACATGTTTTACATATAATAATAATAATAATAATAATAATAATAATAATAATACTAATACAAAATTGGGATGTAGTGTTGCTGCTTTAAGACTACGTTCCCAGTGTACCCCACATACACTGTAAATGACTTTATTTTTAGACTTTTGTAAATAGACTTCCTTGGTTCACAAGAGTTACCTGATACATTATGTGTACGGTTCTGGTTCACTTACAGTACATGAAATAAGCATTATTGTGAGGCACATACTGTACATTCTTTGTTTATTTGATGCAATAAGACATTGCAATAAATCTGCATATGAAATAAATACATTCTTGAAATATCAATTATAATGCTATAATCTATTAATCTTGTGACAATTGTTATGGTAATCGTATTCAAATATAAATTAACTGACATGCCAATCTAAAAAAGATAACAGTGAGCTTTTGTAAAGCTTTGTACAGTATACACTTCTAGATCCATGAAAACCGCTCTCCTTCATTCATTAAAATATCACAACTTGCAATAAATCTACAATTTTACATTACAAATATGTGAGAAAAAAAATAAAATAAAAAGAGTGCTGAAGTGAAAGGATTGTGGGGTACAGTACCTTATAATTACAAGCTCTTCCTCTTGCTGGCATGGTACAGTTTCAATCTTAATATTTTGCTCTTTCATGTCTATCCTGGCGGTAAATTTTGCTGGAGTGTATGTACGCGTTTTAGCGTGAAATTCAATTCCAGTCTGAATCAGATGTGTGTTGACTCCCATTGTTGCTATAGTGTGGACTGATACACTGAAAATTAAAGCAAATAATGTCTCTTACGTAGTTATTTCACTGGCAGTTTCATGAGACGCAGATGGATTCTTCTCCCAATCTTTGGAGTTTTAAAAATGTGAATAGGAGCAGCGCTCGCTCTGTATATGCGCTATACAGGACAGTGAGATAGTCACATAGGAGCAGCGCTCTGTGTATGCGCTATACAGGGCAGTGAGATAGTCACATATGCGCAGAGCTCGCTCTGTGTATGCGCTATCAGACTTGAGATAGTCCTATGTGCAGGGCTCGATCTGTATATGCGCTATCACAGGACAGTGAGATAGTCACATAGGAGCAGAACTCGCTCTGTGTATGCCTATACAGGGCAGTGAGATAGTCACATAGGAGCAGCGCTCTGTGTATGCGCTATACAGGCAGTGAGATAGTCACATATGCGCAGAGCTCGCTCTGTGTATGCGCTTACAGGACAGTGAGATAGTCACATATTGTGCAGGGCTCGCTCTGTATATGCGCTATACAGGACAGTGAGATAGTCACATATGCGCAGGGCTCGCTCTGTGTATGCCAACCACAGTACTCCCCAGTACAAACACCACATCACTTCACAGTACAAACACATGCAATCTCCCAGCGACAAACCAAATTCACACTCCCAGTACAAACACATCACTCTCCAGTAAAACCACATTCACTCTCCCAGTACAAAACCACATCACACTCCCCGTACAAAACCATATCACTCACCCGTACAAAACCACATCGCTCTCCAGTACAAACACCACATCACTCTACCAGTACAAACCACATCACCTCCCAGTAAAACCCACATCACCCTCCCAGTACAAACACATCATCTCACAGTACAAAAGCCATATCAATCTCCCAGCAAATTACCAGTACTTCCATATTGAAGATTCCACGGCTGCTGGTGCCACCTGGGTTTTTTTTTTGTTCTGTTGTAATGATTGCTGCTCCTGTTTTTCTGATGGGGATACTGTTTGGATTTTTGTTATGTTGGTGTTCCTATGTCTGTACTGCCACTACTACTACTACTGAATACTACTGCCACTCTTGCCGCTGCTGATGCTGCTAAGGATGCTATCATGACCCTTTGATTTATAAGCAGCTTTTGTTTTGAAGGCTTTTCCTCCCCGTCCCCACCTCCCTCCTTCCATCCCCTCTTTTCTCTCTCCCCCTTATAGTTCTACCTCTATTCGGCTCTCCCAACCCACCACCTTAATCCCCTCACCCCCCTCCTCGGCATTACCAACCTATTCCACATTTCTCCCGACACTCACTCGCCCAATAAAGTGTCTGTCACTATAGTCCTTTTCGACTGTCCTGGCCCTGTTTCCTCTCTCCATGCACGCTCTCCCACCTCCTTCAATCATAGCTGCTACACCACAGTACCACCCAGCACCCTCAACTTCCCAACCCATTCTCCCCCCACCCTCGATTCAATTTTCCGCCCCCCCTATCCGCACTCCCCCCACTCTCCTCCCGACTACCTAACCACCACTCTCACTCTCTCTCCCGTCCCCTCTCCCCTACTCCTACTTACTTCTCAAACTTCTTGAACCGTCGATCCCTTCACCCTCCTGCCCCCCCCCTTCGCTTCATCACTATGCCCGCCCGGGCCACTCGTCAATCCTCCCCCCCCTCGCCCTTCCTCCGCCCTCTCCCCTCCACTTCCGGCCTTGTCCTCTCGTCTGCCGTTCCACTTGCCTTCGTCATCTTCCCTACTCCTCCAGACTTCGCCCTAACATCTCACATGCGGCGCTCTCCAAATGCGGGTCTTCCCCCACCCCTCACTTCCACCAGCTCTCCTCCTCATTTTCACGTCTATCCCCCCCACCTTTTCCCACTCTCGTCTTCTTCATTTTCTCTTCCCCCCGCCACGTCCTTCCCAGCAACGCCTGCATTTTCTTCAACTCATTCTTCATTTATCCATAACCACCCATTTCGTTCTCCCGTCCTACCACCTATTCTCGCACCACCCCGTCATCTTTCCTTCTTTCGCCTCAGGATTTCTCCCACCCTTCACCACCCTCATCATATGATAGTCTGTTTATTTTCTGTCTCTGTCCGGCAATTCCCCTCCCACTCTCTCTTCCGTCTTACTTCCGTCACCATTCATCCTCCCCTTTCCTCGTTCGCTGCTCGTCTCTCATTAACTCTGTTTCTCTCCACCATCCCTACTTGGTTCTCCAACCCCCCTGTCTATAGCTTATCTGCTCTCCGCCTTCTTCCCTATCCCTCTTTATCACTTTGATTCTTTTCCGTTTCTCTCACCCGCCCCCCCTCACCTCTCATGCACTCACCCACCCCACCCCGGCTCAATATTCCTTCTTTCCCCTGCCCTGCATTCCCTTGCCCCTTATCGCTCCTATCTTTTCCACCTCCTCAATCGTCCTCTGACTATCTTTCCTAATCCTTCTGCTTTCCCCTTCTTTCCTCAGCATGTCGCCTCCTGAAACCCACTTTTTCGCTCCATTCCCCCCCGCCCTTTCATCGTTGCTCTCTTATTGCCTCCACGGATACCGCTACCAATTAAAAACACTCCTCACCACCTATTTCTCCGTCCCTCTCCACTCACCACTATGAACCACTCTCCCTCCCCTCTTATGTGAGCCCCCCTCTCCTTTACCCTTACACTTTCCCTCATTCATCGGCTGCCACCACTCCCCTCCATGCTTTTATCTTCTCTCCCTTCTTAGCTCTCCTCCCCTCTCCGCCTCCTTTGTCTCCCCATTGCTCTCTTATACTCCTTTTTCTCTTTTCCTGCCCCGCTCTGCATTTCTATCCTCCAACGGCTAATGACACAGCACATGCTCCTCTCCCTCACTCTTCTCCAACTTCTCTTCGTTACCCCCTCTCCCAAGTTCCCTAGACCCCCGCCGCGGCGGTTCCCGTTCTAGCCCGCCTACCATCCTCTTCCTGTCTTTCTGCCTTTCTGATTACCCGTTCTTCTCGCCACTCCATAGACCTGCTTTTTTCTTAACAACTTTCCCCCTTTTACCGCCTTAATTTTCATCACTACATAATCATCCACTGCAGAACACGTCATTTACCAATCCTTCCCCCCCCCCGCTGTACTCCAATCCACCACTTTCGTCCCCATATCCCGTGTCTCGTTATGCCCCACTTCTCCATCTCCGACATCTTTCATCAGCTTTCCTTTCCTCTGTTTTCCCCCTACCTGTCCCGTTATTTTATCACCATCGCTCTCGACCACCCCCTCTTTATTTTCTCCCCCTACATTGCATTCCTGCCAGCTTACCCCTTCGCTCTCCACTCTCTCCCCCAGCCTGCCGCCCTTGATCGAGCGTCCTCTTCACCTCGCGTCCGTGCAATGCCTTCCCTCACTCCTATCCAGCTATCTTCACCCCCTTTTTTACCACCCCCTTTCCCATCCCCTTCCCTACCCTTCCAATCATCATTAGCATTTCCTCATCTTCCCTCTTCACGCTCTCTATCCTCACCGACCCTGCTTCCCTCAGGTCTCTTTACTCCCAACCCTTCTCGCACATTCGCACTTTTCTCCCTTCCATACTTACCCCTACTTTGCCCTTTCCTGTGTCTCTGTCTTTAGCGACTTGCTAATTAGCTCTTACATTTCGTCCTCCTTTGACTATTCTACTCCCCCATCATCTTTTCCCATCCTCTATTATTTCCTGTCTATACTTTTTTCGCCTACCCTCGATAAATTGGTTTTCTCACCAACCCCCCCCAGTTATCTGATCCCACTCGCTCAGCATCTCTCCACCGCTCGGCCTCCCCCCTCCCAGTCGCCCCTACTTATCCACTCATCCCCCCCCTATATCACACCTCACACCGCACCATTTATTACCGACGAATACTCCCCCATGTCTCGCTTCCTCCCCGTTCTAGTGCATCTCCTTTCCTCAAAACTACCCTCTCTCATGCTTAGATCCCTCTCCATTTCACACTCTTCACCTCTCACATTTTACAATATGCCCATCACTCCTAGCACCCCCCCCCATCCCCTCTTCCCTATCTTCTATACCCTCACGTTTCCTTCTCTGTATATGTTCTCATCACCCCTACTTTCCCCCCCCTACTCTACACATCCTTATCGCACCCTCGTCCCTTCCGTTACTGCCCCGCCGTGAGCCCAACTCGTTTTCCACTCCCCATCCTCCCCCTACTTTCGAATCCCGTTCCTACGTCGCCGCTTTAAAGCGACTCTTCCCACCCTCCCCACTTTCCCCCGACTGATTCTGTAACCTATTGTCCCACTCATTTACCCCCATCTTCACTTTCCTTCGAATTATCTCTCTCCAGCTTCATCCTCTTTCCTAATCCTGCATTTATACTCTCCACCCCCCCTTTTCACCCGTCTCCCCCCTACCCCGGCTTTTACCTTTCCCCTATTTGCCTATAAGTCTTCTAGCTTCCCGACAACCTCCCTTACCGCGTCCCCCGCCCCCTTACACTTCCTTCAGTCAACCCCCTTTCATACCATCTTACTTTTTGACTTCTCCTCTTCTTCCCTATCGGCCACTCTCACTATTCTTTCATTAGGCTAGTCTTCTCTACACCCCTTGATTTTTCTCTTTCCTCCCATGCTCCCCTCACCCTTTCACCTAGTTCCTTTCTAGTTTATTTCTTGCGGCTGATCCCTGCAATGTGGCTGAGCCCTACCGTGCGTGCCCCTCTGGTTCTGCTCCTCCGTCTTGCTGCATCCCTGCTGTCTTGCTGCTCTTCGTACTGCTGTATTGCTGCCTGCCACTGCTGTCTTGCTGCTCCTGCTGTTTTGCTGCTCTGCCTGTGTTTTGCTGCGGCTGCCCCTGCTGTTTTGCTGCTGCCTGCCCCTGCTGTTTTGCTGCGTCCTGCCCCTGCTTTTTGCTGCTGCCTGCCCCTGCTGTTTTGCTGCTGCCTGCCCCTGCTGTTTTGCTGCTGCACTGCTGCTAGAGCTTCATGCTTCTGACCATGGGGTTGCTGTCTTTTTTTAGATTTCTGGCTGGAAGATGATGAAGCTGTGAGAGGATGAAGATGAATCTCGATTGAAGATTAGGTTCTCTTCCTAACATATTTCTGGCCGGATTGAGGGTTACTGACGTCCTTGGGATGTTTCTTACCATACTGCTTCCTTTTTTCAGTTTCAGTTCTGGCCTATAAAATCCCATAAAAAATGTAGATTTAAAGTAAGATAAAATGAAGCACATATTATACATATTCAATTAGCATATTATTTGACAAGAGGTGGATGTAAGGCTGCCGCCGCCGCTAGCCGCTGCGCTGAGCGCGCTCATGCTTCGGATGTCCTGCACTTGTGGACGCTCGAGCGGGGGTGGGGAAGGAGGGGGGGGGCAATTGCGGGCTATCGGGCAAGCGGGAAAGTATAAAAAGTTTATTTACAAAAGCGCCGAACGTGTGTGCCCGCCGCATTTGCGTGCGCGGAACATGTATTATATATATATATATATAATCAAAAATAAATAGATGATACCGTTCTGTAGCTAAGAAATGCTTTATTTGTGCGAGCTTTCGAGATACACTGATCTTCTCTTCCGGCGATGTTACAATGAATGAAGCAAAAGCTATACTAAAAACATGTCTCTTGGAATGTTATCTTGCTGGTCCTTCCCCCGGTGTGGATGTGTTTTTATGGCTAGAGGTGTCAAAAGGTTACTGAAAGCAAGTGAAGAAAGAGTGTGTATGTGTATCAGTGTGAATAAAAAAGAATGGAGAGCCCACTGTGGGAAGAAGAGATCAGTGTATCTCGAAAGCTCGCACAAATAAAAGCTTTTCGTTAGCCACAGAACGGTATCATCTATTATTTTTGATATTGAAGCTCGGCTAACACGGTACCGATACCTCTACAGTATATATATTATTATATATATATGCATGTAACCGCTCCAAGCGCTGCCACTCGGCGAGCTCAGCTCTATGGGGCCGCAGCAAGAGATAAATGGCAAAAACCCTATGCAGGGGGACAGTAAAAATAATAATATCGGGAAATGATAAATGAGATAATAAAGTTTATAGCTGTCTCTGAATAAGGGAAAGTGTTATATGTATATCTGCAAAATGCAAAGTCAATGGGGAATTTAAACCGAAGCCGCTTGATTGCCCTTTGGCGGATATTGAATAAGCTCCATAAAACACTATGAAATAGTATTAGATACAATGAGGGCACATGTTGATCAGCTCGTGTGTTGTGAATCGCTCATTCTAATTACTGTATCAGTATTGAATCATTTGGAATGTAAACTAACTTACCAATATTTATCATTCAATGCCAAGAATCTTTTTCAGTCTCATTTGAACCACAGAGTCCTCAAGGTGTTCACCTTCGGTTTCCTCCACCTTTACCAGGGCAATTATTTTTGAAGCTGCTTTAGGTCAGCTGTTATTTCCAGCAGCAGTTTTTCAATTGCTGCATCGTTGATCTTAACATTACATCGGACACAAGGGGTAAACAATGCATCCTACACATTTATACAACTTTTAACACAACATAACTCAGTGAAGACTACTGTACCTGGTTTTATAACTATCTTGGCCTCATGTTCTCTCTGCTCGATAGAGATAGGAATGTTTGAGGAATGCAGCACTTTGAGATTTTCTTTCAAAACAAACTTGGAAACCAAAGTTAGAAGATTTAACACCAATAATGATAAGACTGAGGACTGCTAGATGCGAATGATGATCTGTTACTTCTGCAGAAGGCATATTTCTTGGACATCATTTCTGAAGACACATCCTAACAGAAGACATGCATTACTTACAGACATATTTTTTTTACGCTCTACGCAGTTTTCCTCTCCTCCTCAATTTAACCCTATCACCTTTCCTCCTCCTCTACTCTTCTAGCACTCCCTCCCCTCCTCGCCCCACCATTCAACCCTCCTTCGTCTTCCCCCGTAACTTTACTCTTCCGTCGGGTCCTCCCCTCCATGCCTTTTCCCCCACTGTGCCTCCTGCTCTCCCCTACTCCTGCTGTCGCTTACTAGTTAATCCACCGCCCTCCTTCACTATGTACCGACCCCCCCCATCTAGTCCTACACCAACTCCCACGTCACCTCATAGAAACTTCTCACGCCAACTTTCATCTCCCCCGCCTTATGCCATCCTTTCCCCTTTTCCCTTTACGAATTCTCGCCCTTCTCTCACATTCCTTCCATTTTGTGGCTACTCCTCTTGTCTTTAGCTCCCTTTCTGTACTCTAAACTTTGTTTTCAACTCTCCCTCACTACTTGCTCCTCCCACCCCCCTTTTCTGTCTCAAACTAGTACTATGGCTAAATCCGCGTGGATTAGAATTACATATGAAATGGCCAAGAAACAGGGACAATGAGAAAGTTCACTGGTGGAATTTATTTTTTAACACGTTTTGAAAATGAAAATAGATATTACAGAAATACAGCAGCTGGGGATAGCCGGCGGAGGATGGTTATGAGAGAGATACAAGGTGCACCAAGGCAGGAGTGGGATTCCAGTCCGCAAGGGCCCAAAACATGCCACGGGTTTAAGATTCCTGGCTTCAGCACAGGTGGTCAATCAGGGCTCCAGTACAATGACTTCATTTTAGAAATGGAATAGAACTTGATTATTTATGTTTTTGGATCGTTGATAAACATACCATTAAATGCTAACATTATTGAATAGGAAAGTATATAATATGTAATTACACAGCGGCGTTACTTTGTCTATTCAAAGCTGGATGTCGTTGCTTGAAGTCTTCAGTTGGTCTCAAAGTGTTTTCTCAATGTTTGGAACGCTTCATCTGGGCCAGATGCGGAGTTCTTCTTCCGTGCACTCCAACTCTTCCAACATTCTTGTAAACAGCAAACACGATGGAAGTTTGAGGGCATGGGAAAGAAATTATCACACCAAGAAATATGTTACCAGCGCGACGGGGGGCATATTTCTCTACATTATACAACAACATGCCGAAAGTTAAAAATGATCGTAATCATTCCTGCAGATCATTTAACAAGATATATAACCAGTCATAATATGTGCAGAATAATATAGACATGAAGGCAGAATGGCAGGTGCTGAGGGTAATGACAACTGCAATGGTGCTGGGGGGGGTACATGCACAATGCAATATTGGTGAGGGGGGTACATGACACAATGAGCAACTGGTTGCATGGAGGGGGGATCATGCACACACGAATATGTGTGGGGGGGTACACACTGCAGGGCGGGGGACAGCACATGCGAACATGGTGGGAGGGGGGGTACATGGCCACACTGCAGCATGGGGGGAGGGGGTAATCGACACTGCAACAAGTGCTGGGAGGGGGGACATGACATGCAGCATGGTGCTGGAGGGGTAATGCACACATGCAACATGGTGCTGGAGGGGGTACATGCACACTGCAGCATGGTGCTGGAGGGGGCACAGTGACCACACTGCAACATGGTGCAGGAGGGGGTACATGCACACTGGCAATATGGTGTGGATGGGGGTCACATGCACACTGCAAGATGGTGCTGGAGGGGTACATTCAACACTGAATAGGTGCTGGAGGGGGGTACATGCACATCAAATATGGTGCTGGATGGGGGACATGCACACTGCAATATGTGGGGAGGGGGGTACTTATCTGCGGTGCACCTGGTCAGGGAGTCATGACATCCAGGGAATACAGTGAAGAGAAGGGAGAGGGACAACGGGGCTATGCAAAAAGATACTTATGTGCCCACAGAAATCCAACGATTGGCGAATCATTCACTGGCCCTCTCCCTGTAAAGGCTGTGAGATTCTGCCCCGCAACAGTTGGATTCTTTGTGGCACAGTAAATATCTTTGCATAAGCCCGTGTGCCATGCTTCCACTCCTAGTCACAAGCAATCACATAGACCCAATATTACTGAGCAGCGTGACCTTCTCCTTGCACCGAAGCCGCCTGGGATACACCTACAGCAGATCACTGGAATGGACTTCGGTAGCAGCGCTAGCAGATTGGATGTCAGCTTGGAACATGCCCTGCTAGGCCCAGGGGACCAGAGCGCCGCAGTGACTACTATCCAATCAGTCAAGCGACTCTTCTTACTTCCACAGGGTGACCGGGGTAATGCTGTGGGTATGGATGGTAGGACAGGGCTGCAAACAGTATTATTTGGGCGGTGGGTAGCGACATTATCTGGGTTGACTCACAGGTGTGACCGCTGTGGCCAGGTATACACGCCACTAGGATCCAACACTGCGAGTTAACCCAGGACGGGTCTGTGTGTCAGTGGCCTGTTCAGGTTGACCAGGTATCACGCCACAGGATCAAACACTGGGGTACCCAGGCAAAGTGCTTGTGGTGACAGAATGCTCTCTGATGAGCTTCGAGCAAAATTTCATTGCGAGCGATTGGGTTTACCAACCTTGCAGTTTTGCACATAGTGTCTTTAACTTGATTTGGAAACTGATTAATAATTTATTTAGGGATATATATAGTATATTAGGACCAAAAGTGTCATAGGCGTAGGAAACAGACTTGAAAAATGTCACTATTGATTTAAAAAAATGTAAGTTTTTATCTTAAAGCAGCAAACACATGAAACCTTAATGTTTTTTTCTTTTTCTTGAAATAAATTCTGTCTTTAGTATTAAATCAACTATGGCATTTAAAACAAAATAGTATTCAGCTCTTAATTGCCATTTTAATGATTTAAAGCCTCCTTTGCTGTTCTATGCAGGTTTTAGCCACCTCCCAGCAGTGCAAGATTTTGTAACACTTCCTGTTTGTGATCATTATTGGCAATATTCCCAGCAGGGTGAGATGCTTGAATGGCAACAATAGAATGTCACTGTATTAATATAAGTTACATGTAGCTGCTCAGGTACACTGACGAAGAAGCATTATGTTAGTCACACCATAGGATTTTTACAGATTTTAAAAGGAGCAACAAACGAGGCCCATTTAGGTAAAAATGTAGAATATACATTGCCACATGTTTTACATATAATCATAATAATAATAATAATAATAATAATAACTAATATAAACAAATTGGGAATTGGGTAGTGTTGCTGCTTTAAGACTACGTTCCCAGTGTACCCCACATACACTCGTAAATGACTTTATTTTAGACTTTTAATAGACTTCCTTGGACACAGAGTTACTGATACATTTGTGTACGGTTTGGTTCACTTACAGTAAATGAATAAGCATTATGTGAGGCACATATGTACATTCTTGTTTTGATGAGCAATAAGACATTGCAATAAATCGTGAATGAAAAATAAATCTTGAAATATCAATTATAATGCTATAATCTATTAATCTTGTGACAATGTTATGGTAATCGTACAAATATTAAATAACTGACATGCCAATCTAAAAAAGATAACAGTGAGCTTGTTAAGCTTTGTACCGTATACACTTCTGAGCCATGAAACAGCTCTCCTTCATCATTAAAATATCACAACTTGCATAATCTAAGTTTACATTACAAATATGTGAGAAAAAAAATAAAATAAAAAGAGTGGCAAGTGAAGGAGATTGTGGGGTACAGTACCTTATAATTACAAGCTCTTCCTCTGCTGGCATGGTACAGTTTTCAATCTTAATATTTGCTCTTTCATGTTATCCTGGCGGTAATTTTGCTGGAGTGGAGTCAGCGTTTTAGCGTGAAATTCATTCCAGTCTGACAGATGTGTGTGACTCCCATTGTTGCTATAGTGTGGTACTGATACACTGAAAATTAAAGCAAATAAAGTCTCTTACGTAGTTATTTCACTGGCAGTTTTCAGGAGCGCAGATGGATTTTTTCCCAATCTTTGGAGTTTTTAAAAAATGGTGAATAGGAGCACGACTGCTCGCTCTGGGATGACGCTATACAGGGACAGTGAGATAGTCACATAGGAGCAGCGCTCTGTGTATGCGCTATACAGGGCAGTGAGATAGTCACATATGCGCAGAGCTCGCTCTGTGTATGCGCTATACAGGACAGTGAGATAGTCACATATGTGCAGGGCTCGATCTGTATATGCGCTATACAGGACAGTGAGATAGTCACATAGGAGCAGAACTCGCTCTGTGTATGCGCTATACAGGGCAGTGAGATAGTCACATAGGAGCAGCGCTCTGTGTATGCGCTATACAGGGCAGTGAGATAGTCACATATGCGCAGAGCTCGCTCTGTGTATGCGCTATACAGGACAGTGAGATAGTCACATATGTGCAGGGCTCGCTCTGTATATGCGCTATACAGGACAGTGAGATAGTCACATATGCGCAGGGCTCGCTCTGTGTATGCGCTATACAGTCCTCAAGAGCCACAACAGGTCAGGTTTTCAGGATATCCCTGCTTCAGCACAGGTGACTCAATCAGTGGCTCAGTGAAAGACTCAGCCACTGATTGAGCCACCTGTGCTGAATCAGGGACTGACTGAGCCACCTGTGCTGAGGCAGGGATATCCTGAAAACCTGACCTGTTGGTGGCCCTTGAGGACTGGAGTTGGCTGCCCCTGTGTTAAACGGTTATTGTGGATTAATAAGCAGTATATATATATTCCCTAATTATTTCATCTCAAATGATAAAATAATGATTTGACTGTGTGTAAAACAGCACCAGCATTAGGAATAGATATCCACTAAACGTTAAAATATTATAACATAGTAGAGGGTATCAGTATTGATTTTATACATCTTAAATATTGGTATAACATAGTGGTGCAGTTTAAAAAACTATAATTAGTCAGATAAATGAGTATCACATTAGATTTTTTTTTACCAGTCTCCGCTATAAATGTACATCTCATATGTACATCTCATATACAGTATGCTGTCTATTTGGAATATTTGAGAGGTGGTTTTACTGACCTTGGGAAGATCTCAGCGTGAAGCTGTATAGTAGATTCCAACAGCTGAGTAAGACTTAACTCTGTTGATGGGGTTGGTGTTACTTTCATATCAGCTGTAGAATACAAACCATTTGTTACCAACATGGAAATACAAGTAAATACTGTGAAGATCTTATAAAGCAAAATAATTGAAACAGAATACAAAGAATTCGTACTGAATTTAAGACTGCTGATTTGATCTTTAGAGAAGTTGACTAATGACACAAACTAGCAAGTTGAGTAATGATCAGAAATGGGGTTTGATGTGCACTGGTCTGAAAGCCAACAAGAGTTACATTTCAACAGCTAAAGGGTTCTTCAATGCAACCCAACGTGTTCTAAAATATAAGCAGGTTTAAAGAGCCAATCCTAGCAGGTGAACCCCATTCATTTCAGCTCTGGGGACCCCTGCTTCCAGAGACACCGACCTCAGTAGGGGGCGTCGGTTGCCGCTGCGCTTGGCTAGCGGGGATCACGTAACTGCTGATTTTCAAAGCCAATAGGAAGCCATGACATTATCTAGTGAGGCTTCCTATTGGCCCACGTGACCAGGGCATTAAACTTCGCTGAGATACCGGCACCCCCCTTCAGAGAGGTCTTTATCCCCGGAGCTGACATTAATGGGGTTCCTGAATTGTTCCTTTATTAGAGCTAATATTTTAGTTTACAGGTGTCTTATGTTACTCCAGAAATCCCTCTAGCCAATTAGGCTAGGGCTTGCCATGACCAGGGGGCAAGCCCCCCCCTCTCACCTCAATAGGGTCTCTGGCTGCCGTCGTGGCCTGGGGGAGGGGCTAAGGGGAAGCGTTAAGGCACAGCTGGGAACTGGAGCGTTCATTCTGCTCCCAGCTATAGTGAAAGTCCCAGCCACCCATCCCGTTTTAGAAGGTATTTAGGGGCAAGTACTTACCCGTGGCCACTCAGGGGAAAGAGAACGTGTATAATGGTTGAGCTGCTGAGCTATGCTGCCTGTAAACATTATTAACATGCACCATTATATTTTACAGGGCAAAGCCGGAAGAATTCCCGAGAAATAAAAAGGACTGAAGATGCCGCTGTCGCGGCGGCAGTTTGGGGGGTAAGTGCTTGTCCTTCCAGACGGGCTCGGGGCTGGCGGTGCCTGTGGGTAGTAGCGAGTGGGCGGGGTCAACTGAACGTGACTCCCGGGGACCCACTCGTGACAACCGACAGCTCTTTGGGGCTCGGCCGGCTGTGGGCGCAGCAGGACAAGGCCTGGCTTTCCCCCTTCCCTTAACCCATTAAGCGATCACTCTGTCAGGGAAAAGGTTACTCTATTTTTTAATAAAAAAGGCTGCGGCCTTCTATACCTGCAAACCGTGTCTGTCGTTACTTGTCTGTTACATGTGGGTATCGGCTAACAGGGGGGGGGGGGGCCCTCGCAGCCTCCCTTGGTCATGATTTTCTATTTCTTATGACCTGAATACTTTTCACATAAATAATAGTACAGGAAATGTTAATTTCCTACAATAACTTTCATGCATCTTACTGTTAACAGCAACATTGGCAACAGCAGCAGAGTATAAACTGAACTCCATCGGGAAACCAACAGTAGTGGGAACAATGTGTCGAACTTCTGCAGCCAGCAGTGGCTGGGCCCATTGTCCTACAAGTCCATTGAGGAGCTTGTTAAATACATTTTTAATCACTGTATGTCTTTCTGCTGGCTCATGCAGTGCCTAGAGAGACAGAGAGAGACAGAGAGAGACAGAGAGACAGAGACAGAGACAGAGACAGAGACAGAGAGAGAGAGAGAGAGAGAAAGAGAGAGAGAGAGAGAGAGAGAGAGAGAGAGAGAGAGAGAGAGAGAGAGAGAGAGAGAGAGAGACAGAGACAGAGAGACAGAGAGAGAGAGAGACAGAGAGAGAGACAAAGAGAGAGAGAGAGACAGAGAAAGAAAGACAGAAAGACAGAGCGACAGAGAGACAGAGAGAGACAGAGAGAGACAGAGACAGAGAGACAGAGAGAGAGACACAGAGAGACAGAGAGACAGAGAGAGACAGAGAGAGACAGAGAGAGACAGAGACAGAGAGAGAGACAGAGAGAGAGATAGAGAGGTGACAGACGGACCCTATGAAACTACCTTATACAGAACAGTTAAGATTATCCTACTAGATTAGAGAGCTATATATAGAGAGATAGAGAGAGATAGACATAGCTATAATATATATCGTCTCTCTCATATTCATCCCTAGCTCTTATAACTCTTCTCTCTCTCTCTATATCTATCTACTCTCATCTCTCTCATCTATCTCTCCTCTCTTCCTCCTCTCTCCTTCCGCTCTCTCTCTTCTCTCTCTCTCTCGCTCCTCTCCCTTCTCTTTCCTTCCATACTGTTGGTACAAATTGTAAAAAATCACCAAAGTTATTTTTACCTTCTTCCCTTTTTGCATTGTTCTTTGTTTATTTTGGCAGGAAGATCTCTGACCCAACTCTTGACATGGGTTGAGATCAGAGGTACGTCCGAAGGCAGCGATTTCCAGCCCTTTAACTACAGAATAAATGGAAGATTTAAGACATAAAATATTAAAATGAATACTTGCATTCCCAAATCACAACAGTCTAGATAATATATATCATGTGTTACAGAATATATATTAATATATATATATATATATATATATATATATATAGATATAATATATATATATTAATTGTACATGTGTTTACCGAATATATATATATTATACATTTGTTACAGTAATATATATATATATACATGTGTTACAGAATATATATATATACATGTGTTACAGAATATATATATATATATATAATATTAATAACTACATGCTTGTCACACACGAAGGATACATATATCTATCACATATAATCATACAGTGTTATACTAAGAATAATATACTTCTGTTACCAGATATATATACATGTGTTCTGAATAGATATATATATTATTCATATCCACTACTCTGTGTTACAGAATATATATACATACATTGTTATCAGCAATCATTCTATAATATACCTATATACAGTGGTTGACAAATCACCAAAAAATCTACTCGCCACACAAAAAAATCTACTCGCCACCTAGTACCAAACGTGTGCTGCTTGGGCCAATATTTACTCGCCCGGGGGTTAAATCCACTCGCCCGGGGCGAGCAAATGTATAGGTTTGTCGAACACTGTATATATATATATGTGTTACAGAATATATATACATGTGTTACAGAATATATATATATATACATGTGTTACAGAATATATATACATGTGTTACAGAATATGAAGACTTGTGCATAGTAGTATAAAAACGCACTGGTTAAATAAGCCTAATATATTGGGGATATGGCAAATATTGATTTAGCTGAACAGTGTAGCAATGTCATATTTACTAGCTTACAATGATAACTCCGTGGCAGTGTTATGAGCAGATATTGCTTCAACATTTAAATATTTGACAGATATATGATTGCAAAAGCAAATCTATGTAATCTGATAAAGAATGAAATAAAGTACATACGGATTTCACAATCTGCATCATCTTTTTCTGCATGGGATAGTCAGAAAACTGAATGTTTTGTTTTCTTAAAGTTTCTTGTAGACCTTCTGCCCGGAAAGCAATCTGTAAAAATACGTTGAAATATTAAATACGCGCACATGTTGTAACTACTGAAATATATGAAGAGGTATCAGCTACACAACAGAACCCCCCGCTGTTAACACTCAGTTATCATATAAGAATTACCTCTACAATGTCAGTCTCTGCCCCGGCCATGTAACCTCGGATATTAAAGAGTATAAACACAGGGAACATCGTGCTTGGGCTGTTTATAAGGAGGACATTAGCAGTAGCACCAGCCATCAGTGGATCTATGGGAACACGGTAGTAACAGGCATATTAAGTCATGACTTCATTGGAGGATGTTTCACTGGGTTTTTGTTCGCATTCCGCAGCATAAAAATGGTCTTTTGTCAACCTCATCTACTACAAACGATGTAACTTCATGGATTAATTACGGAACAATACACAAACCGTTGTAACGCATTTCCTTAGATCTAAAAAGTGAAGATATAAACGCAAGTGAAAAGAAACAGTTCATCAAAGGAATATTACTTTTATTATATAGCTTATTTAAAAAAAAATAAAAGACATGTCATTACCCAGAATCCCTTGCTGCAGTGGAAGCATTGTATGCTGGGGGATAATGTGGGAAATCATGTTTGTGGAGCTCTCTGAGATATGTGAATGTGCTCACAAGTGGGACTTTTACTTGCATTAAAATAATAATACAAACTTTCAGGACCAGTCAAGTCCCTCCCCATGTAAATAAAAAGGCAAGTCTAAGGGTCTCACTCTATATTTGCCCAAATGGGCTCTGTTTGACCAAAATTCCCTATTGACTTTAATGGGTTTTTCGTCCCCGCACTTTGGCGGATATAAAATCTTCCCCTAAAAAGGAACGTGAGTCGTGGTCTAAATAATTGAAATATTATGTCAACTACTCTATGTAACAGGAAAATCCCACGTAAGTGCCGCTGTAGACGCACATTTTAATGAATGCTGTATCAGTTGTTTCGTTTCATTAAGATGACATGTTATTGCTGGCTACCTCCCCAGCCCGACTCCTGAGAATTAGAATGGTTCTTTCTGAAATACCCACAACAGTTTAATTTGTATCATTATACTGTGATATTCATTAGTATCCTCCTGGACCCAGTCCATGCAATAGTCATACTATATAAACTGCAATGTAAACATCTTCTGTGTGTCCTCTGTAACCAATCCCCCCACCAGGAGTTCATAAGCCATAGTTATACACACTAGTATCAATAGTTCTATGTATTGTTGAGTTATTTGACTATAGCACCCACTACATACAGTATATTGACTGTATTCATTATAACAAGTCTCTTCCTATATATTATTGTGCTGATAGGTTGAAGATCGTAATGGTTTTCCTCTCAAAGCTCTTAACCCAACCATTAAATATGATGATTCCAATGGATGAGATAGTAGCGAAGTTGGGAGGCGCAGTCCATCAGTTGCCCATGTCCTATTACTAGGACAAATACCTTACTAAACATTCAAGCACAGAAACTAGACGGCTTTCCATTTACTCAC
The DNA here is from genome assembly GCA_036426205.1 of Ascaphus truei. Lineage (NCBI taxonomy): Eukaryota > Metazoa > Chordata > Amphibia > Anura > Ascaphidae > Ascaphus > Ascaphus truei. The sequence goes on from CM071576.1 coordinate 4,046,325, forward strand.
ATTTGAAAGTATCCACATGAATAGCTTTGCTGTAGCGATAGCTCAATTTGTCAAGGGTTGGATTCAGAATCTTAATGGCCACGTTGCATGCTGCAGCCCTACATTAAACCATTATAAAGAACAGTTTGTGAGCAATTAACTGACAAAATGATGGAAACATACCTTCTAAAATAAATGTTTCTAATCAATGTTCCTAGTACTTACAGTGAATGAAGCTCGGGCACTCTGCTTCTGGACAAGGACTTCATGTGGGAGTATGTGAAGCTGGCAAGCTGTAAATTCTCTTTGCTCTCCTTCAATACCGCATTAGCAATGCTGGTTACTAAAGCCATTCCTGGTTTGGTCTCAAACAGGACTACACATGTTATCATTCGAACCTCAGAATGAACACCGCGGTCCACGAAGATCTGCAGCAGAATGTCTTGCACCTGGAACCAGGAACATATTCAGGTACAATAACTCATATCGCACTTGTAATAAGTATATTTGATCTCTTTGAAGTAAAAAAGAACAATAGTAAGGTAGAAGTGATAACTTTAATGGTTAACTGATGTTTAAAAACAGGGCAGTTTCTCAGATCCTGGTATAGACCTGAAGAAGGAACCTGGATGGTCCTGAAATCGTCAACTCTTTTTAAACATTAGCTAGCCATTAAAGTATCATTTCTACCTTACATTTATTCTTTTTTTAATTACAAAAACATGTTGTTCAGTTTACTCTATGGGATAACATGGTACCTTTCTCTATTTATTTTTATCAAGTAACTTTGCGTTCAGCAATAAAATCCAGCAATGTGTGCATTTCTCTTCAGGTATTATACATTGTATGAAATAGATTTGTTATCTGAAAAACTGTACAGATAGGTTGCCTATAGAGATGTGTATAGCCAAGTGGTGTTGTTAAAATGCTGTTGTGCAAATTATTGTATTTGCGTTAAGGTTTTAACACAGGAAACCTCCCTGTGCCATAGGCTGATCTCGTTTATCCCTATGGGACTTTGCTTTCTGTAGAATCACTCAAGTTGTTGTCAACCTTAAATAGAACAATATGACCTCAGCAAACTCACTGTTCTGAGTGGGCACTCTGAATGTAATGGGCTATTCTCAAAAGCCTGAAGTCATCTGGTGGCCATAAAGAATCCATAAAATATTTAAAACGAGCTCAGCTTTTTCAGGCTGCTCCTCGTTATCAGGATATGTTAAAGAAAAAAATGGTGTTTGTGTATCCAGTGTGGCCAGCCATTAGGGTTCTAATAGGGTAATTCCTCTGCACTGGGGAATAATGTCTCCTCAGTAGGATCTGGACAATCTTAGCCTTGGGCAATGGTGTCAGACTAGGCTATAAATAGAAGTGTCTGTGTTAAGTTAATGAAGTACAAGTAAGGAGGTGAGCAAAGGTGTCTGGGTTCAGGGCCAGGAGGCAGCTAGGCTATGGGACATATGCTGTTGTTACTGTAGATCTGGAGGCTATAAGAGTACTGAGCTGACACCCTGTGACCACCAGCACTCCAGCCTCCCTGACCCTGGGACTCAGGTACTCTGCACTGAGACCATGGAAAGCCATCCCACACCATAATGACTGAGCCTCGGACTGCAGACTCCAGGACTGACTGATCATGTTACTGTTAACCAGTTATTCAATAAACACTTGAATGGTTAAGTTGGAGTACTGTCATTCTGCATCTCACCTGGGTCTGAATCACGAACAAGTAGCAGTACTCACCATAGTCTCCGCACCTATTTACTATTCAAATATTGTGTGTTTTCCAAGGATTACATTGGAACTCGATTTTTTTGTCTCGTGTCATTTATGGTATTGAGTGTGGAGGGTTTTCAAAGTCAGGATTTAGGGATTGCAGCATTTGCTGCCAAAGGAGGGTACCTAGCTGGCATTTCTGGCAGTGAAGTGGTTAACACTACAAATATTATTACAAATACTACAGATTATCTAAAAAAGGTTTTTTTATATTGTATGGGAGATATGTGAATCAGTGATTCACTTGAATGCATCTCCAATCTGTGTTGCTGAGGATGACAGCACTAAAAGGCTAGAAACGTCATCAATAGACCCCAGTTTCTTACTTTGCGTGGGTCTTTCTTGGCGATATTCCTGAGGGCCATCACAGCATCAGTCTGAATTCTGACCGGGAGTTGGGAGGCGCTGGAGGAAAACCCTGGCAGGAATTTCTGGATACGCTTGATACTTGCAGGCTGCCCGGCATTCCCCAGAGCCTTCAGTGCTAGAGAGATATCCTCCTCATGGGCCTTGTTGGCAGCCTCAGCTGCGAAATCATGAAGGGGCTAAAACAGAACATGTACAAAAACATGCCTTACATTATTTCTATTACATGCAAATGATGTATATATATTTCATTTATTATTATTCTTTAGTCTATACTATTATACCTTTAAAGGCATATGATTTAGCCATCATGAAATATCAGCAGAACAAGCTAAATAGATGGAAAATTAAGTTGACATAAAAGTGCACAAAATTAGGATGTATGGCCTAAAATGGTCCTAAGGTTTAACAAAGTATCCGGCCGCGCCTCCTCCTCTCACTGTGCCTCCCAAAACTGGAACAATCTACCAGAAACTCTCACAGCCGCCACCAGGCTAAGTTCTTTCAAAACTAAAGCTGTCTCACATTTTTATGTGGTCTGTATCTTTTACATACGCCTATAATATATATTATCTCTAACTGTGCTGCAATGTCTTGTATATAATGTATAACCCTGCTCACTTATGTAACTGTGTATTTGTGACCATGTATTGGTCATCATAACTTTAAAACATTACCCAGGATAAACATAACCCAGGACATACCTGAATACTCTCAATGTATTACTTCTGTAGAGAAATGAAAAGTAATACGTTGTCTCGGCCTGTAGGTGAACTGAGTGTGCCCTCAGTGTCCTGAGTGTGCCCTCAGAGTGTCACTCGCTCAGAGCTTCAAATACCAACATTAGATTTATAATCTTTCTCATTTTAAAATACTATAATAATGTGATTGTTATAATAAATCATGTTATATGATTGATTGGAGGGCAGGATTATTCATGACTGAACTAATAATGTTCTTTACAGACCTGTAATATGTTTTATTGTAAATATACTCTGATAGCTGGAATAACATATAAACTCACCATACTGTGCCTTAGGCCTCGGCCATGTTTAGCGCTTGCTGGTGGAAGCGTGCTGACGCGCGCTCCCGCTCAGTACTGAGCCCCTACAGCCGCAATTAGAGCGACTTTAGTAGGGGCTCACCTGCGCTTCCGCGCGCTTGCGGAAGCGCAGGTCTTAGAGGAATTTAAAATTCCCCCGCTTGCCGGCGCGACAGGCCGGTCACGTGAGCGGTTCGCCCAATGTGGGCGAACCAGCTCCGTGACGTCACTGGCCCGCCCCCGGCCAGTGACGCGCCCGCCCCAGGCCCGCCCCGACGGCCCGCTGACAGCGCGTGCGGTAAGCAACCGCAAGGCCAGGGAAAGCACCCGCTTTCCCTGCGCCTCAGCGCGCCTCGCACGCCAGCAGGGAGCCTGGCCGAGGCCTTATACTTCGCCTGAAACTGCTAAAGATACTCACCTGTAGAGCTGATTCTGGACAAGATGAGAATAAAGAACAATATTTGTAGACCATGGAACCATAAGACAGCATTGCAGCTTTGTGCAGCACAGCGGAGTTCTGGACTTTCGAATCCGACAATATATCCTGAGAACCATAACACACAGTCAGAGTGGTTTCTAGCAACAACTGGTATATTTTTTTATACATCAGCACCCCTACCTGTAAATCTATTTATAGCTGGCATCTAAAACGGAACCTTTAAAGATCACAATATTTAGTAACTAAAATTTTAATGATTTGCATTAAGCAAATGTTTCTTTGGAAACTCTTCTAGTTTAACATCAAAACAGCATTCCCCCAACTTTTTTTTTATACCCCTGACATTTGCTATTTTCAGTTTGCGGGGACACCTCTCCCTACCCACCTGCCGCTCCTGAGATACTTATCTGTGAAGTTACCGGGTTAAGATTTCCGCCCAGGGGAAACAAAATGACTGCCAAATCTTGGGCCAATAGAAAGTTGCAACATCATTGGTTGCAGATTCCTATTGGATGCCAATTTAAATCCCCTATAAAAAAACAGGAAATAATGTTGATAACTTCACGAGAAAGTATTTTGGGCACCCAGGCTGAAAATAGCGAGTTCCCATCCTGGAAAAAAAGGGGAGGTTAGTTATGAGGGATGTAGGGGGAGCTGCTTTCACAAAACATGAACTTTATCTTAACTTTACGCTTTGTATTATGCTGATGAATTAAAATGCGACAGCCCTCTCAATGCATCTTTCCTGATAAAATATTATTTAAAGTCTAAATGAAGAAGTATTTGTAAAGGTTTTATATTAATGGCCGTCAACTAATTAAATTGGAATAAAATACTTCATGTATAAACTTTGCATTGTTTAATGACTTAACCACACGCAATGCGTGGCAGTTCTCTTTGACCACAAAAATGGTTGAAGGTGCAATCTATGATATAAAAATGTCTAAATTATAATAAATATTTATGAGTACAGGCATACCCCGGTTTAAGGACACTCACTTTAAGTACACTCGCGAGTAAGGACATATCGTCCAATAAGCAAACGGCAGCTCGCGCATGCGCCTGTCAGCACGTCCTGAACAGCAACACCAGCTCCCTACCTGTACCGAAGCTGTGCGCAAGCGGGGAGACTATAGAGCCTGTTACAAATGCGTTATTTCCATCGATTATGCACGTATATGACGATTGCAGTACAGTACATGCATCGATAAGTGGGGAAAAGGTAGTGCTTCACTTTAAGTACATTTTCGCTTTACATACACGCTCCGGTCCCATTGCGTACGTTAATGCGGGTATGCCTGTATCTTCATTTTCTATGTTTTTCTCAAAAAACTTTTTTTAATTTTGTTTTAACGTTCCATGTTTAAAGAAGCAGTCCCGCCAAAAACTTTTTTTTTTTTTTTTTTACAGTATTCAATCCAAGGTCTCCCTGATCCCCCCTGGGCCCCCCCTGATCCCCCCGGGCCCCCCCTGATCCCCCCTGAGCCATGCTACTTTCAGCTCCGGGGACCACCCACTTTTTCAGGTACTTGCAGCTTTAGGTGCTCGAGCACTGTCTGGCTAACCGTCCAATAGGAACCTGCAACGTCATCCATTGCGGCTTCCTATTGCTCTGGGGTTTTAAAGAGGAGAAACATGGACACCTAAACTGTATCTCGGGAATCAGGGCCTGGAAATACTGTAACTAATAATAATAATAACAACATTTAAAAAGTAACAGGGATTACAGATTAAATGCAAGATTTTAGAAATGAAGGACATGGGAAGGTTGTAAACTTCTGGTGAACTTACCGCAGCTACTTGCAATGAATGCGGACTGGCGCGCGTAAACTGCATGGCGAGAGTAATCGCCGCGGCTGCCTCGCTGTGGCTCATATCTTGGCTGTGAATATTCTGCTTGACGAACTTAAGAGAATCAGTGGTTCCAACTACAGGGATCGCGTTTGCCAGCCACCGCCTGCAAAACACAGCAATATAACTTTGTGCTCTGTATCAGGGGGGCGCAAACTGCGGAGCGCAAGATTTTTCAGGGGGGGCGCGGCGGTTGCAGAGGCCCCGCTCTCTTCCCCCAAGGCATTTAAATGAATGCCCGGGGATCGCGTGAGGCGACTGCAACGTCCCTTACCTTGTCATCGGCAAAGCGGCGTCAAGTGACGCAGCGGGATCACGTGATGTCACGTTGCCATGGCAATGTGACCCCGTGGTGTCATTTGACGTCGAAAACAAGGTAAGGAAGGGGGGCGCGAGCGGGGAGGGAGAGCAGGCAGGGGGGCGCAGCGGGAATATATCACAATCCTCTAGAGCAGGGGCGCACAACTTGTCAAGACCCCCCCAACAGGTCAGGATTTAAGTGTAACATTGTTTCCCCCGCCCTCTGGGAGATCTGGCCATTACTACATATGTGGTGCATGATAGCGGCTGGTAACAGGAGGGCTGAGCCGTCCGCTGATGGTAGTGGGGACAGAGGGTCAGGTTTCTGGGGTACATTACCCACATGGTTCTCTAATAGTGCAGCGTCTCCATCTGCTGCAGGCTCCAAGATGAATGGAGGTGATCTCCTGTGGTAGAATCACTACCTCTCTTCCCAGTAAGATCACACCCAGGCAGGAGTTATATGCAAACAGGAATGGTCTTTATTGATTACACCACAACACAGCAGTGGTCTGCCCAATCACAGCTTCTCAGGATCAGCTATCCACTGGATGATGGTCTCTGGACAACCCCTACAGGTCAGGGCCCCTGCAGCAGTCCAAGCTCTTCCCGACTTCCCTATCAGGAGTCAGGGAATAGGTCTACTCTTGCTCTCCCCCCAGGGGAAGAGGAACAGGGAAGGCCCCAATCTCAGGCTCACTGCGTGCGACCTGCCTCTCTCAGTGGGGAGAGGCACTCCCTAAATTTGGGGCGGCACCGCCCTTAAGTACAGCCAGGAGGAGGGCATCAGGTCTGTCCCATGATTGGACATGCTCAGGCCTGATGTCACCGCCTCCCACTGTCACTCAAGTGCAGCTCCAATGAGGGGGAAAACACCATGTTGACTAATGACAGCCTGATTCTACCAGGGCTTACTGCAAGGAGTAGGGCAGGATAGTAGCCACAGGTGGCATGGCTACATAAGGATAGCCCACCTGTGCTGAAGCAGGGACTGATTGAGCCACCTGTGCTGAAGCAGGGATATCCTAAAAACCTGACCTGTTGGGGAGGTGTTGAGGACTGCAGTTGGGCGCCCTGCTCATGAGAAATAAAAGATGCTTTTTATCGAGGCAGCAAAGAGAAACATGAAACCTTTACATTTATTAAACCATCAGGCAATGCATTGAATAGTAAGAGAGTCGATGTTGCTGTCATTTTTAATGACACTTGGTTTCTTAATTACTTCATCTCATTTGCATGTAATTTCCCAGAATCCCTAGCTGCAGGGGAAGAATTGTACGCTTTAGACAATGAGGAAAAGCCGGGTTGTATACCTATGTGAGACGTGAATATGTTAACAACTGATGTTTCATTTGCTTAATTACTTGCAAATTATACAAAAAGTAGTGGTGCTTGAATATCTTAAGATCCTTCCAATAAAACTCTATTTAAATTGAAGGCACAGTAAAAAAAAGAAAAAAGAATGTATCTAAGAATCAACCTTTCTGGTAAAAGCTGGGTGTAAAAGCCACTCTTTTTGCTCAGTTCCCCATGAGTATTGTATATTAAAGATGGAAAAAAAGAAGGTCAGGCTAAGGGAACGGTCACACTTCTACACAACGGCTATTGTAAAGAATCTTGTAAAGGGTCCTTATTTTACTAGGGATTACCTGTGCTGAGGTCGGTCAGAAAACTGCTTCCAAACCGCCTGCAGGTTCTCATAGTCTAATGTGCGCAGAAGCTGAGTAAGTTGCAGGAATTTGGCTGGAGCGTCCGCATGTACTTTCTGCTGGTTATTCTGTACCAAATGCTGCAGAGTTTCTACCACCTAATGGAAGCAAAGGGAAAAGAGCATAATGTGTGATATATATATAGAAAAAAAAGGAGAAGGTTCCAGGGCACTGCGGATTTCAAAAGAATTTATTGAACAGGCACAACGTTTCAACCACCAAGCGTGGTCTTCCTCAATCTTCACTTCAGAAAGACCACGCTTGGTGGTTGAAACGTTGTGCCTGTTCAATAAATTATTTTGAAATCTGCAGTGCCCTGGAACCTTCTCCTTTTTTGCCTACTTTGGAGCTTGTCATTGTCAGGAACTCCCCTGTTCCAGGAGCACCGGTAACAGCAAGTATCTTTTGTTTAGCTTTGTGTGCAGCATTACCATTGCTTTTATATATTATATATATATACCTTTATATATATATATATATATAAGTGCAGATAAATGAGTTCTTCAGTATTAGGTGATACCATTTTTATTGGACTAACAATTATGTATAGGTATATGACAAGCTTTCGAGAGCTTTCCTCTCTCTCCTCAGGTCAGCGATACATGCTTGACCTGAAGAAGAGAACTCTCGAAAGCTTGTCCTATGACATAAATTGTTAGTCCAATAAAAAAGGTATCACCTAATACTGAAGAACTCATTTATTCTGCTCTATTGCAACTGACTAACACGGCTATTTTCTGCTTTGATATATATATATATATATATATTATATATATATATATATATATATTATATATCTCGAAATAAGTCCTAACTCCTTTGGGGAATCTGCACTACAATACTTGTATATATAGTTAGAGAAATGTCACAACTATTTTGAATAATGTTGTTATACAGGGAGATAGACCAATTAACAGGTGTATCTCTGTGTACAGTAAACTGGAAACCTCCGCCTGGGGATCTGTATTCAGTGGTTCATCTCCATCACAAGTTCATGTGTGGCCGTGACAGAGACCGCCGGAGCTCGCCGTACTTACCTGCGCCTCTGGGCTCTTCGTTTTTATTAAGTGAATTGGCATCTGAAGTATTTCTGAAGCAAAATGGTAACTTAATCCCCCGCGGTTTTCCAGCTGCATCTGAGGCTCAACTATTCGGTTGGCTTTAGTTTCCACCCAGGTGAGTGTTTGTCTGAATGAGAAGGAAGCGATTCAGAGCGGACCTGCACAACACCTATTTTTGGGTATCTATTTGTGAAACTTACTCTTTAATATTTGGCCACAAAATATCAAGTATACGACACCCCTGTTCTTTTCTTTGCTAACCTTATCACCATTATATATCAGGTTAGGAAAAACTAACGTGTATTGTCAGGCTATTTTGATTCAAATGAACCCAAATCTACTATTCTCTTCACCCGACATGCACCGCAAGCTCCTTACTCAAGAATGATTCTATTTTATATGACTATAGTCAGAGTTACATGCTGAAATGTGTTGTCACGTTATGTTTAGTATGCAATATAGGGGTATTTATAATGGAATAATTTGAGTGCTCATTTGCATGTCATTGCCCAGAATCCCTTGCTGCAGTGGCAGCATTGTTTGCTAAGTGATAATGGGGACAGGCAGGGTTGCAGACTTGTCTGATACGTGCAAACCCACACATGGATTTTTATTTGCTGTACACTGTGCGGTGGACGGTTTTTGCCACTTGTTTTTACAAACCACAATTGTTGGAATGTCTGGTGATACTTAGAATTCTAATTTATTAGCCATCTTTCTAGAGACACAATAAGGGGCCAAGTAGCCGCTACCTTGCGTCCATTATGGCAGCCCCGTCGAGTTCATAGAACGGTGTGTACTGATACACCTGTTTGGCTGTAGCTTCTAGAATGAGGGCGCCTTGCGCTTTCTTCTTCATTTTGTACGTGTACGTAGCAGTTCCACGTAAGTTCTTTGACTTCTAAATAGAGAAATGAAATGTAATGAACACAGCGGCCATTGAAAATGATGCAGGGAAATGTCATTTGAAATCGCGTTTCGTGAACCTTTGTACGAACGTGACATTTTTCAATCTGCGCCATCAGCGTAAAAAAAAATGTGTTTGAATTTTTTGCCTCACAGAAAGTGGCTGTGATAAGTGTACGGTTGTTAATGGCATGGACTAAAGAATAACGTTTCTGTGCACCCTGAAAAAGTTAAAAATCCGTCAAAAAGGTCAACTTAGCGTAAACCCTAAAAAGTCTCAATATTGTTAACGCAAAATGAAGTTCCTCACTATCAACCAAAAATGTATTTATCGCAGCTCAGATGTTTTACGATGCAGGTTAACAAAATGTATTATTTTCACATTATGGCTGTTATAAATAATATTATACTAACATGTTATGTTTACCAACACTGATTATAATTTTTTTTTAAATACACAGAATTATGTTTTAATTCACATTATATCATTCAGGTATTCCACACGGTGCAATGCGTCAAAATTAATTTCAAATCACGAATTATGCGTCGTGTGATCTCTTCGTACTGCGCGTACAACGCACATTTTATGAAGGTTTGTATTAATAATAATAATAATAATAGCCTGTTCTTGTATAGCGCTGCTAATTGTACGCAGCGCTTTACAGAGACATTTTGCAGGCTCAGGTCCCTGCCCCGTGGAGCTTATAATCTATGTTTTTGGTGCCTGAGGCACAGGGAGATAAGGTGACTTGCCCAAGGTCACAAGGAGCCGACAACGGGAATTGAACCAGGTCCCCTGCTTCACACTCAGTGCCAGTCAGTGTCGTTACTCACTGAGCCGCTCCTTCTCCCAGAATCCCCTGCTTCACACTCAGTGCCAGTCAGTGTCGTTACTCACTGAGCCGCTCCTTCTCCCAGAATCCCCTGCTTCACACCAAGTCAGTGTCGTTACTCATGAGCGCTCTTTCCCAGGTTCCCCTGCTTTCACACTCAGTGCCAGGCAGTGTCTTTACTCACTGAGCCGCTCCTTCTCCCAGAATCCCCTGCTTCACACTCAGTGCAAGTCAGTGTCGTTACTCACTGAGCCGCTCCTTCTCCCAGGTTCCCCTGCTTCACACTCAGTGCCAGGCAGTGTCTTTACTCACTGAGCTGCTCCTTCTCCCAGGTTCCCCTGCTTCACACTCAGTGCCAGGTAGTGTCTTTACTCACTGAGCCGCTCCTTCTCCCAGGTTCCCCTGCTTCACACTCAGTGCCAGTCAGTGTCTTTACTCACTGAGCCGCTCCCTCTCCCTTTTTAGTACTAAAATGTTGACTTAAAAGAAGTCAAATATGACTCTAGTACAGGGGCGGGCAACTTCAGTCCTCAAGGACCACCAACAGGTGAGGTTCTCAGGATATCCCTGCTTCAGCACTGGTGGCTCAGTCAGTGGCTCAGTCAGTGGCTACGTCTTCGCCCCTGCTTTAGTACATAGCCTCTGATCCAGCTGATGAATTAACCCTTACCTGTTGACATTCTTTACAAGTCTCCAAGTAAGCCATTCCAATGTTCTTCGCCACTTTGTCCTCACACCTGTTGAGGTCCGTTGATTTAATCAGAGTGATCCGGTCGGCTCTCATGTCTTCTTGGATCACATATCGTGTGTGACACAGACCCATAATACCAGCCTGGGAAGGGTAGAAGAAAATAAACACGTGACTACAGTTGTCAACGTGATTTTAGTAAGACATTGGGGAGATGTGATGTAGGGGGGGGGGGGGGGGAGTTTAATGCTGTTTTACATTGTTAGAAATCTGTTTATTATATTAAAATGTATGAATGAGAACTTATATCAAGACTATTGAATGAGAATATGATTTGATGTGTGGAACTCATATGTCAGCAAAAAGAGATGAATTCCAGTGAAGGTTTCATGCATAACAGATGTTGGGGGTTGGCTTAGGCTGCGCTTATACTGCCGGTGACGCGATCGATGACGCAACCCGTCACCGTCGCTATTGTGAAAGTTGTAATTTATGTTTAGGAGACGTCGCACATGCCATGATGCGTGGCCGCATTGGCCACGTCATGGCTGCGTTTCAGCCAATGAGGGTGAACCAGCCACGTGATGTTATGGCCGTGCCCCCGCCACGACGCCGTCGCGATATTATCTTTCCCCCTGCAGCTCAAGCACAGACCACAGATCGCGGTTTGCACCCAGGCACGCGTCACCAAGCGCCCGTACAGGTGCCGACACTGGGACCGTAGCCTAAGCTGCAATGTAAGACAAATATTTCTCTATCATTGCCATCTGAGCACGTTATCATCATTGATTGAATTTCCATCTGTATGTAAGAATAAACTAGAACTTTGTCTACTGGAAAGCAATCTTCTGCAGTACTGGAATCGTTCTGAACAAGGAGTCAGTTAAACTTATTCTAACATGCATGATCTTAAAACCTGGGATACATTTACAAACCTCTTGCAAGTCGTACACATTTTGTGACTTTTTCATGTTGACTTGAAGCATGTTCACGATTCCTCTGTAAATGTTAAGCACAGTATCTGAGACATCATCTGAGGCGAAGATGGATCCAACCCGTCCATTGCTGTATTCGAACTTCACAGGTTTTGTGAGCTGTTGTGCAATAACTTGGGTTAGCTTAGAGGATCGAGTGAAGGGATCTTTGGGCCACACGCCATTGTACTCCTTAAATTCTGGAGATAGGATCTAAAAAACAAAATTGAAAAAATTATCACTTATTTATGAAGTGGAATTTTTACTTTGAAATAGTGTTTATATTTCAAAACGATGGGAATTTCATACCATCCATTCAGTACTGATGGTTTTCTATGAAAATACATTTCTGTCCATTGGAAACGTAATAGAGACTTTGTAAAACCCCTTTATTTCAATGAGGTTACAATTGTGTTTGTGATTTTTGTTATGTTTCTTAATAGACAAGTTTGCAGATAAGCTATATAGTCAGTAGACATATTGTGTAAGAGAAGCCGTGCATGATAGAGTAATATCTCCCTTTGAAATTGAGCAAAAATAAGGGGATAGTGCTAACTCATTGGAACTACAGTACCAAGAGTGCCACTTAATTGATATTAATTATGTTCAATATTTTTGATAAGGGGTCTCGTTACTAAAATCGCCTGGCTGCAAAACTAGGTTTAAAATCAGAGCCAAAACAGGACCATATTTATCAAAGAAAATGAATCCCTTTTAAGGCAACTGGAGTTTTTCTTGTGATTCATTTGGGGTGATACTGTTGTACTAGTTTTGCCCAGTTTTGCAGCTATTGTACCAAACATTTATGCATTCCCTAGTACTTATGTTCTGCTTTATTAGGAAAGCTATCCGTATCCCTCCTGGGACTGTAAAGGAAGAGGTTACAGTTCAATTTATGGAGATTTTTAGGATTTAACGAAAACTAATTAGGATGTGCAATACATACTCTTCTTCTCTCCCCACTAACAATAGCTTCATCTGCTCTACAAATTACACATACTCTTTTTACTCTTGTTACTCACTAATGTATCTATATCTTTATTTGTACAGCACCATCCATGTACAGCACATAGCGCTCTGGGGCAGAACAAGTTATTTATGGACCCTGGTGCAAATATATACATCGTGAAGGGGGCCTTACTGGGTAGTAGAGGGGTCCTTACCTGGCGGTGGTGGGGGACCTTACGTGGCGGTGGTGGGGGATCTTACCTGGTGGTGGTGGGGGACCTTACCTGGCAGTGTAGAGGGACCTTATATGGTGGTGGAGGCAGGGCCATCTTAACAGCATTATAGGCCCCGGGGCAAAGCAGTGCACTGGGCCCTGCCAACTCTCCGCTACAAGTCGTAATTTTTCTCCTTCTACCGAGTTAGCGGGAATTTTTAATGTTCAAGCGGGTGAACGGAAAATTAGTGTTAAATTCTGGTCTGTGCATAGATTAGCGTGGGGCCCCTATGCTCGTGGTGCCCCTGGTCAACTGCCCAGCGTGCCCATGTGTTAAGATGGCACTGGGTGGAGGGGAACCTTACCTGGTGAGGGAGGGGGCCCTTACCTGGCGGTGATGGGGGACCTTACCTGGGGGTGTAGGGGGACCTTACCTGGTGGTGTAGGGGAGCCTTACTGGGCAGTGGAGGGGGGCCACCTAGACGGCCAATTGCGGAAGTTGGTCTCAACTTTCGGTGAGTACCACCGTGGAGGGCCAACTCTGGCAGGACGGATTCCCCTCCTCAGGAAAGGCTGGGTGAGGCTGAGCTGGGGTGAAGCCGTGGGGGGTGGGTTGGACCCTAGAGAATTGCCGGAACACCAGTGTTTTCCGGCAAGTTTGAGGATGGGCCCCTAAAAGTCATGGGCTGTGGTGCAGCTGAACCAGCAGGAGGTCAGCCACTTATAGCACTTTACAGCAGTAATATATGTGACAAAATAATAGGAGACATACTGGGAATATGTGCCTCAGACATAAAAGTAACATTAGGAAAAGCGTCCCTGCCTAGAAGAGCTTACACTCGTAAGTGGTAAGCAGGGAGAATTTATAGAGACAGTATCAGGGTGTTATGGTAAGTGTGTCTCCAAGGGACCATGGTGAATGCATATAGGAGGTGTAATACTCTGCAAGGAGTCATGGTGAATGCATATAGGAGGTGTAATGCTCTGCAAGGGGTCATGGTGAATGCATATAGGAGGTGTAATACTCTGCAAGGGGTCATGGTGAATGCATATAGGAGGTGTAATACTCTGCAAGGGGTCATGGCGAATGCATATAGGAGGTGTAATACTCTGCAAGGGGTCATGGCGAATGCATATAGGAGGTGTAATACTCTGCAAGGGGTCATGGTGAATGCATATAGGAGGAGTAATACTCTGCAAGGGGTCATGGTGAATGCATATAGGAGGTGTAATACTCTGCAAGGGTCAGGGTGAATGCATATAGGAGGTGTAATACTCTGCAAGGGGTCATGGTAAATGCATATAGGAGGTGTAATACTCTGCAAGGGGTCATGGTGAATGATATAGGAGGTGTAATACTCTGCATGGTGTCATGGTGAATGCATATAGGAGGTGTAATGCTCTGCAAGGGGTCAGGGTGAATGCATATAGGAGGTGTAATACTCTGCAAAGGGGTCATGGGGAAGGCCCAGAGAGTGAGGTGTAATAATATGACAAGGGCGTCAGGGTGAATGCATATAGGAGGTGTAATACTCTGCAAGGGGTCATGGTGAATGCATATAGGAGGTGGAATACTCTGCAAGGTGTCATGGTGAATGCATGTAGGAGGTGTAATACTCTGCAAAGGGTCATGGTGAATGCATATAGGTGGTGTAATACTCTGCAAGGGAAGAACCCGCTTGCTACATTAAAGAGCTGTGTTTTAAAGTCTCTAAAAGTGGAGAGAGAGTAAAGTTCTCTTCTCAAATCTCTACTCACGAATCTCTAATCACTACTCACTAATCTCTAATTACTAATCTCTAATCACTACTCACTAATCTCTAATCACTACTCACTAATCTCTAATCTCTAATCACTACTCACTAATCTCTAATCACTAATCTCTAATCACTAATCACTAATGCATATTCTTTTACACTCTCCAATACAGAGATTACAAAGGGGAGATTCATTAAAGTCCCATGCAGGGGATCGCACCCCTATTAACATCCATTCAAGTCAATGGCAATTACCGCCGAAACCAGGTGTGTCCACTCCAAATTTGACCTTAATAAATCCGGGTGATAAACTGATGTTGTCTCTACTTCTCTTTCACTCATTTGCTACATTGTAATACATAGATTCCACCGGCATATTCCAGTTTCTGGACTGCTTTTGGAAATGAAATCTGCGTTGACCTCGCCCTGTGCTCTCATTGCCCTTCTCCCCCTTTGGATGGGCTTTACCTTGAGAAGGTAGGACTTCTGCGCGTAGCCGCTGATCTCCACCTTGCAGTTCAGTTTTACACCAGCTTGGGTCAAACCGTTCTCTGGGAATCCATTCAGTACTCGGCCTTCATAATTGTACACGTATGTTTTGCTGTCACTGAAAAAAGGCTCTGTAATACATTGATGAACACAAGCATTACACACACGTGTGTGAGAAAGCAGGGCGCTCACCTCTAGTCCCCAAGTCCCACCCCCCAACATGTGAGGTTTTAAGGATATCCCTGCTTCAGGACTGGTGGCTCAATCAGTGGCTCATTAGAAGAGCCTGCTTCAGCTCACGTAGCTCAATCAGTCCCTGCTTCAGTCCTTGTTTCAGCACAGATGGCTCAATCCGTCCCTGCTTCAGCACAGGTAGCTCAATCAGTGGCTGAATCTTTGACTGAGCTAATGATTGAGCCACCTGTGCTGAAGCTGGAATATCCTCAACACCTGACCTGTTGGGGGGTCTTGAGGACTGGAGTTGAGCCCCCCTGTGATAAAGCCCCAACCGTGCATGTAGTGCTTCACAAATGAGACATTATAATACAGGAAATGATAACATAATACAGGCATAAATGGGACACATATGGATAAATGGGACACATATGGATAAGTGGGACACATATGGATATGTGGGATACATATGGATAAGTGGGACACATATGGATAAGTGAGACACATATGGATAAGTGGGACACATATGGATAAGTGGGACACATGGATAAGTGGGACACATATGATAAGTGAGACACATATGGATAAGTGAGACATATGGATGTACTGTAGATAGTAGAATCATGGAGCACATGTATAACCTTTATCAATTGTTTGTTTATTTTTTCATCTTTTGCAATCTGATTGTCTGGAATATATCTGAAATATTCAGTATCTCCAGGGCCGCCAACAGAAATCACCCCCCCCCCCCTGTCGGCAGTATTGTAAGCCACCCACCCCCATTTCACAGCTCACGAGCCCCCTCTTTCCCCCTCCTCTTCCCATGTATTTCTCTCCCTTCCGTCTCATCCCCTCTCACTCTCCCACCTCGCATGTATTTCTCTCCCCTGCGTCACACTCTTACTCCCTCTTTTCCTCACTCACCACCTCTCTCACTTCTGTCCTTCAATTACCCCACGCTCACTCATTCCCTCCCCCCTCACACAATTCCCCTGACAAGATATATACCAAAATATTTCCCACCCCCAATGCGAAAAATCTTCCGACCCCCAAATACATACAAAATAATCCCCACACCCCAAATGCATACAAGAATACCACCTACCATATACATATATAAAATAAAATCCCCCAAGCCCCCCAATACATATAAAAAATACCTTAACCCATATAAAAATACCCCCAAGCCCCCCAACACATATAAAAAGAGCCCCGCCCCCAATACATATAAAAAGACCCCACTCCCCCAATACATATAAAGAGACCCCCACTCCCCCCAATACATATAAAAAGACCCCACTCCCCCAATACATATAAAGAGACCCCCACTCCCCCAACACATATAAAAAGACCCCCACTCCCCCAATACATAAAAAGACCCCCACTCCCACAATACATATAACAGGACCCCCACTCCCCCCAATACATATAAAGAGACCCCACTCCCCCAATACATATAAAGAGACCCCCACTCCCCCAATACATATAAAGAGACCCCACTCCTCCAATACATATAAAGAGACCCCCAATACATATAAAGAGACCCCACTCCGCCCAATACATATAAAGTGACCCCCACTCCCCCAAGACAATATAAAAAAGAACTCCACTCCCAATACATATAAAGAGACCCACTCCCCCAAACTATAAAAAGACCCCATCCCCAATACATATAAAAAGACCCCCGCTCCCCCAATACATATAAAAAGACCCCCACTCCCCCAATACATATTAAAAAAAAACCACTCCCCCAATACATATAAAAAGACCCCCACTCCCCCAATACATAAAAGACCCCACTTCCCCAATAAATATAAAGGACCCCCACTCCCCCAATACATATAATACAGGACCCCCACCTCCCCCAATACAATAAAAAACCCCTCACTCCCCCAATACCATATAAAAAGACCCCCACTCCCAATACACTAAAAAAGACCCCATCCCCCAACAAATATAAAAGACCCCACTCCCCCAATACATATAAGAGACCCCCACTCCC
The DNA here is from genome assembly GCA_036426205.1 of Ascaphus truei. Taxonomy (NCBI): domain Eukaryota; kingdom Metazoa; phylum Chordata; class Amphibia; order Anura; family Ascaphidae; genus Ascaphus; species Ascaphus truei. The sequence goes on from CM071576.1 coordinate 4,063,833, forward strand.
CCAATACATATAAAAGACCCCCACTCCCCCAAACATATAAAGAGACCCCACTCCCCCCAATAAATATAAAAAAAAACCACTCCCCCATACTATAAAAAAGACCCCACTCCTCCCAATACATATAAAAAGACCCCACTCCCCCAATACATATAAAGAGACCCCCACTCCCCCAATACATATAAAAAAAAAAAACACTCCCCCAATACATATAAAAAGACCCCCACTCCCCCAATACATATAAAGAGACCCCACTCCTCCATACATATATAAGACCCACTCCCCCAATAATATATAAGAGACCCCCATCCTCCCAATACATATAAAAAGACCCCACTCCCCCAATACATATAAAAAAAACCACTCCCCCAATACATATAAAAAGACCCCCACTCCTCCCAATACATATAAAAAGACCCCACTCCCCCAATACATATAAAAAAAAGTAGACATACCTTGGGGATGGTCGGGACCGGTGACTGCGGGGTCTGGCTTTTCGGTGGGCGATCTGAGGAGCCGCCTGGCTTGGGAGAGCAATGGGGGAAGGATCCTAGTAGGGCCTGGTATTGAGGGGTGGGAAGGATGCGCGGGTGAAGGCCCGGCCGCCTGGTCCCCTTCTGCAGGGGGTGCCGAGGGGATGCCGGTAGGGCCATGGGATGGTGGGAGCGTGGCTGGGAAAAGCGCGGGCGAAGGCCCGGCCGCCCGGGCTCCTACTACAGGGGGTGCAGAGGGGATTCCGGTAGGAGCCTGGCCATGGTGGGAGGGGCTGAGGAGCGTGGTTGGGTAGAGCGCGGGTGAAGGCCCGGTCGCCCGGGCCCCTACTGCAGGGAGAGCAAAAATGACAGCCATTTTTTTTCCCCGGACACTTTTTTGTTTGACACGGCAGACCCTTCCTGTTGGCAGCCCTAAGTATCCCAGTCATCCTTTGAGTATAAACAAATCCCAAATATTCAGTTTTACAGTCTACTAATTATAATGTAAGGATATTAAACATGCTTACCATATTGTGACCTCTCGCTCCCTGTGAGAAAAAATATAAGAAACTCATTAGCAACAGCAGAAAATATGAGAAAATATTATTCTTTCATATCATGTGTCCCATCGTCTGAGTGAATGGCACAATTATTCAGCGCAACACCCACTTACCCACAACAAAGGTGAGCAGAAGCCCCAGAATGATTCCCCTCATGATGATGGCGAATAGAGATCCAACAACAAACGGTGGCATTTATAGCACAGAGGTCTGGGGCACGTGATGCCAGAAATGGTTGACACTGGTAAATAATCAATTTTTTACCCGATCAATCAAACATATTTACCACAATTCATTCATTCATTCATATTACGGACATCAATTATTATTCAAACAGGAATTCCATAATAAGCATGGTCAGAATACCTATATAAATTACGTTTGAAATAAAAAAAATATATTTTAGTATATTTTAATGAAGGTGGTTAATAATTGTTGGCGGTTTGTAGCCAAGTGATAGGTTAGGATAACTTTGTTCAGGTCACAGTGACTGAAGACAACAGGTGTTATCTTTCTGATAACAATTCAAATTTACTGAGCAAAGAGACATCCTACCAAAAAGTGACAGTGACACAGTCAGCAGTTTTCATCTTCTCCATAATGTGAGTTCCAAGGTTCTTTAACCGTTTCGGTGTGGAAGGGCTCTGCACTGTAATGCAACCCCCCTCACCAATCGAATAGCAAAAAATAAATAACCGTTTAACCACATTCTGATAAATATAATTATCCTTTTAGATGCGGGGAAGGGCCGCACATAACATTTTAGATGATTAGTTAATGTGCATTAAAAAGTATTAGGCCGGGACCACGGTAAAAAATACAGCGCTGAGCCGCGCACAGCCGCGCAGAGCCGCGCAGAGCCAGGAAACTTACCTCCTGCATCCGGCATGTGTGGGGCTTTGGTAGACGCTTCCGCACACTGCCGCAGCCGTGAGGAGGCGTGTGGAATTGCAGCCGACAGATTCGTTTAATTTTTCGCGCTGAGGGAAGCGGAGGGCCGGTCACGTGACCGGCAAAAGCCAATGGCACTCCATGACGTCGGCGCCGTGACGCGCTAGCCCTGCCTCCCGCCCCGCCTCCCACCCGCCTCACAAGCGCGCTCGCTGACGCTCATGCCAGGACATAAAAAAGCTCCTGCTTGAGCAGGAGAGCATGAGCGTCAGCGCGGCTCAGCGCTGTATGTTTTACCATGGTCCCGGCCTTAATCATGCTCGATGCTTCAGTGCAGATTAACAGGATAGTTCTTTGTAACCACCCGGCATATAAAATTACGCTATAAAAAGCAGCGAGTTATTTTATAAGTACGTTCTTTTATCCTCTAAAATAAAAGTGCAAATAATCAATTACTTCATTCTAAAAAATATGAAATTAAGAAAAGCAAAGATTATCTATCAGTACTCTCTTAAAGAGAAAATAAGGCGATTGAAGAGCAATATTTTTTCCTCTGATATTATTGGTATTATTATTATTATTATTATTATTATTGAAAATGGGGGAAATATGGACAAGTTAAAATAATTTGTTCCAATCCATATAATCAGTTAAAAGGCCGTAACTCCATTGTTTTAAACATTTGTGCTTTCATGCATTTTGGGAACATGTTACTACTTTTTTCTTCTTTCTGTGCATTATATATTTATACCACCTGGGCAGATATTATAGAACAGAACCCTTTGCTGATCTAAGTTACGATCTCACATACTGTATATAGAGAAAAGGAAGTTTGTGCCGAGCTCCTAAGTGAAACTTCTTTGCATTTTGTCACTGAAATGGTATTTTGATTTTTTATGATTTTGATTGAATGAAACGTTTGAGTTTTTTCTTTTTTTCCCCAGCATAAATGTCCATAGTATGAGTTGGAATAGATGATAAAATTGACCTATGATAACTACATTAAGATACAAATATTTTGGATTGTAAATTATCTAAATTCCGTTACTCTCAAAAGTCTTTCATTCAATCAAAATCATAATAATCAAAATACAACATTAGTGAAAAAACGCAAAGAAGTTTGAGTTACAACACGTGCTGGACACAAACTCCCTATTTTTTTTTACAATCATTACAGTGACTATATTATAATTATCTATATAGAATTCATGAGTTATATGTTTACATATCTTGCATCTTTACACGTCTCCAGTTTTTATTAGAAACGGTACATTTGTAAATGTTTTGCTGTTTGCACTTCTATATTTGTTGTTTGATTGTGTATGTGTAAACCACACACTACAGGTGTGTGTGTTTTCCCCCTGCCTCTGTGTATCTGCTGGCGGGGCTAGCCACCTCTGATCCTGCTCGGGGGTGGTGGGTGCCTCTGCGCATGTGCTGGTTGTGCCATGCCCTTCTGTGCATGCACTGCCGGTTGCTGCTTTTATACATGTGCTGTCGACTGCATTGCGCATGCGTGAACATTGATGTGAACTTGTGCACATGCGCAGACGTTTCATACTGTTTCTGCGTGTGCTCGGCCATTGCTGGTCACTTATCCGGCCTGATTCTGCGCCTGCGCATTCCCTAACTTCTGTTACAAATTCCGTCCACATGGAGGCGCATGCGCGAAGGCTAAGGGAATGGATGCTTGAGGTGTGAGCTCCTTCCCCTTCGGCAAAAACACAGCATTTAATGAGCATAAAAACCAGTACAAACACCTAAAAAGTTATTTATTCGCAAAGCGGAAGCTAGCGAGATGCAAACAAGACCGAAATCGGGCAGAGCTGCGGCCATACTCACGACTTATTTCAATAAGTCCGATCCTGTGCGCACACACAGAGCGGGAACTCCATCGCCGCATGTGGAATCAGAATCGGAGGAAGAACAAGGGACGGCTGAGCGAGCAGACCCCCGGGACGCAGAGGCGATGACCCAAAAAATCATGAGGGAGTTTTGCAACGAGCTAAAGGCTTACTTACAGAACTCTCTGACTTACGGCGCGACATAAACGGCATTGGCGCCAGAACTGATGAGTTAGAAACGCGGCTGGATTCCACAATAAAAACGGTGCGCAAGAATGAGAAAACTACCGCCAATCTGCAAGCACAAATCAATGACCTCGCCAACAAACAAGAGGATGCGGAAAATCGAGACCGCCGCAATAATATCAGGGTGCGGGGTGTCCCTGAGGAAATCGCGGACCCGGAGGAGTTTGTCACAAAATGGCTGCCAAGCCTATTCCCGGATAAGCCAGAGGCAGACTTGCACCTTGACAGATGTCATCGGGCCCTCAGATCAAAACCTCAGCCAAATGACCCCCCAAGGGATATCATAGTACGGCTCCACTATTTCAGAATAAAAGAAGCAGTGTGCCAAATTGCTAGAGCCTCGGGCACTGTGGAGTTTGAGGGGATCAAACTCCTGATTTTTCAGGACCTTGCACCCACTACCCTGCTCAAGCGGAAGACCCTTACGCCGGTAACCAGACTTCTGAGGGATAAGGGCATAAGGTACCGATGGGTTTTTCCCTTCGGTCTCCTTGTCCTAAAAAACGGTACAGCCCACACCCTGCGAAGTCCGGAAGATCAGGACCGGTTCCTGCAGAAGCTGGGCCTAAAAGGAAAGGTCACTGACCTGAGCGATGCGGAGACGTCTTCCCTCGAGCCTGGCTGGAACTGAGTGACGCACCAACGCGGTAACTCGCAGGAAAAGTCCCTTAATTGATGTCCATCAAAGACCAATTAAGTCTTAAAAGGGCATCGCCACTGGACTGTTCGTTTGTCCGCGAGAGACAGCAATAAAGTTGGGTAATTCAATCATCCATCCAGGAGCGGCGGCCATCTTGGTGTCCCTGAGTGGAAAAATTAATAAAGAGCAGAGAAGACAAAGCAACGTCCCCTGGAGCTCCCGACGAATCTTGTTAAGACCCCGGTGGGGAAGCCATCGCAGCGCGCGTCGTGCGCCCCCCCCCCCCCACACCTCCTTTGCCCTCCTGTGCGCCCCGTAATCCCCCCCCCCTGCCTAAGGCGGATCTTAGTGACCTGAGCGGTTGCCGGCACGGAGAATGGCAGCGGAAGCAGGACACATGCGGCGGCGATAGACCACAGTTGTCCCCCGGTGAAGAAGACAAATAAGGAAGCAGGGCTTCAATGAATGCACTGTTGTTCCCCTGGTGCTTGGCGGGTGCAGGGGGGGTGGATTTGGGAGGGGGGCCTATGCATACTTTACGGGTTGGATACTGGGTGGAGGGGGGGGGACTTACCAAGCATGCCCAACAGCATAATTGGGAGTTGGGCAAAAGGTTGAGACATCCTCCTACCCATATACAAAGCAGCAAGACATATGCAGGGCGCAAATAGAACACGGAGCACAGTGTTCTAGGGGGATTAGAAGGCATACCCTAGGGGCTACCAATCCTCCCTATGACACCTAACTTGATAGTTTATACAGAAGGCTGTTCACCACCGGGGCACTAGTGGACTAACCCAATTTTCACAGAAACTGCTTAGATACCAGGATGGTGTGCCGCAGTTAAGCAAGTTGATAGCAGATTACCCAACATACCTTAGGTTACCCCTGTCCCAAACAGAGTTGTTAAAAGTTTATTCATTCGTGTGTTAAAAGTACATAGTTCGTACTGGTTACTATCTTCAAGAGAGCCGAAGGGGGGGCTCCCCCTTCCCTGGCTGCCACTATGTGGCCGAAACAGTATGTCCTGACTAGTCACAGGACATACCACAAAGTCCTTAGGGAAGAGCATGCCCGGACTAGGCCGGGCAGCCGTACAATGAGTGCAGACATTTGTAAACACTATGCTTTCCCAAAGGCAAGAGATCCAAAAAGGTCATTGACCTTAGTTGGATCTCCACAGTTGTTTCTGTTGTTGTTTTTTGTTTTCTTTCCTCCCCCCCTCCCACCCGTTGGATGGCCACGACAAGGACTCCTCCAAGACATGGACAAAGGATGAGAAGGTACAACGTACTCCACCACATCACACCCTACACGTATCATTTGTAATAGTTCAACACAACACCTCACAATGGGGTTGATTATTCTTTCCCATAATGTGAAGGGTTTGAATAGTCCGGGTAAGAGGAAGGTGGCATGTGCGGATTATCAGAGGCGACAGGCTGATATTATACTAGTCCAAGAAACGCATTTTAGCACTACCAGTGCACCAAAATACTTGGACAAACACTACCGGCAATTTTATACCTCATCCTCGGCCAAGAAAAAACAAGGGGTAGCGATTATCTTCCATAATAAATGTCCATTCCAAGTTGATAAGATAATCAAAGACAAGGAAGGCAGACACCTAATCTTGATAGGATCAATCAATGGCCAAATACTTACATTAGCAACGATATATGCCCCAAACAACCATGACCCAACATTTTTCACAACATTTTTCAACAAGTTACATAAAGTCGCACAAGGCCCAATAATCGTAGCGGGTGACTTCAACACCACCCTTAATCCTAAACTCGATAGGTCGGGTCCACCACAGCGTTATCCCAAATCTATACTAAATGCTTTGCGGCGGGGTCTAAAAAAGAATAACCTTCTAGATATTTGGAGGGAGCAACATCCCCACGATAGGGATTATACATTTTTCTCACACCCACACTTGACATATAGCAGGATCGACTACTTCTTTATCTCTAGCAGACTGGTCCCAAAGATCTCCCATACTGGGATCCATGATATTTCATGGTCAGATCATGCATCTATAGAGCTAAGGTGCACACAATTAATTCTAGATAGACCTGGAGCAAACTGGAAACTGAATGAATCCCTCCTGAAAAATCCGGAAATCTCTCAGTTAATTGCAGAGGAAATAAAACAATATTTTAAGATCAACGCCGGCTCAGTGAGCTCTCAGCTATCCCTGCGGGAGGCCCATAAGGCGACCCTGAGAGGGGTTCTTATTGGCATGGCCTCAAAAAGGAAAGAGAGGCTAAGATCCGGTTATTACAATCTAAACTAAAGCAGCTTTCAGATAATCATAAACAAACCAATAACCCAAGCATCCTTACAAAACTGAAGGATGTAAAAATCGAATTAAATCTGTTGTTAACCTCCCAGGCTGATACTTCATTGAACTGGTCGAAGAGGATGTTTTTTGATAAGGCGAACAAGCCAGATACTATGCTTGCAAACAAATTAAGATACAAAACCCCAAATTATAATATCCAAGCTATTAGAAGGAAATCAGGCATTATCTCCAGAAATCCTAAAATTATAGTGGAGGAATTCAAATCATATTATGAAAATCTCTATAACAGAGATAAAATAGCGCATAATCTTCAGACCGACAGAGCTCGTGGGAATTTTCTCGCCAACTCTAACCTAACGAAGCTGACGGTAGAGGAGAGAGAGGTCTTGGGCAGAGAGTTTACTCTAGAAGAGGTTTCCCTAGTTATCGACAACTTGAATGCGTCGATGGCACTGGGGCCAGACGGCTTCTCAGGCCTATATTATAAAAAATTTAGTGAAATATTAGCTCCCTACCTGCTCAAATTTTTTAATGCGGTACAAGCAGGATGCCCCTTCCCCGAACATATGCTCCAAGCGTCAATATCGATAATCCATAAACCAGGAAAAGATCCCCTAGATTGTAAGAGTTATAGGCCCATCTCACTCATTAACACAGATATCAAAATCTACGCTAAATTAATTGCCAACCGTTTAAGTCAGATCCTACCTAGACTAATACACCCAGATCAAGTCGGCTTTGTTAAAGATAGACAAGCGGCCGATAACATCCGACGAATCATTGATCTGCTAGAAATAGCCAATGTCAACAAAGTAAAAGTTATGGTGTTAAGTCTAGATGCCGAAAAGGCTTTTGATAGGATCGACTGGGCATACTTAAAAGATACGCTTGGAGCATTTGAATTCGATGGTCACTAAACCACGGCCATAATGGCGCTTTACGCAGGCCCAACAGCTAGAGTTATCCATCAAGGTTTCCCCTCAGATCCTTTCAAGATCAGAAGTGGAACAAGACAGGGTTGCCCCCTATCTCCCCTGCTCTTCGCCATGTGTATGGAGCCACTAGCTGCTCAAATCAGGGAAAACCCAGATATTTCAGGGATTGAAATTGAGTCCCAAGTTCACAAAATTGCTCTCTATGCGGACGATGTCCTTCTGGTATTGTCCAAGCCACTCACCTCTCTCCCCAATCTCTTCAGCTTGTTGGATAATTTTAACAAAATATCAGGGTTCAAGATCAACCAAACAAAATCAGAGGCCTTAAATGTCACAATCCCGAAAGCTGAAGAAAAACTTATATCACTTAATTTTAACTTCCGGTGGCAAAACAAGGCGATCAAATACCTGGGGGTCTTTATTACCCGTAACTTTAAGGAAATCTACAAAGCTAACTACCCCAAGCTCATCCGAGCCCTGAGAGAAGATCTAAGGCGCTGGTCAAAATTTTATATCTCATGGATAGGCAAAATATACAGTATAAAGATGAATTTACTCACACGCATATTATACTTGTTCCAAACACTCACAGTACCCATAAATCTGACAGAAATTAACAAGTTACAAGCCACCTTATCCAAATTTATATGGGGAGGCAAAAAGGCACGAATTAACAAACAAACATTATTGAAACAACCGACAGAAGGTGGCTTGGCAGTACCTTGCTTGGTATCATATTACAGAGCGGCCCAATTATGTCAAATTTCTCAATGGCAGACAAACCCCGATTTGAAAAGATGGGTGGCATTAGAGAGCACGGCTTGTTCCCCATTGGAGCTAAGCCAACTAATATGGACCCCAAAAATTGCGAGATTACAAGCTATACACCAGCCGTATTCCTCAATGACCAACTCATTAGCAATCTGGGACGCAGTCAAATTTAAATGTGGCCTTACAACCAAAAATACACTAATGACACCCCTGTGGGGGAATCCACACTTTACTCCAGGTCTAGATAGTGCAAACTTTATACTGTGGAAACACAATAATATCTCAAGACTAAAGGATCTGGAGGGAGGAGACAAAATTATAACATTCGACCAAATTAGAGTAGACAAAAAGCTCCCCCACTCTGAATTTTTTAGGTACTTCCAGATCAGAGCATTCTATAATAAAACTAACCCACATCCCCCATTGACGACATTCGAAAAGCTCTGTCTCAGAAAGACTACTACTAATTGACTCACATCGCAGTTGTATAGAGAAGTAGTCGGTTCAGCGGCCAAAGTCTCCCAGAAATTAGGGTACATGATAAAATGGGAAGCAGACCTAGGCGAGACTCTAGACGAAGAAACATGGACCCAAATAGCAACGGCAGCGGCCAAGAGCTCAATTTGTACGACATTGAAGGAGAACGCATATAAAGTCCTGATGAGGTGGTATCTGACCCCACTCAAACTATCGAAATTTACCAAAGGATACTCCCCATTGTGCCCTCAACAATGCGGAGACCCCGCGGATCTGTTACATATGCTGTGGTCCTGCCCTCGACTAGCACCGTTATGGCATACAATCAAAGATTGGCTAGAGAGGATTTTGGGCCTCAAAATACCATTTGACCCAGGGCTCTTCTTATTGGGCAGAGCTCACAGGGGAATTCCAAAAGCAGATCTCAAACTTATTGCTCACTTTGCAACAGCGGCGAGGTGCGAGATCGCAGCACTATGGAAACAATGTGAAATTCCATCAATCCCCAAGATTCGGAACAGAATTTGGTTCGTCTGCCAGATGGAAAAATGAACAAGTTTAGTTAATGACACTGGCGAAAATTTTCTAAAAGTCTGGACGCCATGGCTGGCACAGACAGACATCCCAGGAGTAGAAAGAACCACAATATTGCTTTGATAATTAGAAAGTGCGTTCTCCTATGATGCAGTAACAGATAGGAGTCTCGGGGGAGTTTAAGCACAAACAAAATACACAGGGCCAGGCGTAAAGAGGATACACCCCATGAACTTAAGGAAAACAAGGCGGCATCGAAGACTTGGTGCGGTACCGTGTTATTACAACCCCCCCCCCCCCCCTCCCTCCCTTCCCTCTCTACCATCCCCCTTTTTTTTTTTACTTCTTTATTATTTTTAATATACACCGTCAAAAATTACTGAATGCGAATGTTTCACAGTCGTTATGCATATAAAATATTGAAAATGCATGACACAGTTCTGTTCTGGCAATGTATTATGACTGTAACCTATATGAAAAACCAATAAAAATGACAAGTTAAAAAAAAAAACAATTTCCGTCCGCATGAAGGACTTTTTTCCATATAACATTTTTGTAGGTGCCACTGCCAGCTAAGAAGTTTCACTTCAAAAGTTTTTGTAACGAGCCCATTATACAGTATATATATATGGCTCAACAAATGCAGTCGCCCACTCGCCACGGGCAACTGCATTTGTTCCGCTGGCGTGTCTCTTTCCGGCAGCGTATGCTGTGGCCTGATACAGCGTTCTCCTGGCATTCTTCATCAAGTTTTGTCTTCCCCACCAGCTGCCATCAAAATGGCAGCACAGTGTCAAATGACGCCGTGTTGCCATGATGATGGGACTCTCTGTGGCCTCTGATGGCCACCCTGCAGGATGACCCAGTAGGAGAGGAGCATGCGCGCAGGCCTGGAAGTGGGAACAGGTGCACAGACCCCTTGCACACCCCAAGCGCTGTGACTGGATAGGGCAGCCGCTCGGCATGGATCGCATATGCAGCCCAGAGCGGGGAGGTATGGCGGAGTGACTGAATGACCAAGACAGCACAGGGTTTAGTCCAAGAAGGCCCCCTCAGCCTTCCTCTGTCCTCCTGCCCCACAAGCCTCTGTCCTCAGCCCTTCTCCCTTCTCTCCCCTCCTCCCTCCTCCCCCGCAGCCTCCGTTCTCCTTTCCACTCGTAAGTGGGAGAGTGTGTATGTGAGAGAGTGTGTGTGTGTGTGTGTGTGTGTGTGTGTGTGTGTGTGTGTGTGTGTGTGTGTGTGTGTGTGTGTGTGTGTGTGTGTGTGTGTGTGTGTGTGTGTGTGTGTGTGTGTGTGTGTGTGTGTGTGTGTGTGTGTGTGTGTGTGTGTGTGTGTGTGTGTGTGTGTGTGTGTGTGTGTGTGTGTGTGTGTGTATCAGTGTCTGTGTGTTAGCGCAGAGAAGCAGCTACCAATCAGAGAGGAGGCTTCTTGGGCAGGGACTACAGTCTCATGAGCCTTAGGAAGTGCACCACCTGACACCACGGCAGCCAATATGGCTCTAGATTCTCTGAGGGTAACAAGGATATTGCGCAATCAGTCCAGAGTTAGCCGGTGCTGGGAACAAGGACAGTATCAGAGGTATTATGGTCTTGCAGGGTCTATGACCCTCTGCACTAGACCAGATCCCCTCCTAGGCCCCAGCTAGGCCCTACTGAATCATGCAATAAGATGTGTGTGCTGCTACAGGGACAGGCCCTTCTTAGGTAGGGCATCTGCCCCATTTAGCTATTTGATAAGTCAGGGATACAGCTGCAAGCTGCGCGGACCTGACAATTGTGGTCTGGGACCAAGATCACCTGCAAGGAGTAGAGACGGTGCTTCATGTGGCAATCCAGCGGGTTGGTGACCACCCGACTGGACTGCCGGACGTTGGAGGACATTGCTGGAGTCGCGGATCCTCCTATTGTCTAATCAGCGCGCCTACCTATAGCTAAAGTGCACCAACAAATACATACACCATAGTGGCAGCGCTGACCACATACTGTACAAGGGTGGGGCTATATCCTTGTGGACACCAGGGTGGTGGGGTGCCCGAGGGTATGGTGGGACACGGTGTGGGTTACACGGTGGTGGGATAAGGCCTGCGAGGTGAAGGGTAGCTGTAACGAGTGTTAGTATTATCCGGTTATCACTGTTTATACATGTTCTTCAGTAAAGGTTATTCTTATCAATACTGTTGTGGATATCAGTGTTGTGGTTCCTGTGAGAGGCTACTCCCACTGCGTTGGGATACCTCTCAGGTGGGGCGCTGTATCAAGTTGTATTGTTGGTATCACCCCGGCTCCCCGTGGTGGAGGTTTGGGATTCTGCTGGAGCCACAGAGTAAAGCCAGCACCGTAGACTTCTACATACACCCACACACACACACAAACACACACACACACACACACACACACACACACAACACACAACACACACACACACACACACACACACACACACACACACAACCACACACACACACACACACCACCCACACATAATTATATATATTTAAAACCAAAGACAGAACATGAAACACAGACAGAGACCCAGTGCTAACATCCATTGACACAAAAACGTACAGTGCCTATAATCATATATATATTATATATATATATATATATATATAATAATTATATATAGATATAGATATATAGATAGATATCTTTTTAATAAATGGTCTTTTAGTTTAACTCTTTGGCCAAAGTGTCGTAAGCCCTTGAGCCACTCCAAGGCAGACCACGTCTCAAGGGTCCTAACACTATATATAATTCTTAATACCTGTACATTACCAGGAAGAATGATTTATCATAATCTGTAAATTAGTTGCATAGTTCTAAGTCTGATTGAAGCTCTTATTATATGGAAAGTAGCTGAAGCGCTCAAATGCAGGTACAATGAACAAAACAAGCCAAACCACTAAACCAGGGTACTAATGAAAATAATATAGTACTTAATGTGCAATAGTATGGGTACTATCTTCCTGAAGACAGGTGGTAGATGGTACAAGCCCACTCACCCTCAGTCTCATCGGCAGGTTCCCCTGAAAATAGGCAATACTCACATCCTGGTAGTAGGTAGGCAAGCTGTGCAGCTACATATATGCAATACAGGAAAAGGGAGACCAAAAAGCGCACCAGCAAAAACGGAGCAGGAAGGACCCAAAACAAAAAATAATTAAAAGGGCACTTTAATGTGACAAGAGACTCATCCAACGCGTTTCGAACGTCACAGAAAAAGCACTCTGTATTAGATTTGTCGCAATCAAACTGCATGCAAGTTCCCATGAGGGTGGAAGGTGAAATGGAGTCCGATTGCGATAATGCAGAATAAATGAGTACTTCAGTATTAGGTGATACCTTTTATATTTGGACTAACAATTTATGTCCTAGGACAAGCTTTCGAGAGTTCTCCTCTCTACCTCAGGTCGGCGATACTGATTTACAAAGGAATCTATGGCTAAAACAGAGCTCCGCCCACACCCCACAGCCTCCCCTTCCCCTTCCCCCTCCATGCTGTTTCTTGTCACCATTTTATTAACTTTCCATTGTCTTCAAACACCACTTTCTCATCCCACCTTATCTACATCTCTGTTTTCTTTGTTTTTCCCCCTGATTTCCTAACCTCTGTTTTAGCCATAGATTCCTTTGTAACCCAGTATTGCCGACCTGAGGAACAGAGGAGAACTCTCAAAAGCTTTTCCTATGACATAAAATGTTAGTCCAAATACAATAGGTATCACCTAATACTGAAGTTTTGGACCTATGTGTATTACACTTTGTTGTGTTGCTCAGGCTGGGGCATATCACGTATTTCATATACATGCTGGGGATTACTTCATGCTTTTCCATAACTGTAATCATTACGTCCCCCAAAGGTTTTCAAGATATTCCTGCTTCAGCTTCAGCACAGGTGGCACAATCAGTCCCTGATTCAGCACGGGTAATCCTCTGACTGATCCACCCGTGTTGAAGCGGGATATCCTGAAAACCTGACCTGTTGAGGGGTTGGAACTGGAGTTGAGAACCCCTGCTGTACTCATTTTGCAGATTGGTGAGTTACACCCCACTAAAGGAAAAAACAAATTCACACCAGTAAAGTTGCAAATAAGACATGTACAGTTCCATTTACCCCTGCAAGGTTTCTTACCCTGTCCATTCTGCTATCTGTATTGTAATTGCAATTTTTTTTATTGAAGACAGACTAAAATTGCAATTGCTTTATCTTAAAGCACCAATCTCTTGTACTACTGGGATTTTTACTACTGGGATTCGAGGGGTCTCATGGAACAAAACTTCTAACCCAGAAATAGTGATCTGTGCAAGATGGTGACCCGTGCTCAAATTGCCCTTTTTTCACAAGCAATTCAATGAGCATTGCCACTTGGCCTAATTTAGCCAATTTGTGTAATTCTCAAAAAGTGCTGGATTCACTGAAGGCTGCGTCCCTCGTCCCTCGTCCCTCGTCCCTCGTGCTCCTGACCGCGCTCATGCTTGAGAGCGGTGACGTCACCAACTCTCCAAGCAGGAGCGGTCGGCTGTCCAGCAAATTTTTTTGTAAGCGCAAGCGGGGGGGGGGGGGGGGGGGGGGGGGCAGGGGCGTGTCTTTGGCTGGATTGGGGCTGTCTGTGTGTGGCTGTGGGCATTGACTGGTGCTGATTTGTTGCTGAAGGGTCATGTGACCCTTCAGCGCGCTTGAAAATCAATTTGCAACTGTTGGGAGTGTTCTGAAGTATATCCCTCTTGGGAGCTGGGGAGCGGAGATACAGGGGGTGGGTGTGGTATGGCGACCGGCAGGCGTTGATGGGTGGGACAACGGCCTGTGTGGGGGTGGTACACGTGTCATGTGGCTGTAGGGGTAACGGTGCGCGGGGAGGTGAAGGGTACCTTAAACCGAGATAGAGTTATTAGCCGGTCTTATCTACTGTTTGATTACATTGTCTGGTGTCAGTAAAAGGTTAGGCTATCATGAGCCTGTGTGTGATACAGTGTTGTGGAGTTCGCGCTTGGTGGATAGTGCTCTCCCCTACTGGGACGCTTTGGTGGATGATATGGCCGGTCGGTAGCAGTGTACGAGGACGTGCCGCGCTGGTACAATCAAGTTTTGTTACTGTGGTATCACCCACCGGGCTCCCCCGTCGGTGGAAGTTATGGGATCTCTGCGAGCCAAACAGTAAAGCCAACCCCCTAGACTCTACCCTAATACCCAAAACAAGATGCGACACGGGTGGGAGTGGTGATCGATGGGGGACATCTTGGGGGGAGTGAACTGAGACAGCCACTCCCACCACCACACATGTCGGCACTGCGAAGAAAACGTACAGGATCCTCCACACAACACACACACACACACACACACGACACACAACACACACACACAACACACACCACACACACACACCACACACACACACATATATATATATATATTAAAAAAACAAGACAGCAACATGAAACACAGACAGACCCAGTGCTACAACATCCATTGACACAAATACTACAGTGCCTAAATCTTATATCATATATATATATATATAATATATATAATATAATATATAGATATAGATATATAGATAGATATCTTTTTAATAAAATGGTCTTTTATTTTAACTCTTTGGCCAAGTGTCGTAAGCCCTTGACCACTCCAAGGCAGACCACGTCTCAAGGGTCCTAACACTAATATAACTTCTTAATACCTGTACATTACCAGAAGAATGATTTATCATATCTGTCAAATTTAGTTGCATAGTTCTAAGTCTGATGAAGCTCTTATTATATGGACATAGCTGAAGCGCTCAAATGCAGGTACAAATGAACAAAACACCAACCACTAAACCGGGTACTAATGAAAATAATTAGTACTTAATGTGCAATAGTATGGGATAATCTTCCTGAAGACAGGTGGTAGATGGTACAAGCCCACTCACCCTCAGTCTCATCGGCAGGTTCCCCTGAAATATGCAATACCACATCCTGGTAGTAGGTAGGCAACGTGTCCCTACATATATGCAATACAGGAAAAGGGAACCACAAAGCCGCACCAGCAAAACGGAGCAGAAGGACCCAAAACAAAAAATAATTAAAAGGGCACTTTAATGTGACAAGAGACTCATCCAACCGTTTCGAACGTCACAGAAAAGCACTCTGTATTATATTTGTCGCAATCAAACTGCATGCAAGTTCCCATGAGGGTGGAAGGTGAATGGAGTCCGTTGCGATAATGCAGAATAAATGAGTACTTCAGTATTAGGTGATACCTTTTATATATTTGGACTAACAATTATGTCCTAGACAGCTTTCGAGAGTTCTCTCTCACCTCAGGTCGGCGATATGATTACAAAGGAATCTATGCTGAAAACAAGGCTCCGCCCACACCCCACAACCTCCCCTTCCCCTTCCCCCTCCAGGCTGTTTCTTGTCACCATTTTATTAACTTTCCATTGTCTTCAAACACCACTTTCCTCATCCACCCTTATCTACATCTCTGTTTTCTTGTTTTTCCCCCTGATTCTCTGAACCTCTGTTTAGCCTTAGTTCCTTTGTAACCCAGTTTGCCGACCTGAGGAACAGAGGAGAACTCTCAAAAAAGCTTTTCTATGACATAAATGTTAGTCCAGAATACAATAGGTTACACCTAATACTGAGTTTGGACCTATGTGTATTACACTTTGTTGTGTTGCTCAGGCTGGGGGCATATCACGTATTTCATATACTGCTGGGATTACTGTCTCATGCTTTTCCATAAACTGTAATCATTACGTCCCCAAAGGTTTTCAAGTAATTCCTGCTTCAGCTTCAGCACAGGTGGCACATCAGGCCCTGATTCAGTCACGGGTAATCCTCCTGACTGTCCACCCGTGTTGAAGCGGAATATCCTGAAACCTGACCTGTTGATGGGTTGGAACTGGAGTTGAAGACCCGCTGTACTCATTTTGGCAGATTGGTGAGTTACATACCCACCCCACTAAAGGAAAAACACAATTCCACCAGTAAATTGCAAATAAGACATGTCCAGTTCCATTTACCCCTTCAGGTTTCTTACCCTGTCCATTCTGCTATCTGTATTGTAATTTGCAATTTTTTTTATTGAAACAGACCTAAAATTGCAATTGCTTTATCTTAACAGCACCAATCTCTTGTACTACTGGGATTTTTACTACTGGGATTCGAGGGTCTCATGAACAAAAGCTTCTACCCCACCCAAATAGTGATCTGTGGCAAGTTTTGACCCTGCTCAAATCCCTTTTTTCACAAGCATTCAATGACATTGCCACTGGCCTAATTTAGGCCCAATTTGGTGTAATTCTCAAAAGTGCTGGATTCACTGAAGGCTGCGTCCCTCTCCCTCGTCCCTCGTCCCTCGTGCTCCTCGACCGCGCTCAATGCTGAGAGCGGTGACGTCACCAACTCTCCAAGCAGGAGCGGTCGGCTGTCCACAAATTTTTTTTGTAAGCGCAAGCGGGGTGGGGGGGGGGGGGGGCGTGTGCCAGCCAAGCCGAGACTGGTGCTGATTGGCTGAGAAGTTCATTTGATCCTTCAGTGCGCTTGAAACACAATTTTATCTGTCTCGGCAAGCACCTAGCGCCTGCGAGCGTACAGGCACGACGCACACGCGCCGCGTGAGCATGGCCGGACATATAAAAATGCATTGTGCTAACCGCACTAACCGCACTAAGCGCCAAGCACGGTCAGCGGCACAGTAGACTCAGCCTAATACTGAGACTACACATAAGACACACACACGTGTCTGGACATTCCATTTGGGTGGGAGAGGGAATATGGTGATACATAAATTAGAACAAAGCAATCATGTCTAGTTACATTGGCAAAAGAGGGTGGCGTGGCGTGCTGGGGGCAGTTATTGTGGCCATGGTGGCACAAGCCGACGCTGGACCCTAGAACAAAGTTCAACGTTTAGTAGTAACTGCTCCTATGAGAAACAGCAGCCGTTGTACTTGACCCTCAACAGCCTGAATGAAATAAAACAGAACGGCAGATTTTGCCAACACCATCTTCTTCCTCCACGTGAGGAAACACTCACTGCCACCGGGGGGAGAAGGTTTCCCAGAAAAGACTAAGGGCCTCATGCAGTAAGCCCCGATAAGGCTTTTTCGGCATTTTATAGCCGTTTTTTGCCCTCCTGATTCAGTAAGCCCCGATAAGTGGGAATTATCGGCAACTTTTCTTCCGAAAAAAAATTTTTCGCCACCCGGCTGCCGATAAGCCACTTATCGGGACTTTTTTTTCCCGCCTGAATTCAGTAAGCCCCGATCAGCTTTTCGGTGCTGATCGGCAGGCCAGATTGGAGATTTTATGGCCAATCCAGCCCGCCAACTAAAGTTGGCAACTTGCTGAAGGAGAAGCATCGGCAAGGGCGACACTTAGGAAAAATCAGCCCTTTTTCCTGCCTGTGATTGATGCCGGGGGTCTCCCGCACCGGAGCCCCCCGGCATGCATCCGAGGCAGGAAAAAGGCATTTAAAAGCCACTACATTACCTTAGCGGCTAACCGCTAAGGCAATGAAGGGGTTAACCCACCGTGCCAGCGTTATTGTGGGTAGCGGGGATGGGTGAGGGGGGTATTTGGCCCTGGGTGTGAGTTTAGGACTTGCGGGGGGGATGCGGGTATGTAATTGACAGCGCGGAACCTTTAATATATGCACATCCTTACATACTTAACACAAAACACATTTTCCTGCCACAAATTACCTTTATTGTGTCATGTCCAGATTTCTTTGTAAAATGTTTACTGGTCATATTTTGGATTGAAATAAAGTAAAATAATATACTCTTCATTTTGCAGTTGTGACTTTTCTCAGGACTGCATCACATCTCTACAATCATTGTTCTTTATGAAAAAGCAATAAAAAATGAACTGTCCCCCTGTAACTGCCGTTGTGCAGGAGGAACTAAGGAAATTAAACCCTGCCAAGTTTCAACTTGCTGTGTTTACAAAGTGACATTTTAAGAGGGGTGATGTAGCAACAAGACAGAGTTTGTACACTTGGTGCACTTCCACCGGGGAAAAGCCTCTGTTTACAGGTGCTCCTATAGACCATGCAGAGGCTTTTCTCCTCGTGCCTACACTATATCAATAGGGTGCACATTAGTGTACCTATACTATTTCTATATACTACTCTATCCTCCCACTAGCTCTGACCTTTTATTGACCAGTCCTGATTAACAGAGCTGGTGTTGGGTCAGTCCTGTTTTACTCTAATCATCTATCACGAGATTTGTACTGTGTGAACCTCTTTGCATTGGCACATATATAGTGTTATTTATAGTGGGGGGTGATAGTCTGCTTTAAACTTAAGCTGTGTCTGTCCATATAGTGTACTGAGTGTATGTGTAATTCAGCTTTTTACTTGTGCCATATTATATGGTTTTGGGACTATACCTATCCTCATATACGAAGGTCCACTTAACTTGAGATTTTACAACTATCCAGGTGGACTGAACTATATCCATATACCCTGTGTGGGTAAATTTAATCACATAGCAACGTACATCTATACCATCATTTGCCTTATTTCCTATGGTATACACCTACCCAGTCACTTGTGTTTGTGTGCCATTAGCATGGTTTTGTGGCATTTGGCAGACCTGGCTAGGATTCGCATTGGTATTTACAATCGTTGCCCTACTGTGACCCCAGGGTTTATGTACGGATACACATACTGCAGTAGAGTTCTCTACCTTTGTTTACTCTCACAAGTGGTTTATTGTAGCCACTTGTTTTGATTGTCAATACACTCAAATTAGTGTTATGCAATCAATATATTTGCGATCCAGAACCTGGTAATCCAAGTTCACATTTAGGATCTATACGTTTAATATTCGTTTTACTCCCCTATATTTTAAGTGGTTTATTAAAGTTTGTTTTAATTAATTCACTCATCACCCTCCAGATGTATTGAGTGCCCAATCTAGGTTTCTGTTCTCTGTGTGCTATCTGAAGTAGGGATAGCCTTTTATTCAGGGATAACCTCGCCTGTGGGTGTCTCTTGCAGACTAAAGCTGGCCACCCCTGTACTAGAGGCAACAACCTGCACAGTGACCTCCCACTATAGTAACAATGTCAGTGGTTATCCATAAAGAAGCGCATACATGTGTATACAAGAGAGCCGCGCCTTTCTCCAGGGATGAGAAGGAAAGCTCTGAGCTGTCGCCCTGCAGCGGCTGCACAATGATTCTCGGACCGATCTGCTGTCACAATCCGTCTTACTTTGCTGTGAGTTTATCAGCAGTCCAACTTCAGATATTAGGGCATTATCATATAAATAGGGTAAAACTGATCAATCCGCCTTTTTTTACTGCACTGAGCAATACGATATGCCAGACCTACAGAATAGACATGCTGTATTGCTGTTAAAATTGTTTCAAATGTAACAATCGCACACTTTGTATAGTGGAGTTTGAATGGGCCGTGCCATACCTGTAGTACTATAATATTGAGATAACCAGCATTGAAAACACAATCTTTATTGTAAACCTAAGACCGTGTAAAACACAACATTCCATTTCCTTAGCGTAGGAGTAAAAACATGATCGAGCACTGTTTTAAACATATCTTTAGTTAAATACCTCTATATAACTCACTACATTAAAAAAAAAACATAGGCCGAGTCATCAAGCGCGATCTCTGCTACGGTGCCGAATTGGCGATATCTGCCATTAACTTTAATAGCAGTGTTGCATATTCGGGCGCGATAGCACGGATCGGACTTTGATGACTCTCGGCAATGTCATGATATAATCCGGCCATGGTAAGGCCTATCTGACAACTGGTGTGCAAGTAAATGTTTAAAAGGGTCAAACATATCACATGTCCAGGCTGGAGAAGAAAGCAGTGGGTACAAGGTAGGATGAAGAGAGAGTAGGAAACACTGTGTGAGAGAGCCCGGAACCATGAATAATTGTCTTGCATTGCGTGCTCACGCAGGGTGTCACTAGTTACATCACTAGTGAACAATAGGCTTGTTCACTTCTTACAAATGGCAAAGCTCTGACCTTTTAACATTAGGACTTACCCCTTGATCCACCCGCTTTCTTAATTCAGGAGAAATAACAACCCTACAGTCCAAATCTCAAGGTGTAGGCATCCAAAGTTATCCTACAATATCAAATATACAAAACTGAATGCAATGCTACAGAACAACAAAATGAAGCCCGCTGAATGTATAACAGAAGTATAAGATTCAACACGATCGTGATTACAACTATGGTTATCAGCAATAATCATTTCTGCGTGCCATCTAATGTAAATAATTGCTCCAATATAATGTCTGTCTGATTTGTATATAACATTCAAGGAGTCGCATACAATGAAGAATTGCTACCAGCGGATGTAATAAAGTGATGTTCAGTCAAACGAACACTGCAGTGGTGATTCTTGATGAATTGTGCTCGGAGTGGATCTGATGCTCGTACAGTCGCTGCAAGTTCATAGTCTCTAGGTGTGTGTGTGTATATGTATATATATATATATATATATATAATCTATATATATCTATATATATATTTCATGTGCAAACACAGGGTGGTTTGTTATAGAGGACTGGGCTTTCTTCTGGGCCAGTTCAGCTTTCAGTACATTCAAGTCCAACGATGCCTGCTTTCTCATCTGAAAATATATTATAGGAAATATACAAACAAGTGCGTATAGTGTGAGCAATTCATTATTAAAGTAAAATATAGTTACCTTCATTTCAATAATGAGTTTAATTCTTGCATTATCCAGTTTGCGCTTCAGTTGATCAATGTCATGTTGTTTTGTAGTTATCTGTATTATTACACCATTCTACGGCGACAGAAACAGAATGCATTAAACTGAACAAGTGATAATATTATTTGCTTTCTGTGGAAAATGTATGTGCTTTTATTCTTCACTTCTGTAATTAGAACAGTTTGTTCTGCATTCTATTTGACTTGGGATGGAATCTTTACACAACAAAGAAAAAAGAGTCAATGAACAACGTGCCTTTAATACAGTCATTACAAAGGGATAAGTAATGTTGCAGCTTTATTAGTGCAACGGAAATGCATCACCCATGTTATTGTTTGTGGTGGCTGGTAATGGACAGACACGATTTTACATGTAATGCTTTGACATTTTGGCAATGCAAAATTGTGTTGGTTTATTAACAATGTGTCACGATTGTTATTTAATTATACCAAACTGTTACATTTAACCTTTCATGCATTAGTTCACTTTGATTTTAGGCTTGACTGTACTTAAAAACATCTTCTGCGCACACCAAATTAATCTAGGGTTCCACAAAATAAAAATATTATCCTGGGACTGGCATCTCTTAAAGCTGCAGACCAAGCAATATCCTGTGTGGTTTTTTTTATAAATCAGTTCTGTACTATGAGAACATAATTTAAGCATTTATTTTTTACTTTTAAAACCACTCTGAAGGACATTGTTAATGTATTATAATGGAACAAGCATTTTTGTTTCTATAGCAACCATATACAAAATTGCATCCTCTTCTGAAACAGGCTCTGGCACACCCCTTTCTGAGCCCTGCCCTCTCTCTAGCAGTGCACCAATTGTATCTAGTGACTGCCTGGTCACATGATCTTCAACACAGAACTTTGCCTCTTTGGTCCTTTTCTGCTGCACTGACAGCCATTTAGTGAACCCCTGACTTGAATCTTCGTCGATCGATCACAGGAGAACAGATTGATCAGCAACTTAGCTAATTACTTATCATTGTGTGGGCTGTATTGATGCACATATTAAAGGGGAAAAAATAAACTGTAAACAAAAAAAAAACAGCAGCTTGCACTGCTGCTTTAAGGATTCGTGTCTCTCCGACATTGGTGGCAACTAGGAGGCACTTGGAGAACTTCCTATTGTAGTCAACACTTATTCTCTTCCTACCCAGTAACCATGTATTGCAAGTGAACATGGTGCTGGTTGTAGCCAGGATTGCCACCTTCAACTGACGGCCAACCCGGAGAAGAAAAAAAATCCCTTACTTGGCGGCATGCTGCGGTGGCGTCTCCCGGCATCCTGCTGCAACTCCCTCTCCAACTGCACTGAACATGGCGCGCGGCGTCATATGACGCCATGGCAATGGAACACTCTGTGATTTCATGGCAAATGACGCCGCGTAGCGTCATGATGTCATATAGCATCCCATTGCCATGGCAACACTGCGTCACATGACGCCGCGCAGCCATGTTCAGTGCAGTTGGAGGGGGAATTGCAGCAGATTACCGGAGAATACCGGAGATACGGATGCCGCAGCTGCAGCACGCCGCAACCCGCCGCCGTAGCCCAGAGGAAAGTACCTGAAATCCGGGTCAAACCCGGAGGTGGCAACCCTGGTTGTAGCTAAGATTTAAGAGAGTACTCATAAACATGTCTAGGAAGAAGTGGGACTGCTGCACAGTTAACCAATTTGCAGCTGGATAGGCCAACAACCCATGTTGGGTGATGGATCTGAACTGGCCTTTTAGTTAGTACAATGTACTTGGTTCCCGGATTCCTTGAAGGACTTCCTAAACCTAATCAATCGTTGCAGGCCCTTCTCACTGCAAAAGGGTTATAAATGTGCATTCCAGAACCGTGGTTTGGGTACTTAGAATAAAGAACAGTATGAATAGACAAAGGAAGGGTGTCTGTGTAAAAAATACAATCAATATCTGGCAACACAACATCACTGCAACTGCAACCCTTCCTATGAGACGGTGGTAACTGGATCACTTTACCTTTGAATTAGCAGCCAGGGTTGGATACTTGGAGTGTATTTTATTGCCCCTGGCTGCAAGCTGTGTCAGCAGTTTCTGGTAGTAAACCTCGAAGTCGCGTTGGCGCTTGTGCAATGTCTCCTCCAGCATACATGTGGCCTTCTTTGTTTCAAAATATTTCTTTTTCCAGGAATCTCGTGCTGTGAGAAATGTGTGATAAACGCTGCGATTTCCGGTGGGAAAAAAACTAAATAATTCAGGGGCTGAGGAGTTATAAGGAGATCGTGCAAAAATATTGTGGATAAGATAAATTACATTTTTGGACAGATGCATGGTATATATGGTATATAATTAAAAGTGCATTTACTCTTTCAAATGTGATTTCCCTTTGTTCATTGTCAGGGATATTTATGTGGGGAAAACCTTTTGTTTAGTTCTTTAGGGATTAACTAAAAAATCCACACAGTGATTAGAAAATGATTAGGTATGGCGCACCAACAGTAAAAAAATGCTTTTTATAGCCTAATTAATATTCATGCCATGTTCACGAAGCTCCATTGATGTTAACGCCAGGAAATAACAATATATTATGTAAGTCACACCTAACTTGCATTTCTCCCAATCCGACCCCAAAATAGGGATTTTCCAGGAAAGAGAGTTACTTCCCTATGGGAGTAACGCCAAGACACCAATAACTTCACAACACTATCCTTAGACAATGTAAATGAATCCTGTGCTAATGGCCTTTATTTTTGCATGTAATTACCTTCATGAATAAGTCATTAACTCTTAAAATACTGGTCCTTCCTGTTTTAGGTAATAGCACTTTATGTGCCTTAAATTAACAGAGCTCAGTGAATCATATTTATGCTGTGTCTGTCTATCTATATATATATATATATAAACATTCATTTTTGAGAAATTGGTGTGTAGGATACATAAATGACCGTTATTTGTAATACAAGGACATCCTTTAAGCCAGGCCTGCACAACATACGGCCCGCGTGCCACCTGGACTCCATGTGCGGCCCGCGATGCCCTCCTCCCCCCCCCCCCCTCTCCTCCTCATCCCCTCCCCCTCCTCCTCCTCCCACCCCCCCTCGTGGCAGTGTGTCAGTGTCAGTGTGGCTGTGGCAGTGTGGCATTGTCAGTGTGGCAGTGCCTGTGCAGGTCAGTGTCTGTGCCTGTGCAGGTCAGTGCCTGTGCAGGTCAGTGCCTGTGCAGGTCAGTGCCTGTGCAGGTCAGTGTCTGTGTCTGTGCAGGTCAGTGCCTGTGCAGGTCAGTGCCTGTGCAGGTCTGTGCCTGTGCAGGTCTGTGCCTGTGCCTGTGCAGGTCTGTGCAGGTCAGTGTCTGTGCCTGTGCAGGTCTGTGCCTGTGCAGGTCAGTGCCTGTGCAGGTCAGTATCTGTGCCTGTGTCTCTGCAGGTCAGTGTCTGTGTCTCTGCAGGTCAGTGTCTGTGCCTGTGCAGGTCAGTGTCTGTGCAGGTCAGTGTCTGTGTCTGTGCAGGTCTGTGTCTGTGCAGGTCAGTGTCTGTGCAGGTCAGTGTCAGTGGGTTGGAGTTGGGTGTGGGGGGGGGGTGAAATTGTGGGTGGACCGGGGGAGGGGGGGGGGGAGAAGATATGATGAGGATAATGATGAGGGGTGCTGGGGGAAATATGATGATGATGATGATGATTTTACCCGTGCGGCCCAAATCAGTTTTCTTTGGAGCAGTTCGGCCCTTCTCACTATACAAGTTGTGCAGGCCTGCTTTAAGCCTTTGCAAGCCAGCTCCTGTAATAATACATGCAGCTCGTACCTTGATATCTCCTCAGTTTGTATTGTTCTAACAATGCTTTAGCTTTCTTGACCAGCTCCTCCCTTGATTTTTCCAGACGATTTCTCTCTTCCTTTAACTGATTTAGCTGTTCCCGGACCGCCTCTCCTAGACAATAAACCCGTACAAGAGGTCCTACATGTTCAAACATCTTCTCTTCCATTGCAAACATTAAGCCCCATATTTACCAGTGTTCTGCTTTAAGACGGCCTCCAGCGCTGGAGGACACGTTACAGCCAATTGAAATCAATAGACTGTAAGGGGCCTTTCAGCGCCGATGGGTGTCTTTGGCAGAAGACTGCTTAGTAAATATGGGCCTGTATATCATCTGTGCAGAAGTTTGTTTTAGTTAATGAAACAAGTTTGCATCCATTAGCATCGCTTGTATCAGTAATTAATATGCAGATTGGTTACGTGACATAATATGGATATTTAGATATTCTAATACCATCTGATTTTATTTATTTTACTAGTGCCACAAAGGCAGAAACTGTGTCTAGCTCGGAAACTTACATCTAACGGAGTGAAAACAAATCCACGTGATACATTTTACATGTAAATGGCCTATTTATCAATATCTCCCGGCTGCAAAACGAGACCAAATAAATTACTCCAAATCTATCAAAGTAAATGTTGCTATTTCTTGCTCCGTTTCACACTGGAAGACCTGGGTTATGTAGACCCTGTAGTGGTGATGTCAACGCCTCATTGTACCAGGGGAAATGGAGATACATTTTATGTATCCAAGGTCCAAGGTAAGATCTCTTCACCAATGTCAGTTAACATGAGTTTCTGGTATCTCTTTTTCCCACCAGGAATAAACTTGTTAGACCTTAAAGATTCACATTAAATAACATATATAAAGACATTTTATGTTTGTATCACAACCTCCTAAATTTCCACTATTTTCCCCTATGGTTCTAGTTTCTGTGACGTATTCCGTTATATACATTCTCACTATTTCACTTATGTTAGTGCCTGCTAATTCTTCTTTTGAGTGAAAAATCAACGTTGCTTTATTTATTTTATCTAATTGTATGAAAAGGTGGAATTTTGCAAATACTTTCAAACTCGTACTACAACGTCTTAAGAGTTCTCCCACTAGACTCTCCCCAGGAGAAATATGTATATATAGTAGACAAACAATTGAAATGGAAGAGCTACAGTATTTATCAAACCATTAGTTTTACCAATGAATACAATCTCATTCAAAGTAATTATATTTTTAATCTTGTCAGTGGAACTGTTTTTAGTCCTTGTTGTGCCTTAATATGCTCTTAAAAATAACACCCATGTGGCCAAATTCACGATATTGTTCCAAGCATTAGGTCGTCTTAACTCCCACTAAAATCAATGATCTTCAGTCCTTCTAAAATTATTTTCTACTTACTATGGGTTGGAACTTTGATTATTGGAGACTTGATTGTAGGAAAAGCCAGCAAAGGAGGAGATGGGGGAGGAAGGTATTGTGCTGGCTGAGGTAGAAGTCTAGGAGAATTATCACCAAACTGTAAACATATATCATAGATATGCAACATGTATAGAAAGATAAGAGATACAATAACATGCCAACTTGGCAATATGCACAAACTCATCACACAACCCATTCTATGCCTCATAGGATCTACATCTGTATTAGTAACTCAGCCCACACATTGTTATGGTTCAGTGAGACTTTACCTGCTGGGGGACTGTAAAACATTTCTGTGCATAAGAGCTAAACATGCTAAAGACGTGATATAGATCAATGGTTTCCAACCTTTTTTTGGTTAAGGAACCCTATGTGAAACTCTGAGGAACCCCAACCATCTCTAACAGCGCATCCGACATCAGATGCATTTTAAATTCTTCTGCATTTGGTACAATTTGAAAATTACCTGAAAGTTAAAGAGAACCCTTTAGGGATGCCCGGGGACCCAAGGGTTCCTAGGAACCCTGGTTAAAAAACACTGATATAGATGGTTCAACAATTTGTTTTACTTTAAGATGCAAACTAAAAAATGCACCTTTTATTTATTTTTTAAACATTACATTTATTTTTCTATTCAACCTAATCAAATACACCACGAGTCACAAGTTGTTGTTATTTAGTAATTTCATATGAATGCTGCAGAAGCCTTCTACACCTTAGTTATTAATAATAATAATAATACTAAACATTATTACTGTAGCATGTTACCTGATCAGTCTGTTTTCCAGTTGGACTCTTTGCAAGATCTGTCGATGATAACTGCTCTTGGCTTATGGAAAACAAATCAAGAACAATAATAATGTTAATTATTATCTAATTTTCTCTTAAGCAAGAAGTAAAAGCTGTTTTTAAATTAATATTTCACCTAAACATCATTTTACTAAGATTGAAAATGAAATGGCGCTTTAAATGGAATCTGGGAAGCAGAATCTTTACTGATCGATCACGGGAGAACGGATCGATTGCCATCAAGGCAAGGAACTGCTGCTTTAACAAGGTCTCGCTCCCGACTCTTATACACGTCCACTCCTGAAAAACTCAGCTTGATACTTTAAAGCAGAAAATTCCACCCACTGGGGGGACACCAAGACCT
This sequence comes from Ascaphus truei, assembly GCA_036426205.1. Lineage (NCBI taxonomy): Eukaryota > Metazoa > Chordata > Amphibia > Anura > Ascaphidae > Ascaphus > Ascaphus truei. The sequence goes on from CM071576.1 coordinate 4,091,573, forward strand.
GAACTGTACTATTTTCAGCTTCATAAGTCCCTGAGGTACTAACCGGTGCAGTTACCGGGTTTGAATTTCCCTCCATGGAAAAGCAAAATGACTTCCAAATCTCGGGCCAATAGGAAGCTGCAGCATCATCGGTCGGGACTTCCTATTGGACGACTATTTAAATCCCCTTTAAAAACCAGGAAGTCATACCAGTAACTTCACTGCTAAGTGTCTCAGAACCAGGGGTCCCCAGAGCTGAAAACAGTGCGGATCAGCTCCGGGGGGCCCCTGATTCCCATACAGCACAAAGGGGGTCAGTTACAGGGATTGCTGCTTTAAAGAATAATATTGATGGTTATTTTTCCCTATTGAAATGACAATAAGGACCGAGCCCCGGTGTACTTGTCACTTATGGTTGGAAATAATTTTAGAACTTGGTACAGATCATTTAACATAAAAAAGGGATTCAGATCTATAGAGATAACATCATGAAAACAGTTTGATATAATTCCCCTTTTTACAATGCACCAATAAAGAAAAGCCTGCTAATTTAACACCGTACTGCAGGCAGAAAAAAAATAGGATAGCATCCAGCGAGTGTAAAAACATAAATGCCACGTACATTACAAAACACTGCCAAGAAGATCAAAAAAGGAAATTAAAAGACTTAGGGGGAAAGAGGAAAAAGAGAAGCGAACAAAAAGCATTTTTCCTGTAACATTGTATTTCCCATAATGTATGTCTTTAATCTGAATATCATCCACCCACACATTATGACGTTGTACTAATGTCCTTTCATTTGTAGACAATACATTTCTGCGCGTGAAAATATATTATTTCATTCCACTCAAATTGAACTGGGGAAAAAAAACATTACTCAGGGCATAAAACCACAATTATAGCACCTATCTCTCAAGAGAAAACCATCTTTTACTTCAGGTATGTATCTCCGGATCCCCGGAGCTGAAATGAACACGTTTCAGCTCTAGAGACCTCCGCTTCCAAACATGAAAAAGAGCAGGGGGCCAAAAAAACCCTAGATGGAGGAACGGCTCATTATAAAGCAGCGACATTGGAAATAATGAGTTCCAGGCCCCTGGGTTCTAAAAATGGCTTTCTTTCTCAGCCATGATAACTGCAGATATGGAATAACTGCAGCTTTCCCTGCTCAGTCAGCGGCCACCGCAGTGTTTTTCAACCAGGGTTCCTAGGAGCTCTTGGGTTCCCCGGGCTTCCCTAAAGGGTTCCCTGCAATTCTCAGGTCATTTGAAAATTGTACCAAACAAAGAAGAATTTACAATGCATCTGGTCTCAGACGCACTATTAGAGAGGGTTGGGGTTCCTTACAATGCATCTGATCTCAGACGCGCTATTAGAGAGGGTTGGGGTTCCTTACAATGCATCTGATCTCAGACGCGCTATTAGAGAGGGTTGGGGATCCTTACATTGCATCTGATCTCAGACGCGCTATTAGAGAGGAATAATTATAGGGTTCCTTAACCAAAAAAAACGTTAAACACTGCACACTGTGTATTCTTTGGTGTTTCACGTTGTGTTTTTCAGAACTAGATATTCATACCTGAATTTAAAAAGCTTATGAATTATTTAAAGGATGTGACTGGAACACAATACTTTCAATGTATTCCATTCCCATTTTAGCATGTTAACGGGGTGGGGGGCATATAAACGGGACATACTGTATCCCTGTTTAAATAAAGCAGCCTCAGAGCTCTGAGAATCCAGCAGAGAGTTAATTGCAGCCACTCAATTAACTAGTCTCCACCTGGACTAATGAGAGCTCTGTAAAAAGCCTCATATGAGACACAGGAGAGAGATTCCTTAGTTCACATTTGGGCTGACAGAAGGAGAGCAGAGAAGCCTGCACACAGACACTGTCTTGAGCACAAAGGCTGTGCTGAGATCAAGACACCCAGACACCTATATTTCCTGGACACAGAGGACCCAGGAACCTGCCAGAGACTGACACGGAGGGCCACCTGCTTAAGGTACCTCCTGAGACTTTGGGGTGATAGGCTGGTAATGGGAATATCCCTCCAGTCCTGCAGATAGTCTGGGGAAGTACGTTAGCCCTTACACAGGGATAGGGGTTTGTTATTTTGTTGTTTTTGTATGTGTTGCCTGGATAAAGGAACAGGCTCAATAAAGCCAAGATAATTTCACCTTAATCGGTCTCCATTACATGTACCTCTGCACACGTCTCTTACATAGTGTCATACATACATACATACATGTACCTCTGCACACGTCTCTTACATAGTGCCATACATACATACATACATGTACCTCTGCACACGTCTCTTACATAGTGCCAAACATACATACATGTACCTCTGCACACATCTCTTACATAGTGCCATACATACATACATGTACCTCTGCACACGTCTCTTACATAGTGCCATACATACATACATACATGTACCTCTGCACACGTCTCTTACATAGTGCCAAACATACATACATGTACCTCTGCACACATCTCTTACATAGTGCCATACATACATACATACATGTACCTCTGCACACGTCTCTTACATAGTGCCATACATAGATACTGTGACAGAGTTACTGACTCAGTAGGCTGTGACAGTGAATGGAGAGACGCTGCAGCCAGTTCACAGCGTGTTAATCTCCTCAGACAGAAAGAAGCACACCTGCAGCCTAATTAAGCAGGAGGCCTGAGAGACTGCAGGTTTAAAAGCAGGAAGTGACACACACACAGAGAGCTTGTTTTTCCACAGGAAGGTGGAGAGAACTCTCCCGGCTAGGAAGCCGTTGCTGTTGCTCTGGTCCCCCAGTCCTGCGAGGAGCTTTGCTGCTGGGACCAGCTGGGACCCCAACCCAGGATAAAGATCAAGATCGCTGCGAGGCTGGACACAGCCTGCTCCCCGGAACCGTGTTCCTGTTTGCTACTGGAGCGGCAAAACAGATAAGACTTTATTCTTATACGTATCGTTATCCTTTGTGTAGCATGTTTTGGGCATGACCAGATTAGCTGGCTGTCCTGTTAGTAAGGGCTCAAGAAGTGAGTTAGTGTCCCTAACGGGACTAGGCTTTAATTTTCAAGAAAGTAGTTTCTTAAAGGGACAGTGCACCCGTACTTATTTTGGTTGTGGCTAATAAACCACTAGTGTTTTAAAGTTTCCCATCATGTCTAGCGTCTTACTGACCCCGCCGCGAGGCCGTCCTGCCACAATACATGTACCTCTGCACACATCTCTTACATAGTGCCATACATACATGTACCTCTGCACACGTCTCTTACATAGTGCCATACATACATACATACATACATGTACCTCTGCACACGTCTCTTACATAGTGCCATACATACATACATGTACCTCTGCACACATCTCTTACAGGGCACTTGTAGTTTTCTCATTTTGTGTTAAGATATATCAGTTCCTGTTACCGTTTCCAGTGAGGATTTTCTAATTCCCTGTCCCCGAGTGACTCGGAAATCCCAGAATCCGTTGTTGTGTTTCTTCCCGGCAATTTCTTAATATCTTTGGATACACAATCATGTTCCATTTTTTTACCGGCAACAATGGGGGTTTCTTCTAAGAAAACAGAATTGTGCAAATTAAAACCCCAAAGTCTTAGCTGCCAACAAATTACCAAAGAGATATTTTATTACAAAGTAGAGCAAGTTGTAATTCTATCCTCATTAGTACCCAAAACCTATTAGACATTATAGATCAGTCAACCCGTATTGTATCTTACCATCATCACTGCGTGGGAAGCTCCACTATCAAGAGAGACGTTATCTTGGAAACAGCCAAACAAGTAATAATGATACAAAATTATATATATAATGATGTCATGACATCACTATGCAAGGCAGTGGGCCGTCCCCAAGCCAGCGGGCGGCAGAAACGTAAGTCCGCCACTGGGTAACTAAGAAATTGCTGAAGGCTCCATGCAGTCCATGTATTTCAATTCTCTATTGAAAAACAGACATTTCATCTCAAATGTTAACACAGATACCCAGCAAGCTCAAACTCCCACACCCACCACAAAGTGAATATATATTTATGTCAACCAGAGAGCTACTGAGCGTGGCAATTGTAATAACAAGAGACAGGGGTGCCCAATGCTGATCCAATTGACAAAACATATAAAGTAAAATACTTCAATAATAATAATTGGTTATTTAGTTAACCCTTTGGCCAAAGGCGTCATAAGCCTGCATACCAACGTCAGGTATAACCAAATAATGCAGGTCCTACACTACACTGTGAACCCTTCTTTTGCCTCTGTGAGAGGGGAAAACCATAATGGGTCTTGATCCTACAGCAAGTGAAATGACCTTCCAGTTAAAAGGGTGAAGGAGGAGGAGTGAGCTCTGGGGGTGAGGTGCCACAGCCTCCAAAGAGACATAGGTTAACACAGATACCCAGCAAGCTCAAACTCCCACACCCACCACAAAGTGAATATATATTTATGTCAACCAGAGAGCTACTCCTTCACCCTTTTAACTTGGAAGGTCATTTCACTTGCTGTAGGATCAAGACCCATTATGGTTTTCCCCTCTCACAGAGGTAAAGGAAGGGTTCACAGTGTAGTGTAGGACCTGCATTATTTTGGTTATACCTGACGTTGGTATGCAGGCTTATGACGCCTTTGCCAAAAGGTTAACTAAATAACCAATATTATTATTGAAGTATTTTACTTTATATGTTTTGTCAATTGGATGCAGCATTGGGCACCCCTGTCTCTTGTTATATACAATTGCCACGCTCAGTAGCTCTCTGGTTGACATAAATAATATTCACTTTGTGGTGGGTGTGGGAGTTTGAGCTTGCTGGGTATCTGTGTTAACCTATGTCTCTTTGGAGGCTGTGGCACCTCCCCCCAGAGCTCACTCCTCCTCCTTCACCCTTTTAACTTGGAAGGTCATTTCACTTGCTGTAGGATCAAGACTCATTATGGTTTTCCCCTCTCACAGAGGCAAAATGAAGGGTTCACAGTGTAGTGTAGGACCTGCATTATTTTGGTTATACCTTGACGTTGGTATGCAGGCTTATGACGCCTTTGGCCAAAGGGTTAACTAAATAACCAATTATTATTATTGAAGTATTTTACTTTATATGTTTTGTCAATTGGATGCAGCATTGGGCACCCTCTGTCTCTTGTTATATTTCATCTCAAATGTATGACCTCCTCAGTAAAAACAGTTCATTTCATTCAATAAGACTAGGGTTGCCAGGTGTCCAGTATTGACCCGGACTGTTCTTTATATGGACACTCTGTCCAGTAAAGAAATAGAGGTAATACTGGACATGTATGTGTCCAGTATTACCTCTCTGGACATAGTGACCTGACCGGCTTGGGCAGGGGTGCGGTATTTCCCTGCGCAGGGAGCGAGCAGGGCTAGTGGGCTTGGCAACGGCCTCCATCCTGATTGGCTGCATTACCCAGGAGCAGCCAATCAGGAGTAGCTGTCAGGAGCCTGGGGATGGTGCCAAGGAGAGGAGGAAACAGCATGCAGCAGATTGCAGTGTGTGTGTGTCGAGCGCGTCGCACCTCTCACCATTGTGTCCAGTATTTTTGGAGAAGCCGCCTGGCAACCCTAAATAAGACAGGACCCTTATATTTGATTGCAGGAAGTTGATATATTATTCACTGTATATTAACCAGCTTCTCACCATGATTAATGCATTCTGATTCTTATTTTCATCATCAGAACTGCAGCGACTATATACAGTAATACAGTACCTTTCCTCGTGGATACAATGTGGTTCTCCTTGCTCTGAACGTCTCCTTGATACTGTATCATATTTATGTTTGGCACAACCTCCTGTCCTTTCCTGTTCCATATAAAAGTATCATCGTCCTTTTCCTCTTGAGAATGTACGGCTGCTTTCGTATTACTTTCATTAGGACTAATTGACTGGTCCCGCTCAGGAACAGTCAGTCCTTTTAGTACAGACCCATTAAATCCAGTATACTCAGCGCTATTTTGCTGGTCATCTGGCGTGATGGATGACCCATAAGTACTTCCCTCATAATCTGCTCCAGGAAGTAGATACAATTCTGGTTGTATGGCCTAAAAAGCAGAACAAACATGAACACTTAGTGCCGATCGAGTGCCAAAGTCAACGGGAGATTGTGTGTGATTACAGAGGTCTGGAACTCGCCTGAATTTGTTAAGGGCAAAATGTTCAGACAAAATTGAAGCAAAATTGTCAAGTATCACAAAACAACAATGTACCCTGAGATATGCCTTTTGGTGCACGGAGAGAGAGTCCTATTTTAATACATTTTGACACAGTATATAACTCTCTCTCCTAAAACCCATATTTCAAGCTGCAGATATTTTTTACTAGGGAAACTGCTTGCAAACTTTTGAAAGTTAGAAAAAATACAACGTTCCCCCCAAAAAGTTTGCACATCTCTACACACAATAGTGCCCTGATCGGCACTATCACGGTTTAATGAATAAAACTGGAGAATAACTATTTTGTACTTACATAAGGTGGAGCAAATAGTTTCAGCTTCAGGTCTTGTTCTTGTTTTGCTTTTACCTACATGCATCGAAATGATGAAATTAATATGTGAATGACACAGATTTTTTTGCTTGCTTGTTATACTGATTATAATACAGCTTTGGGCGCCACAATACGGCACTATAACTATAACTTGCATGTGCCCAAGTGGATTTTCAAATCTTTAAGAGAATAGTAAGAATATATCAATGTAAATTTGAGCAAAGTTAATCTGTAAATGCTCCACTACTGTAGCTATAAAAAAAAAAAAATAAGAATACTAATTTTACAAGTAGCTTGAAGTGTGCAATAAATGATCAAACTAATGCACATGTAAGTGAATTAACTGTCAGAATGTAACAGAATTGAAAGTGCACTGATACTGATTTATAAAAGGAACAGAGCAGGAGAGGCTGAAATGATTAAACCTTTTACTCAAAGGGTTAACAGAAGCTGGTTGCATGTGTCACACTTCTGCCAAGTGACACATGGCAGAAACTCAATTTTTTTTTATAATCTATTGTCAACCTAAATAGTGAAATATCAGTGTCCAAACTGAGTTGTGCAACAGCTTTGCATGTTGTGAAACACCATCACTGAGAAACTGAGCAAATATCTGGCCACAAAACAATAAAACAATGTTGCCAGGATCCAGAACAGAAAGATCATCTGCTTATACTGTGTGATCATCGGGGAAATAACCAGACACACCATACAAGACAATCTTTCGGGGGCCTTGAAAATAGTTTCTTCAGTAAGTAACTGAATTCATATGAACACTTCTGCGGGTGGGACCCTGCAGTGCATTGTCCTGCACTGAAGAACAAATGTTTTATCTTTGTGTACTTGTCAGGTTAAAGATGTGTTTCATCAGAGTTGTGAAGCTGGAAGGTCAGGACATCGTTATTAAAGCGGCAATCCAAGCAGCCTTTATTTCTCCATGTTTTAACATAGGATTGAAGCAAGGAGTCTTCGCAGCCGAACCCCTTAATTGTAGCTCCGGGGAACCCCTGCTTCGAGAGATACTTCTGTAGAGAGCAATCCATTACACTAGAGGTTCTCAACTCCAGTCCTCAAGAACCCCCAACATGTCAGGTTTTAAGGATATCCCTGCTTCAGCACAGGTGGCTCAATCAGTGGCTCAGTCGAAGGTTGAGCCACCTGTGCTGAAGCAGTGATATCCTTAAAACCTGTCCTGTTGGGGGGGGGGGGGGGGTCTTGAGAAGTGGAGTTGAGAACTACTGTGTTACACATTAATGGTGTAAATATAACAATAACCAAACCTTTTCCAGGTTTTTAGGAATGCCCCTCACACGTGTATCACATGTAATTAAAAAATTATATTTTATCATTGAAACCAAATGCAAGCAATGCCATAAAACGACACTTTCAAGATTATAAAATTACACTTTCAAGATTATCTGTAGATAAAATAAATAACCCCAACCAGAATCAAATATAATTATTTTTAGGGTTATAACACTATGGGGCCTGTTCTATAAACCTCAATAACCCTCTTATCTACGCCTTTTCGGCCAAAATGCCTACTGCTCTTCTGTAAGCCTCAATAAGTGGGCATAAAGGCATGAATCGCCAATTTTTTCAGCCGTCCAAAACACTTCGCCAGGTGAGCGGCGATAAGCCCCTTTTCGGCAGTTTCTGAAACTCGTGCAATTCTAGTAGCCGCGATTAATTTATCGATGCTAGTTGCGGCTTTAGAATGGCGAGTTTCTCCCAAAATCCTAACGCCAGGAAAAGTTGGCATGAAGCTGGGGAGAACCTGCTGAGAAGGCTGCAAGAGAGGGATTTAGGGGAAAAAATTCCTGCATCAGATTGATGCCGGGAGTCTCCGGAGCTGATACACATTAATACCAGCACCGGAGGCCCCCGGCATGAATCCCATGCAATAAAAATGCATTTACAGGCAACTTCATTACCTTAGCGGCTGACCACTAAGGCAATGAAGGGGTTAACTACCAGTGCCATGTTTATTGTGGGTAGCGGGGGTAGGTGAAGGTGGTATTTGGCCCTTGGTGGGTGTTTAGGTCTTGCGAGGGGGGTTGCGGGTGGAGTTAACCCTTCCATTACCTTTGCAGTTAATACCGCTATTGTAATGAAGGGGTTAACATCTCCCGCTACCCACCCGGTAGGTATAAACGCCCACCCAGGGCGTCCTCGTCAGCATACTCCAGGTCCATGTCCTCAGTTGCCAGCAAGAGTACATGAAAAATACAATCTAATAGCCCCTAACCCATTAATCACCTTAGTGATTAATAACCGCTATAGTAATTAAGAGGTTAACCCACCCTCCCCCACTGCCCACCCAGGAGGCCTAACCATCCACCCTAGGCCCACTATACCCACCCTCTACCCATTGATTGGCACAGTGGTTCATCATACCCATATAATATGGGCATGATAAGCCACTATAGCACTCAATGGTTAACCTAATACAAATCATTAAAGCCAAAAATACACAAGAATAAAATAAATACACAAGCACCTAAACACCCCAACAATAAAATAATTAAAAAGCCTAATAGTACACATGAATGAAAATTATCTATCACCAAAACAGCAAAAGAATAAAAATTATATTATGCCAAAACATAAGAATTACATTAAATAAACTTCTATCCAACCAATTCAAGAAATAAAACTACTAGCCAACAAATCAATTAAATAAAAAAAACTAGCCAACAAATCAATTAATTAATTTAAAACGCTAACCAATCCTTAAATGTAGTAAAAACAAGCCATCCAAATTCCAAACAATAAACAGAAATAGAAAAAATAACAAATCAATTGAAAACAAGCATTTGCCACAAAAATTCATTGCCTGACACTGTATTTTTGGACACAGATACATTATCAGTCAATGGGCAAGCAAAAAAATAAAAATAAATAAATACAATAAAAAAAACTGAAAAAACACAATTACATACAGTCAATATTTATCTTACCCTTAGAAGTCTTCACCCTGGATAATAGTTTTTTTGCTCATTACAGTACTGTATGTGTTGAGGGGGGGGTTTAACCCCTTCATCAACATCGCAATATTAACCGCTAAGGTAATGAAGCTATTTTAATAAAAATGGTTTTACTAGTGTACGTGAGCAGGGGGTCTCCTTAGCAGAACCGCGTTGATTTGAGGTCCGGGGACCCCCTGCTTCCCAAGATACAGGCCCCGTTATGGGGTGCTGGTATCTCCTATGCATTTTATTCCCACGGTCACGTGACGCGAGACAATTAAATGCATAGGAGATACCGGCACCCCATAACGGGGCCTGTACCTTGGAAAGCAGGGGGTCCCCGGACCTCAAATCAACACGGTTCTGCTAAGGAGACCCCCTGCTCACATACACTAGTAAAACCATTTTTATTAAAAGCCTGCGATCGCTGGTGAGATATGCGCAGGGCGGCTCTCTCTCTCTGCAGCTGGCCCACATCGCCGGGTGAGCCCTTTTCAGAGAGGCGATCTTCACGCCGCTGGCTACTCGCCCGTTTTGGGAATTTTGCTATCACAGGTAATCGAGGCTTTCTGATACCGTGATAGCAACGCTCCAAAAAATGGCGGCGTTACCGGCCCAGCGATTTCTTTATGAAGCCTTAGAGAACAGGCCCCTATACGACTATTCTAAAAGCAGATTTGATTTTAGTGTGAAATCAATTCAGAAAGTACATCAACATGACAGACACAGGTGCGCAAAACAGTGCCTCAGGTGTCTACACGACTGGGGAAGAAACGGCACCGGATCTCCTATATAGAGCGAGTAAGGATACAGCATCATTTAATCCAAGCAATTTTAATCTGTAAATGCTTATCTATTTGCATTAAATAATATTTCGTTTGCATTTCACTTTGAAATGAGCCATAGTTAGGAAACGGTTGTAGAGCAACACTGCATTTTCATCGATGGATTTGAGCAATGAACAAAAGCTCCATGTACCCCATGCATCAAACCCCGTGCCCCATGCATCAAACCCCGTGCCCCATGCATCAAACCCCGTGCCCCATGCATCAAACCCCGTGCCCCATGCATCAAACCCCGTGCCCCATGCATCAAACCCCTGACAGCAGATTTGGCACACCTCGTTATATCAGTTTTGCTTTAAGAAAACGTAAAACCCCCACTTGGAAGAGTCACTCACCACTGCCATACTTCTCCCTACACATTTTAGAAACACAAATTTGTCAACAAGGGCGTCATCCCCCAGGAATTCTCCGAGTCTTTCTCTCAGGGTCCGTAGCTTCATATCAGGGGACACCCTTAAAAACACAGTGCATTACTATACGTGCAAATAATGTCATTTATTATATCATCATCTACATTCTTACATCCAGTTCATTATTAAAATGTATTTCTTGTAGGATTTTATCATTGACATTTTTGAGGCAGATTTCCATTCCATTCTTATCCCGAGGGGGCTCCCTGGTGGGGTACAGAGAGGAAAACATTTTGGGTCACCAATGCAGACCCTTCAGCAGTAAGTAAGAAGAAAATTGCGGAGCGACAGCTGGCAAAAAACGAGCACGGGAACCCGACTTCAGTGAAAAAAAGACTGGTATTTTGTTAGATCAATGACAAAATGTTTGTCCAAAAAAAGGACCTCCCATGCGCGTTCTCAAGGAGAGTTCTCAAAGAGCGTTCTCAAGGAGCGTTCTCAAGGAGCGTTCTCATGGAGCGTTCTCATGGAGCGTTCTCAAGGAGAGTTCTCAAGGAGAGTTCTCAAGGAGCGTTCTCAAGGAGCGTTCTCAAGGAGCATTCTCAAGGAGCGTTCTCAAGGAGCGTTCTCAAGGAGGAGTTCAAGAGCAGATGTCATCATCCAGTTTAGTAAAATGCGTTTCTTATGATTTTATCATTTTCTTCCATTTTGATAGAAAATAATAAATGACAGTTTATAAAATAATGGGAACGTATTATTGAAAACAGTAGAGAAAGTCTTACACATCCGAGTGCTTATAATTTATGGAAACAACAAACATTGGTAAGTGGGACTGCACCCTTAATCCCATCAGTAGACATCAGTGCATTGGTCTTTAAGAATTAAAGGTTCATTAATGTCACATAAGCACTTTAGTGTAAAATGAATAGGATAGAGCAAAGTACCTGGTCATCATCGTTTTGTCTTAGCTTTGTACCATAGCAACAGACAGCTAGGTACGTCAAAGGATTACTCCGCGAAAAGGCAATCTCATAAACCTTTCTCATTTTGATAGTTTAGTTGATGCCTAACAAGACAGTCTCAATGTTATTCCCTTTTAGAGATATGCCACATTTTCACTTACGTCGGCAAAACCAGACGAATTAAGCCCTTTGTTCATGAAACTTTTCAGAAAATGTTTCATTTTGCGAAGCATTAAAACTGCAGTTCAAGCAATATCCTATGTGGTTTTTTTAAATAAATCTGTACTATGAGAAAATACTTGTAGCATTTAAAAAAATAAACAATTTTAATTACATTTTTTATGTATTTTAATGTAACAAGCATTTTTGTTCCTATAGCAACCATTTACAAAGACACACCCCCTTCCCCTTCGGAAACGGCATCACCTTTCTGAGACCTGCCTGGTCACATGATCTTCCCCACAGAACTTTGGCTGTCAGTGCAGCAGAAGATTAGCCAAGATGCATTTAGTGAACCCCAAAACAAATCTTCGCCGATCAATCACATGAGACCGGTCGGTCGGCAACTTAGCAAATCACTTGTCAGTGTGTAGATTGTATTGATGCCCTGGCACGGCATGGCTCCTGGCACGGCATGGCTCCTGGCACGGCACGGTCCCTGGCACGGCATGGCTCCTGGCACGGCATGGCTCCTGGCACGGCACGGTCCCTGGCATGGCATGGCTCCTGGCATGGCATGGCTCCTGGAGCAATGTGCTCATTCGTGAAAATTTTGCATAGCACATTTTAAGAAGTTTTCATATCTCTATTCCCTTTTTATAATGATGAAGGTACAATATACAGACAACATACATTACTTTCCTACAGCATGTCCAGGAGAAGGGGGTTGGATCTTCACAAGTCTACAGTTTCCAGCAACTCGCTCAACCCAAGTGAACTAGAATTTCACAATGTGAAGAACATCCTGTCTTTTAGTTGTGGGATGTGCAAACCAACACCGATTTTAACCCCTTTAACCCCGATTTTAACCCTTTAACCGTTTTTACCCCTGTAACCTCTGTGGCCACGGACGCTGCGGCTCTGACAGATCACGAGACTGCTCTTATTTTCTTCCTTTGTGTCCGTGTTGTTCCTAGAATAAACACCCCAAATAAGCGAACTATTACTCTGTTGCGTCTGAGGTTTTAATAACTTTTACCTAGATAAACTAAACAGAGCTTTTTTGCTGAATTTCAACTGCCCATGTCTCAAGTTTTCCCATTTTTTTGATTTATGAAGAATATGTATAATATGCTCTGTATAGATGGGATTGCATAAGGAGTGATTAAAGAGATTATTTCAATAAAGCCTGTGATATGCTAAAGGTCTTTCAGGAGGAAAGATGATCATACCAAGGCATAAAAAATGTACAGATAGAGAATAGCACGATATTCCTCACCTTATAAATCCAACTGAAATGAACTTATTGATGAGGTCCGGGGAGACGTTATTTAACTTGGAGTTCCATAACTCTTCTGGGACACAGTAAACATGAAGCTCTATCAACTGAACACATTGGAAACATGAGGTTACACATAGAGTAAGTTATATTTGCATTTCCTATTACTCTCATATCCTGAAACGTTCATTTGCTTCCTATCCTAAAATGTGCGAATTCGAAGCAGTGAAATGTTTCTTCTCGGTTTGGAAACGGGGCTCACAATATTCTGCAGTATGGTGCCACATCCTACATTGGTTTTATGTGTAATATATTTAACGTGGATAAATATTTTGTAAGCAGACCAATGCATTGCTAGCTGTCTGCTAATGATGAATAGTTACATAGCCCGAATGCCAGCAAATGATGCGGTTTAATCACTACACAAATGAACTACCACACATTAATACACAAACACATGCACTGACTGACGAACTCTAACACAACTTTGTACACAGTCGCTGATACACAGATTTACACATGTACTCATACCTAAAAGTGCCTACATACAGTTATATACTACAGCTGAAATTGTACACTTGTCATTTTCCTTTTTATATATATTGCGTTTGACCCATATAATGCAAAATTCTAGGTTAACATGAATCCCTTGAGTCCGAGTAGGGGTGGGGATTGATAATTTATTGGGGCTACTAACTCCGCTCAGGCCCTTTTTATTGAAGCCTCACAGTGCAATGCTAATTGCTATTTGACTTGGTTTCATAACGAAATAATATGTATATGCCCTGTTCTAGCGGAAACACTAGAGGCCACATTCATGAAATTGTATTCAATGGAATAACAATGGATATCCTCCATTATCACAGAGCACCCACATGCAAAGTATGTGAGTAACGCACACCCATTGTGCAGAAATAATTTCAAGGCCCAAATCCACAAAACAGTGTTAAATCTGGCTCATAACATGAGGTTACCTAAAACAGCAATGGGCGTTATGTTCGCTGCACTACATGGTATTCAGAGCTAACCATCTGCAAAAACAGCGTCCAAAATGCAGCTCATTAGCATAGGCTTTATGTCATGTTATTGTATCATAACTTTGCGTTATCTGCCAATAACGTGACGTTATAGATTAGAGAAATAAATTATTCCTGGGAAATAACGCTATGTTATTTAAATGATGCCAAACGGTGGAGTTGCGCCCATCCAGTAAAAGCCCAATTTCAGTGTCGGGATAGGAGTAACACCAAGTTCAGTTATAACTTAATTAACGTAACGCTAAGTCCTTGCAAGGCCGGCCCGTCCATTGGGCGAACCTAGGCGGTCTTCGAAGGCGGAAGGGCCCTAGGGGCGCAGCAGCAGTAGATGAAGATGTCAGCGGAGGGAAGATGTTGAGACTGTGGGCGGCTGTGGCCTGGCTGTGGCAGGCAAAGACATCCAATCGGAGCAGGAGCACAGGAGGTGGCATGGGAGGGGAGGTACGCGCTCTAACACCAGCGCCGGAAGTCAGGCGCCGGTCAACTTCTGGTGTTACAGCGCATACCTCCCCTGCCGTCGCCGGTGCTCCTGCTCCGATCGGATGTTTTCGCCTGCCACAGCCAGGCCACTGCCGCCCGCTGTCTCAACGTCTTCCCTCCGCTGACATCTTCTTTTACTCCCGCTCCCTCCACTACCGCTGTGCCGCCGCCAAGCCTGGTAAGTGGGAGAGGGGGGAGGGGGCGCAAATTTTAAGTTCGCCTCGTGCGCATGAAGCCGTTGCACCGGCCCTGAGTCCTTCTGTTAACATTAACGGACTTCAGAGGATATGCCGTTATGATAATGCCTTCATATATTTTAGGAATATTTTTCCGAAACGTCAAATATTGTTGCCGATTTAATAACTTTTAGGGAATCCTGACTGTAGTATGTTCTACTACACACAGACAATGTACAATAGTGGCACTACATCAAATCCAGAAACAGCAACATATGTAACTCAATGTAATGAATTAAAGAAGCAGTCAGCAATATATCATTTAGGTAAACAAATAATTTGGTGGAAAACATGGAGAATCAAACATTTTTAAAAAAATGTATAAACGCATTTGGTATTTTCCAACTTTTAGAGAAAGGTAAATTCATTAAAAAAAAAAAAAGTACATTTCAGATTATTCAATAAACGGTAACTTGAATTAACAAGAAGATATTCATGTAATGACAAATTAAAACTGATCAATGGGAACAGCATAAATAGGTATAAGGCAGGAGTGACCAACTCCAGTCCTCAAGGGCCACCAACAGGTCAGGTTTTACTGATATCCCTGCTTCAGCACGTGGCTCAGATTAAGCCACCTGAGCGGAAGCAGGGATATCCATGAAACCTGATCTGTTGGTGGCCCTTGAGGACTGGAGTTTGCCGCCCCTGATATAAGTATTTACTGTGTATATATATATATATATATATATATATATATATTAATTGACATTGTGTAAAGTAGGATTTGTATATTTAAAACACGCCTACTTCTAAATAAAATAAATACTGTACTTACAAGTGACCTGCAATAATCCAGCTGTAGGTAAAATGAAGGTTATACAAATGATTCAAAGTAAAGAGATAAATCGCATAACGCTGTGATCTCTTACCTCTGCTGTAGAAGGCCTTATCTGAGTGGCTGACGCAGTCATTGATGACTGAACTTGGTCGCGCTGCATACAGTATAGAGCGGAATCTTTTTGACACCTCTTGCATCCCTGTCACCATTTATTTCAATGCCAAGTATCTTCCCTTTGTATTTATTCTACAGCTCAATGAAGTATCAACAGGTGTCCGTGGGATTCCTTAGGTCTGTCCCCTGCTGAATGTACACAGGGTTTTCAGAAGGCTTGTATACAAACTAAAGGAACGGAGCACCAGGCAGGACTTTTATCAGCATACTGTTGTGAAGCGGACACACCCTTAGCACAAAAGAATTTCCCAATAAAGTAACTGAAGTTCCTGCTCACTTGCAGTAAGATAAGCTTCTTTCTGTTTTTTTTTTATTACATTGTGGTGACGTTACCTGCACGCAGGACAAGTAGCTCTGTGGTTAAGGTACCGTCCTTCTAATTTGCAGCAGGGCTGGACTTAATTATGGGTCATATGTAGAATTACATGTTACACAACAGACACTCGTCTAATTAGCAGAGCGTCCCTGCGAGAAACTCAAATGCAGAGAAAGAAAATCACAGAGTATGAATTATTCTATCATAGCTCTGGGGTTTTTTTTCTACCAGTACTTGATACTTTATTATGCTTCAACGAGTAAATGATCTTAATGTGTTATAAGCCAGGGTGGGCAACAGGTTGGGGTTTCAGACACCCCTGCTTCAGCACAGGGGCTCAAGAGCCACTGATTGTGGCCTGTGCTAAAGCAGGGATATCCTGAAACGCATCCTGTTGTGGCCCTTGAGGACGTGGGTGGCCCTTGAGACTGTGGGTGGCCCTTGAGGACTGGGGGTTGCCTCTGTTATAAGCGGGGTTGCCCCTCTCCGGGTTTCACCCGGAGACTCCGGGTTTGGCATCCCCTTCTCCGGGCTCCGGGTTTGTCCCCTGAAATCTCCGGTGGGCGGGTTGTTGGCAGACAGGGCAGCACAGTAAGTGAGTTCGCATTGCTACAATCACTCACAGATCCCTTGCATTTCCCACGGGACTGTCTGTGTGCACTTCCACTGCCTACTACATCCGGTGTCACAGCCCTATGCTCTACTGCACATGCTCACAGGTAGGGGATCATGGGGTTGTAGTTTTTATTAGACAAGATCGATTGGCACATAAGCAACACAGTAACATTCTTAGAAACCCTGCGAGAACACACACCACCACCCCCTGTATCGTATACTCCTCTCTCCCTTCTCCCCCCTCCCTCCCCTCTCCCTCCCTCCCCCCCCTCTCCCTTCTCCCCCCTCCCTCTCTCCCTTCTCCCCCCTCTCCCCCCCCTCTCCCCCCCTCTCCCCCCCCTCTTCTCCCTCCCCCCTCTCCCTTCTCCCCCCTCCTCCCTTCTCCCCCCTCTCCTTCTCCTCTCTCTCCTTCTCCTCCCCCTCTCTCTCTTCTCTTCTCCTCCCCCTCTCTCTCTTCTCCTCTCCCCCCCCTCTCTCTTCTCCTCCCCCCCTCTCTCTCTTCTCCTCCCCCTTCTCTCTTCTCCTCCCCCCTCTCTCTTCTCCTCCCCCCCCCTCTCCTCTCCCTCTCTTGTCCTCCTCCCCCCCCCCCTCTCTCTCTTCTCCTCCCGCCCTCCTTCTCCTCTTCTCTCTCTTCTCCCCTCTCTCTCTCTCTCTCCGCCCCTCTCTCCTCTTCTCCCCCCCCTCTCCTCTCTTCTCCCCCCCTCTCTCCTCCTCTCTCTCTCCCTCTCTCCCCTCTCTCTCTCTTCTCCCCCCTCTCTCTCTTCTCTCCCCCCTCTCTCTCTCTTCTTCCTCCCCCTCCTCTTCCTCGTTCTCTTTCTCCGCCCCCCTCTCTCTTCTTCTCCTCCCCCCCTCTCTCCTCTTCTCCTCCCCCCTCTCTCTCTTCTTCCTCCCCCCTCTCTCTCTCTCCTCCCCCTCTCTCTCTCTCCTCTCCCCCTCGTCCTCTCGCTCCTTCCC
Source organism: Ascaphus truei (assembly GCA_036426205.1). NCBI lineage: Eukaryota > Metazoa > Chordata > Amphibia > Anura > Ascaphidae > Ascaphus > Ascaphus truei. The sequence continues at coordinate 4,109,224 of CM071576.1, forward strand.
GCCCGCTCTCGTTTCTTTCTCATCTCCCCCCCCCTCTCTCGTCTTCTCTCCCCCTCTCTCCTCTCCCCCCTCGTTCTCTTCTCCTTCTCCCCCTCTCTCTTCTACTCTCTCCCCCTCTCCATCTCTTCTCTCCCCCCCCCTCTCTCTGCTCTCTCCTCCTCCACATCTCTTCTCTCCTCGCCCCCTCGTTCTCCCCCCTCTCGTCGTCTCTCTTTCTCGCCCCCCTCTCTCTTCTACTTCTCTCCCCCTCTCCTCCGTCTCTCTCTCCTTTGCTCTGCTTCTACCTCCCCCCCCGCCCTTCTCCCCCTCCTCTCTCTTCTTCTCCTCCCTCTCTCTCTCTCTCTCCCCCCCCAATCTCTCTCTCGTCTCCCCCCTCTCTCTCTCTCTACATAAAGCTGCTTCAGTTCCTCCCTCCTTTGATAGCAATGAGGTAACCTTGTCTTTGTTAAATTAACTCAGTAAAGTTAACTGAGGTAACAATTGTAATAAATTATATTGATCAGTGACGACTCTGTTTGCAACATTGTCATCAGCGTTATGTTATAATAATAGAAATGATGTAAGTATAATTCCATATGCTACGCAGCAATATTGCCCTGCAACAGCAGTCTCTCCCCGCCTCTCGCTCCCCCTGCACTACTCTCAATATGGCTCCGTGGCGTCAATGGCGCTGCGTTGCCATGCCAACGGGAACGTCACGTGACTAACAGCATCACGTGATGCTCTTTGCCATGACAATGAGCCGCCCATGATGTCACGACGTCATGTCGGTGCCACGTTGTCATGGCGACTTGACCCCGTGACGTTACATAGCATCCCGTTGTCATGGCAACACATGTTTATTTTAAAAAAAAAAAATCTCCGGGTTGACCGTCATTCGAAGGTGGCACCTGGTTATATACTGATAGAGAAAACGTACTATTCTTTTCAAAAGTGGAATAATAATGATATAATAACAATACAGACTCCTAAATGAATATTCTTCCCAAACCGCCATTGTTACCTATCTCCTGCTCACCTTAATTCCCTCGGCCTCAAAGTGTCTCTTTACTAATGTCCTGTTGGCTTATCGTCGCTTGGCCATGCACCGGTTCAGGATTGCAACCCTGCTGACCCGTGTTCCAGGTTGGTAATTTTTCAGATCTTACGTTATTATACCAAAGCTAGTTGGTATTATAAGGGGAACGTATCAAGTTAAAAAAAAAAAGTACATACAGAACCTTTGACTGAGAAAAGAATGGTGTAATAGCGCTAAAAATATCAAATTAAATCAAAATAAAATATTACACAATAAAAAACCACAATGTAATATATTACAAATAATAAGAATGGCTGCCAGGAAAAGAACTAACCCCAAACAGTTAGTGAAAACACAGAAAACAATACAGACCGGCGCCTCAAATGTCCAAAAAGAAATAAGTCCAAGATTCTCAGTGTCCAGTACCGGTGATCCATTGCTACAGCCGCTCCACAGAGCAACCTTGATTATAATGCAGGAAGATAAGAGAGAAATCATAGCGTGACACTGCATATATGACACCTGTAACTCACACACACAGACACCACTCACAACACTGACAGAGGCTTACAATATAACAGATTTATTAAACAAATTAACTACTAAAAATGGGGGAGCTATTCGCCGCTTACTGCTTGCCACACGTCCCCGCCGCCGCTGGATCCCCTGAAGTTCGCATTGTCACAAACGCGTTGGGTGTTTTGAGAATCATTTGTGGTGAGGCACCACAGGAGCGACCCCTGCATCAATCCCTAATTCCAGTCGGCGGCGAGACGTGTGGCAAGCAGTAAGCGGCGAATAGCTCCACCCAGCAGTGCTACTTCATTCCGACGAAAATCTCGCGAGGGTTGGCCTGCAGATAACGCCCGGCCTGAGAGTTTTCTAGAGGCGCCGGCGGCCATTAAGAAGTACCCAACGCGCCTAGGAGCCAGCTGATAATCGGGCTGCATCTTCTCTATCACTGCCTGAAAACCTGATTGTTGTAAGTAGGATTCCGGTTTTACCACCGATCCTAGACCTGCTCCATAGTTCACTGCCGGCCATTTTTATGTAATTGTTCTAATAAATCTGTTATATGTCAGCCTTTCTGTCAGTGTTGTTAGTGGTGTGGTCTTGTTGTGTGTTACATGTTTTATTTTGCAGTGTCACCGCATATTTCTCTCTTTATCTTCCTGCATTATATACACACGGTTGCTGCTGTGCCTGCTGTCTGCACTGGTTACCTGTACTGGACATGCAGCATATCTTTGGACTTATTTTCCTTTTTGGACATTTGAGGCGCCGGTCTGTATTGTTTTCTCTACATGAACTTTGTTTGATGCATGCTCCATTTTCTTCTGCATGCATCAATAAAAAAGTGACAACTCAATTATTAGTCAGAGAGTGTACGCCACTTCAAATGAGATTATTTTGTGCAAATACAATATAAAAACTGACGCACCAGGACAGAAATAGTTTTTAGTATTTTAATCAGTTTATCACCATATTGTTCTTTAGTTTTGATTGTATTCGCTATGTGTTTTTTTATTATCCTCATGTATAAAATTAGATTTTAGATTAATATGTTTAAGTTTCTGTTATGTCGTCTTGTTGACCTTGTTTTACTAATTAATTAGGGCATTGAGGATGACAGACTCATCAATGGGATTTTCTTTGAAGCGCAGCAGATTGGTTAGTGGTAGTATTTAGACACTATCATTCATTGTCATGCACTACTGACATCTGCGAAGCTGACTTGCGAACGCTAGAGTCTTGTAGCCAGCTTAGTGGACCCGAAGGTGACTTCACCACGTGTAGACGCCGACCTCGATCTTTGGAACCGGAAGTGGAGGACCGCAGGGCTGTATTTGCAACAGCCGTCGTGCAGGAACCCTCCATTTTGCCGCCACACTCCTGCCGCCAATCGCCGAGACCCCATCTAGCTGCTATTTGTACAATGTCTGTCCCTGGGTCCACATGTGAGTTGCCAATTGTGTACTTGCTAGTGTGATACTATGTTAATACACTGTGACCCTCTCACAATTAGTTCTCTGTTTTCTTGCATCCACGTGTGAGTTCCTCCATCCTGACGGATACCGTACACTCAATTTACACCATTAAGAACACCACAACGAAGGATTTCCTTTTTGATACAATGCTTGTTTACCTTTATTGAAAATGTGAGTGTCCAGTTTTGTGGTAACATACATTTTTCAAGCCATTGCCTATTCTACCAGAATTGCACTATTTTTGTGTTTTTTCTCTTATTTTTCACCTACCCTACCGTCTCCTGTGCTCCCCTGTACGTCTTCAATCATCATACCTATGCAAGTGGAAGCAAGAGAGAAGGGATTAGACGTGCATTGCCCCAGACTGAGAAAGAAATGTTAGTGTATACTGCTATGGTCTCTAAAACACCAATATAACCATTTGGAGCCGCCCCCCTGCTGTGAGTGACTCATACTACTCCTTTTGCATATTAGCGTATGCGTGTGTAAGAATGGATGGTCCTTTATCACACTTTTCCAGGAATAAAAAAAAGGAATGCAGATTTTTTTTAAATTAACTTATCTCACTAGTCAACCTTAAAACAAAGTATACACACAAACCAAGACAAGAAAAAACGTGAATGACAATTGGTGGGTAGGTGAATGACGGTGGGTGGTGTGGGTGAATGACGGTGGGTGGTGGGTGAATGGAGATAGTGACGGGTAATGACAGTGACTAGTGGGTGGGTGACAGTGACTGGTGGTGGGTGAATGACAGTGACTTTGACAGTGACTGGTGGGTGTGGGTGCATGACAGTGACTTGGTGTGGAGACACTGACTGGTGAGTGGGAGACGTACTGGGTGTGGTTAAATGACAGTGACTGGGTGGGTGGGTCAGTGACTTGAAGTGCCATGGGTGGGTGAATGACAGTGGGTGGTGGTGAATGACGGTGGTGGTGATGTTTGGGTGGGTGGGTGGGTGAAGACGATGGTGGGTGGTGATGACGATGGTGGGTGGGGAATGCGATGGGTGGGGGGTGGGTGAGACATGGTGGTTGGGTGAATGACGATGGGTGGGTGTGAATGCACGGTGGGTGGGTGAATGGAGACAGTGACTGGATAAGACAGTGTGTGGGTGGGTGAATGACGGTGGGTTTATGGGTGAATGACGGTGGGTGGGTGAATGACAGTGGGTGGTGAATACGGTGGGTTGGTGAATGGAGACAGTGACTGGATGAATGACAGTGGTGGGTATGAATGACGGGGGTGGGTGTATGGGTGAATGACGGTGGGTGGGTGATGACAGGGTGGTGAATGACGTGGGGTAAATAATGACGGTGTGGGTGAATGGGAGACATGACTGGGTGAAGACGGTGGGTGGGTGGTGAATGACGAGGTGTTGGTTGGAATGACATGGTGGGTGGTGGGTGAACGATGGTGGTGGGTTGGGTGAATGCCGATGGGTGTGTGAATGAGAACGGTGGGGGTGGGTGAATGGGAGACAGTGACTGGATGAATGACAGTGGGTGGGTGGGTGAATGACGGTGGGTGGGTGGATGGGTGAATGACGGTGGGTGTGATGACGTGGTGGGTGAATGACGTGGGTAATGAATGACGGTGGGTGGTGAATGGGAGACAGTGACTGGGTGAATGACAGTGACTGGTGGGTGGTTGGACACTGACTGGGTGGGTGGGAGACACTGACTGGGTGGGATGGAGACAGTGACTGGGTGGGAGACACTGACTGGGTGACAGTGACTGGGTGGGTGACAGTGACTGGTGGTTGAACAGTGACTGGTGGGTGACAGTGAACCAGTGACTGGTGGGACAGTGACTGGGTGACAGTGACTGGGACATTGACACCTGACCGGGTGGGTGCAGCTTGCCGCCGGACTCTTTCCCCTCCTGCCCCGATATCCTTGCGGCAGCTGCCCGGGAGGGAGGTGTGCTTGGGGTTGCGGAGGTGGGCTCGGGGGGGGGGGGAGTGCGGAGCTGGCAGCGGGGGGAAGCAGGGGAAGCAGGGCCGCAGGATTAGCTGGTACTTCCCCCTCCGTTCCACGTTGGGAGCGGGGGGGGGGAAGGGGCCGCCGCAGAGGAGCTGGTTCTTCCCCCTCCGTTCACACGTTGGGAGTCGGGGGGGGGGGGGAGAGCGGGCCCTGACCACGCATACACGCCGGGACCTGTGCGCCGTGACTGCGGGAAGCCGCCACCCTTTCCGCAGTCGCTTGCTTCCGCATCGTCGCCTGCCCCGCAATTCCTGAGGAAGCCGCACGGACGTGCCCAAGAGCCGCAAGTGGCTCGCGAGCCGCGTGTTTGATGAACCCTTACTAGTACATTTGCCTGTGAATTTGTTAGACCAAGGCCCTGCTCCCCAGTCCGCCCCCGCACTGCAGACTGGCGGGGCACTGACAGACAACCGACCGCGATATGCGGTCTGTAGGGAGCCGGAGCGGGAGGGGGGGGATCTGATCGTGGTGCCGTCCACCCCCCCCCCCAACACAACTACTACACCCACAACACCACACATACAACACACACACATCCCTCTCCACACACCACACACACCACATACACACACAACACACACATACATACACACCCACCACACCACACACACCATACATACACCCCCACAACCCACACACTACACACACCACCACACACACAACCACATACCCAACATACACCACCTTCACACACCACCATACCCCCCACCCCACATCCATCTCTACATATCCACACAATTTAACCCTGCAGCTCCTTCTCTCTCCCCGCCAAGGCGCCTCCCATTAGCTCCTTCCGTCCCCTCCTCCCCATTGCGACTCCGCGTACCATGTGACGCGTCGCCGCACAGGAACACAATTTCTCTGTATCCCCTGCTGGCTGACGCGTCACGTACGTAGTCATTTGGCAGTGAAGGGACTGGACCGGACCCCGTGAGCTAAACACAATAGTGAGTTGCGCTCACGCGGCCGCCGCTGCCACCGGGGGGGGGGAAGGGTAAGTGCTTGTCCTTGCCAGATGGGACTCGGGCTGATAAAGCCCGGTGGGTGTGGCGGGATGGTGGAGTCATCTGAAGTGCCTTCCGGGAGCCCACTCGCGACAACGGCTGGGTCACATGGGCCCGGCTTGAGGGTTATGGGGTCAGCGGTTCAAGGACGTCTGACCTTTCACCCGTTAAGTGCACTCTGGCTGGGGACTGGAATTTACTCAATTATTTAATAAACGAGCCACTGCCTTTTATACCTCCAGATCCAGTCGCTGTGATTATTTTGTATTGTCTATTACTGGGTAACGAGGGAGAGCTCCCTCGCAGCCTCCCTGGGCAAGCTGCCCGTCTAGCCGCCTTCATTACCTTGTTTTTGCTCGCATACTCCTCACCTAGCTCAAAGTCTCAAGCAATAGATGGACGGCTAATCTTTTATTACAGCCTATCTAAGAGAATGGTTGTATTGTATTAGAAACTCAAAACCAGAAGTAATTCAGCTGTCTAGTGACTGTGAGGACGTGGTATTCTGCTCTGTCTCACGTGTCGCTTCCATTTCAAGACACTGATCGATGAATCACACATTTCATGATCTGTGATGCATCATTTATATTTCCCCCCTAATAAACCCACTACCGGCACTGCCACCTATTGTAAATTCATACTGACACTCGCCCTAACTAATAAGGAGACTCCGGGACCTGTTTGAAAAATCTTTATAGAGAAATCTGAAGTGTATTATTTTTGTTTTAATTACGTGAGGCGTGCAGTTTTTAGCTGATTTTCACACTACGTGAACTAACGCGGCCAATGTTTGTATTCCATTTACAGATGGTGGAAAGCGCAAGGCCAGCTCATTTATTCCAATGCATTTGCAAATGAGACCCGCCACACTGCACATCTCTAACTTGTACTTATAATTGTGCATCGCTATGTAATAACTGGTACTTATTACTGTGCATCTCTATACAATAACAGGTACTTATTACTGTGCATCTCTATACAATAACTGGTACTTATTACTGTGTATCGCTATGCAATAACTGGTACTTATTATTGTGCATCTCTATACAATAACTGGTACTTATATTGTGCATCTCTATACAATAACTGTACTTAATTGTTGCATCTCTATACATAACTGGTACTTATTATTGTGCTCTCTTACTAACTGTACTTATTATTGCATCTCTATGCAATAACTGTACTTATTACTGCGCGTCTCTATGCAATAACTTGTACTTATTTGCGCAATCCTCTATACAATAACTGGTACTTATTACTGCGCATCTCTATACAATAACTGGTACTTATTATTGTGCATCTCTATACAATAACTGGATTATTTTGTGCATCTCTATACAATATGTCTTATTATTGTTGCATCGCTATTGCAATAACTGTACTAATTATTGTGCATCCTATACATACTGGTACTTTTTTTGTGCGTCTCTATGCAATACTGGTACTAATTATTGTGCGTCTCTATACAATAACTGGTACTTATTATTGTATCTCTATACAATAACTGGTACTTATTACTGCGCATCTCTATGCAATAACTGGTACTTATTACTGCGCGTCTCTATGCAATAACTGGTACTTATTACTGTGCATCTCTATACAATAACTGGTACTTATATACTATTACTCTGCGCTCTCTATGCATAACCTGTACTTATTACTGTGCATCTCTATACAATATAACTGGTACTTATTACTGCGCGTCTCTATGCAATAACAGGTACTTATTAACTGTGCATCTCTATACAATACTTTACTATTACTGTGCACTCTATAACATAACTGGTACTTAATTACTGTGCTTCTCTATACATAACTGTACTATTATTGTGCGTCTCTATGCAATAACTGGTACTTATTACTGTGCGTCTCTATACAATAACTGGTACTTATTATTGTGTATCTCTATACAATAACTGGTACTTATTACTGCGCATCTCTATGCAATAACTGGTACTTATTACTGCGCGTCTCTATGCAATAACTGGTACTTATTACTGTGCATCTCTATACAATAACTGGTACTTATTACTGTGCATCTCTATGCAATAACTGGTACTTATTACTGCGCGTCTCTATGCAATAACTGGTACTTATATTGTGCATCTCTATACAATAACTGGTACTTATATTGTGCATCTCTATACAATAACTGGTACTTATTACTGTGCATCTCTATACAATAACTGGTACTTATTACTGTGCTTCTCTATACAATAACTGGTACTTATTAATGTGCGTCTCTATGCAATAACTGGTACTTTTACTGTGCGTCTCTATACAATAACTGGTACTAATTATTGCGCATCTCTATACAATAACAGGTACTTATTACTGTGCATCTCTATACAATAACTGGTACTTATTATTGTGCATCTCTAATACAATAACTGTACTTATTACTGTGCGTCTCTATACAATAACTGGTACTTATTTGTGCATCTCTATGTAATAACTGGTACTTATTATTGTGCGTCTCTATACAATAACTGGTACTTATTATTGTGCTTCTCTATACAATAACTGGTACTTATTACTGTGCATCTCTATACAATAACTGGTACTTATTAATGCGCATCTTTATACAATAACTGGTACTTATTACTGTGCGTCTCTATGCAATAACTGGTACTTATTTTATTATTGCGCATCTCTATACAATAACTGGTACTAATTATTGCGCATCTCTATACAATAACTGGTACTTATTATTGCGCATCTCTATAACATAAAACCGGTACTTATATTGCTGCATCTCTAATACAATAACTGGTACTTATTATTTGCACGCTCTTTCATACTGGTAACTTATTATTGGCGATCTCATACAATAACTTGGTACTATCTGCGTCTCTATCAATAACTGGTACTTTATTATGTCCTCTTTATACAATCTGGTACTTATTATTGCTCATCTCTATACAATACTGGTACTTATTATTGTGCATCTCTATCAATACTGTACTTATTATTGTGCATCTCTATACAATAACTGGTACTTATTATTGTGCATCTCTATGTAATAACTGGTACTTATTATTGTGCGTCTCTATACAATAACTGGTACTTATTTTATTATTGCGCATCTCTATACAATAACTGGTACTTATTATTGCGCATCTCTATACAATAACTGGTACTTATTATTTGCATCTCTATAAAATAACTGACTATATGGTTGCGTCTCTATGCAATAACTGGTACTTATTAATGCGCATCTTTATACAATAACTGGTACTTATTATTGCGCATCTCTATACAATAACTGGTACTTATTACTGTGCGTCCCTATGCAATAACTGTTACTTATTATTGTGCATCTCTATACAAATAACTGGTACTTATTATTGTGCATCTCTATGTAATAACTGGTACTTATTATTGTGCGTCTCTATACAATAACTGGTACTTATTATTGTGCATCTCTATGGAATAACTGGTACTTATTATTGTCATCGTATGCAATAACTGGTACTTATTACTCTACTGCACTTCTCTATACAATAACTGGTACTTATATTGCGCATCTCTATACAAATGTACTTATTACTGTGCATCTCTATACATAACTGGTACTTATTATTGCGCATCTCTATACAATAACTGTACTTATTATTGTGCGTCTCTATACAATACAGGTTTTTTATTGTGCGTCTCTATAAATAACTGGTACTTATTATTGGGCATCTCTATACAATAACTGGTACTTATTATTGTGGCATCTCTATAAATACTGGTACTTATTACTGTGCATCTCTATGCAATAACTGGTACTTATTACTGCCGTCTCTAGCATAACTGTATTATTCTGCGCATCTCTAAACATAACTGGTACTTATTATTGTGCATCTCTATACAATACACTGGTACTTATTATTGTGCATCTCTCATGGAATAACTGTACTTATTATTGGCATCGCTATCAATAATGTACTTATTCACTGCACGTCTACTATACAATACTGGTACTTATTATTGCGCATCTCTATACAATAACGGTACTTATTACTGTGCATCTCTTATACAATAACGCTGTACTTATTATTGCGCATCTCTATACAATAACTGGTACTTATTATGTGCGTCTCTATACAATAACAGGTACTTATTATTGTGCGTCTCTATACAATAACTGGTACTTATTATTGCGCATCTCTATACAATAACTGGTACTTATTATTGTGCATCTCTATACAATAACTGGTACTTATTACTGTGCATCTCTATGCAATAACTGGTACTTATTACTTACTTATACTGCGCAGCTCTATAACAATAACTGGTACTTATTATTGCTCATCTCTATACAATAACTGGTACTATTATTGTGCATCTCTATACACTGTATGACTAACTAACTGGTACTTTTATTGTGCATGCTCTTACATAACTGGTACTAATTATTGTGCATCTCTATACAATAACTGGTACTTATTATTGTGCGTCTCTATGCAATAACTGGTACTTATTATTGTGTATCTCTATACAATAACTGGTACTTATTATTGTGCATCTCTATACAATAACTGGTACTTATATTGTGCATCTCTATACAATAACTGGTACTTATTATTGTGCATCGCTATGCAATAACTGGTACTAATTATTGTGCATCTCTATACAATAACTGGTACTTATTATTGTGCGTCTCTATGCAATAACTGGTACTAATTATTGTGCGTCTCTATACAATAACTGGTACTTATTATTGTGTATCTCTATACAATAACTGGTACTTATTACTGCGCATCTCTATGCAATAACTGGTACTTATTACTGCGCGCTCTATGCATAACTGGTATATTACTGTGTCATCTCTATACAATACTGGTACTTTATTACTGTGCACTCTATGCAAACTGGTACTTATTACTGCGCGTCTCTATGCAAAACTGGTACTTATTACTGTGCATCTCTATACAACTAACTGGTACTTATTACCTTGCTGTCGTCTCTATGCAATACAGGTACTTATTACTGTGCATCTCTATACAATACGGTACTTATTACTGTGCATCTCTATACAATAACTGTACTTATACTGTGCTTCTCTATACATAACTGGTACTTATTATTGTGCGTCTCTATGCATAACTGGTACTTTTACTGTGCGTCTCTATACAATAACTGGTACTATATATTGTGTGTCTCTATACAATAACTGGTACTTATTACTGGCGCTCTCTAGCTAACTGGTACTTAATACTCTGCGCGTCTCTATGTCAATAACTGGTACTTATTACTGTGCAGTCTCTATACAATACTGGTATTATTACTGTTACGTGTGCATCTCTATGCAATAACTGGTACTTATTATGCGCGTCTCTATGCCATACCTGGTACTTATTTGTGCATCTCTATACATAAACTGGTACTTATTATGTCGGATCTATATACAATAACTGGTACTTATTACTGTGCTCTCTATACATAACTGGTACTAATTATTGCGCATCTCTATACAATACCATGGTACTTATTACTGTGCATCTCTATACAATAACTGGTACTTATGATTGCTGGCATCTCTATACAATAACTGTACTTATTACTGGCGTCTCTATCCATAACTGGTACTTATTATGTGCATCTCTATGTATAACTGGTACTATTATTGTGCGTCTCTATACACTGGTACTTATTATTGTGCTTCTCTATACAATAACTGGTACTTATTACTGTGCATCTCATTACAATAACTGGTACTTATTAATGCGCATCTTTTATACTAATGGTACTTATTACTGTGCGTCTCTATGCAATACTGGTACTTTTATTATTGCGCATCTCTATACAATACTGGTACTAATTATTGCGCACTCTATACATAACTGGTACTTATTATTGCCATCTCTATACAATAACCGGTACTTATTATTCGCTCTCTATACATAAACTGGTACTTATTATTGGGCATCTCTATACAAATACTGGTACTTATATTGCGCATCTCTATACAATAACTGGTACTTATTCTGTCGTCTCTAGGCAATACGGTACTTATTATGCGCATCTTTATCAATAACTGGTACTTATTATGCGCACTCTATACAATAACGTGTACTTATATGTGCATCTCTATGCAATAACTGTACTTATTTTGTGCATCTCTATACATAACTGGTACTATTATTGTGCATCTCTATGTACTAACTGTACTTATTATTGTGCGTCTCTATACAATAACTGGTACTTATTTATTATGTGCGCATCTCTAATACAATAACTGGTACTATTATTGCGCACTCTTACAATAACTGGTACTTATATTGCGCACTCTATACAATAACTGGTACTTATTATTGTGCATCTCTATACAATAACTGTACTTAATTATTGTGCGTCTCTAATGCATAACTGGTACTTATTAATGCGCATCTTTATACAATAACTGGTACTTATTATTGCGCATCTCTATACAATAACTGGTACTTATTACTGTGCGTCCCTATGCAATAACTGGTACTTATTATTGTGCATCTCTATACATAACTGGTCTTATTATTGTGCTCTCTATTAATAATCGTGGTACTTATTATTGTGCGTCTCTATACAATAACTGGTACTTATTATTGTGCATCTCTATGGAATAACTGGTACTTATTATTGTGCATCGCTATGCAATAACTGGTACTTATTACTGCACGTCTCTATACAATATGGTACTTATTATTGCGCATCTCTATACAATAACTGGTACTTATTACTGTGCATCTCTATACAATAACTGGTACTTATTATTGCGCATCTCTATACAATACGGTACTTATTATGTGCGTCTCTATACAATAACTGGTACTTATTATTGCGCGTCTATATACAAATACGGTACTATTACTGTGCTCTCTATACAATAACTGGTACTTATTATTGCGCATCTCTATACAATAACTGGTACTTATTATGGGCGCGCTCTATGCAATAACTGGTACTATTATTGTGCGTCTCTATACATAACTGGTACTTTTATTGCGCGTCTCTATACAATAACTGGTACTTATTATTGTGCGTCTCTATACAATAACTGGGTACTTTTATTGTGCTTCTCTATGCAATTAACTGGTACTTTGTTAACACAGCCTTTGTCACTGCCCCTGTGGTATGCAGAATACATCATGTAACTGTGTGTACATAGCTGTGTCCCCGCCTCGAAAGGACTTCCCTCTCCTACATACACACTGTATCTCACTTGGAGCACAGCAGGAATAGAGCGGTAACACACTCTCACTGGCAACACCAAGCACACCCCCTCTTCCTATGTGGCGCGCGCCCGCTCTCAGCGGCCACCGCCCTGGCACGCGCTGTGAGCCCACGCGTGTCCTCCCCGCGCATACGCAGTCTTGGGCTTGTGCTCTTCCCGCGCATGCGCATTCCTGGGATCGCGCGCTCTCCCCCGGAGCGCGTCCTGAGCTCGCGCCTCTCAAGAGACCGGAAAACTTGTGAGGAAACAGGAAAAGTTTTCGCGCATAAGGAGACGATGTCGGGAACTGCGAACTGTCGGCCATGAAGAAGGTGGTGCACCAGCTGGCGGCTGAGGCCAGCCTGAATCGGGTGAAGGTGAGAGGGAGGCGATGGCTAAATAGAGGCGCTGATGGCAGCCGTTACCGGGTGGCCCTGCCCGTGGCCCGCCCGTTACTGGGGTCTCTCCCCTCCCATGGAGACCCGCCTCCCCGGGGCCCGCCCGTTACCGGGGGTCCCTCCCCGGGGCCCGCCCGTTACCGGGGGAGGGTATCTGGGGTCAAGGAAAAAGTAGTGATGGGGGGGGGGTGTACACCCCACTTGGTTATAATAAATAGGGGGACAGAGCGCCCGTGTTCTTCTCCCTGCTATCTACCTAAAACCATTGACACAGAACAAAATGGAAGATATTTTTTTAGTATTTTTAATCCTGGACGCTGAAAAATTATTCAATTTCCAGTCTCTATTATTATTATTATTATTATTATGTGGTCGGATTTACTAAAGGATTAGTTTTACTTGGTAGTGCCTGCACAACCCCCCTTCCCCATATCTTTAGGTGTCTTCCCCCTTCCCTCAGTGACTCTGCTAGGCCTTCCTGAACCCCCACATCCCCCCTTCTTCCAAAAGTAATTTTTCCTTTTGTACAAACTATTATTCCCTTGTTTGAGAATTAATCTGCCCCTCTCCCCCCTCCACAACCTACACAAACCCCCTCGATATTTAAAGCTGCAGTTCAGTCTTTTTTTTTTTAATGTTTTTACTTCAATAGTTTCATGTGGGCAATCTCTAATTACCTAAAGAACTGCATAGCTGCCGGTCAATTCGTTCTCCGTCTATTGATCGGCAAAGTTTGGCGACATCTTTAAATATGGGGAATGTAAATCGTTGCTATAGGAACAAGCATGCTTGTTAAAATAGAATACAAGAAATTTGGTCTTTCAAAGTTTGTTTTTTTAAAACAGAAAATGCTAAAAGTGTATTTTTTCTTACTACAGAACTGGTTTATTAAAAAAAACACACATGCAGGATATTGACTGAACTGCAGCTTTAATATTGAAAAGCTATTTATATAATGGTATCTCCATTGCTTTGAATTGGGATGTAATGAAGACGCCTGCCTGCTACTGAGTTACAATAATTGCCATCAGCACAGTGCAGACTTGTACAGAACACTGGAGCTGCTCTAACACATTCTGTGATGCTTTCGCTCACACTGACACTAGATATCATCACGTTTAATAAAATTGCGCAATGTTACAAACCACTCCAACCCTAACATAATTTTTATTTCTGTTAATCTGACCCTATGTATGTATTCTGTTTCCACATAATGTGGGTACCCCGCCACCCCCAAAAAAGAGAAGACGTGTGTTTTCATTGCCAGCACAAACTGTCTAGTTACAACGAAGATCCTGCTTGGTGTATTGTACTCCTCTTCCTCATTTATCTTGTTTACTGTTCACTACTTGTGTACTTACAGGGAGGGGACGTCTCTAGTTTCCAAGCTAATGTGTCTGGGCAATAACATTGCTCACTATAACAATAGTGATACATTTATTGTGAGTAATATTTATTACAATACACATCTGTTCAATAAGACTTTAAAAAAATTAACTCCATGTCAAATATAATTTAGCTTAAACATTTATTCCAAGTTAAAAGTAATTTTTTTTTAAATACATCTAATTAAAATATATAATACATCTTTATTTTAGCCTGTTGCTGAACATTGAGGGGTGGTTAGGAGAGGGTTGAGAATGGGGAAAACTGATCCTTGACAACTGCACTCGGTTGACCCAGAGGATCGGTTCTGGGACCACTTTTACTTTGCTGCCTCAGAAGGTAGATCTGCTATGTCCAACTGCATGTCACAAAAATGTCAATGCCCATGGGTAACCGCTTTAACATTTCAGTATTTAATTTATTACGCGATTTATTACGATCTTATTGAAATTGCCTAACCTCTAGATCAGTGGTTCCCAACTTTATTTTTTATTATTATTATTCATAAACCCTGGTTTAAAAAAAAAAACTTCTTTTGCAAACCCAAATATGTTAAAAATCAATGATCAAACACTTGGATGTATTGCCATAAATGGAATATTATACTCATCTTGGTGTCTTAGGCTGCCCTTATCGTGCCGGCGACGCAACCGTTGCGTCAAAACAAATGCATTGTCGCCAGCACTTATAGTGCACTAGACGGAGCGACAGTGCTACCAAAAATCTGGTCACTGATATATTTGTTTTTTTCGCCGACTATTTCCTCTTGCGGCCAATTGGTAGCTTCTCTGTCAATCTGCCCTCCCCCTTTTCTGACACCACTGGCCTTGTAGCCAGCGACGTTGACTATATTTGAAATATAACTTTCGCTCTGGTGACGTCATCAGTCGCGTCGCTGGCACTAAGCGCGGCCTAAGGCTGCGTCCACGCTGCTACTTGGCGCGGTCAGCACAATCAATTTAAATCTGTCTGGCCACACTCACACGGCCTGTGAGCGTGCACAAACGTTCGTGGGCACTGGGCACTTGCCGAGACAGATTAAATTGAGTTTGAGGCATGCTGAGGGGTCACATGACCTCCTCAGCCTATCAGCGCCAGTCACTGTTAGGCCATGTGTGCCCTTCTCTCTCACCTCCCCCACACTCGCCAAAAAAGTTGCTGAACGCTCATGCTTGGAGATTTGGTGACGGTCACCACTCCAAGCATGAGCGCGGTCCGTGGCACAGGAGATGCAGCCTAAGGGTTTGCAAACCATTCAAAATCGCTGCTCTAAAGCCAACCATTTTTATTCCTGTGAATGTTGATGTTCAGGTCTTCAGTTACAAATCACTAAAGCTTTTGCTAAATGCATCTATTACCTTCCTGGAATTATTTATGGATTTAAAGACTTGGTTTGTTTGCTACTTTAACAACAAACATGATGATTTCTCTGCATTATTGTTTTAAATGTTCAAGAGAACATTTCATTGTTTATTGGCAACATTTTGAATGGACGAAAAACCTTGTTTATAGGCAACAGTTTGAGGAATTTCTCCAATTTGTTCTTTAACCAATTTAGTTGGGCAAATGCCAGCTTGCTTTCATTAATTCTGTCACTCCACTCATACTTATGGACCTTAATCTTCCTATCATACCTTTAAAAAAAAAAAAAAAAAATACCATCTGACAAATGTTCTTGCTCACATGTAGTTAACACCCCCCCCCCCCCCAAAAAAAACTCAACATTTTAGCACAGATAACATTGATCAGAAATGTATTAACTTTTTTTTCCTTTCTCTCACCCCAATTTACAGGTTTCTCAGGCTGCTGCGGATTTAAAGCAGTTCTGTTTGCAGAATGCCCCACATGATCCCCTACTAACTGGAGTCTCCTCCAGTACAAATCCTTTCCGACCCCAAAAAGTCTGTTCCTTCCTGTAAACAAGTTTCTGTTTTTCTTTTATATGGTAAGTTAACAACAAATTCAACTACCCTGCTCCATTTCCAGGCCATCTATGAAATGTTAGTACCTGAGCAGGCGCATCCAAATCCTACTCAAATATAGCTCTTTCTACAGAATCCGAACGGGGGCTACCCCGGAGCTAAACGGCAATTTTTAGCTCTGGAGACCCTCCAGCTACAAAGATGTGCCAGTATTCCTGGTCCCATTTGAGAAATCAATATGGCTATCATCCAATCTCCTCCCATGTGATAGTAGGAAGCAGTAATGTCACCAGAGCTAAATATAACTGTTTAACTGCTGGGGCTCAATTGTCTTTGGAAATTATGGCAAATAGCAGATAAGTAACAATAGAATTCTTATACTTTATACAATAGATCAGAGACGACAGCCCAGTCTGGTTTCTAGGACTTGAACCTAGATACACACTCTCATTCACACTCTTTTCTAGGACTTCAACTTAGATTTCCTGACTCGCATCCAGACTCAGGAATACCTGTTAAACACTTAGGGACCTAAACACTTAACTTCAGTCACAATTTAACAAAGATTCCCAGAGGGGGGTGAGATATCACATATACTCACCACTCAGTGGGAATCCCACTTCTAACACCAGTTGTAAGGTTCTTGCCAGTTACAATGAGCCAGGGACTTCAGGTTGTCCTGGGCACCTGAACAGAATTGCAAAAAAATAGTGTGTGTGTGTGTCACACAGACAGAGCTCAGTGCTACATCCATTAACACAGATACTGTACAGTGCCTTATTTTAGTGTTGGACCCCTTGAGATGTGGTCTGCCTTGGAGGGGCTCAAGGGCTTACAACACTTTGGCCAAAGGGTTAAACTGAAAGACCATTTTATTCAAAAGATATCTATACACATACACGGTACTGTGTATCTGTTAATGGATGTAGCACTGAGCTCTGTCTGTTTCATGTTCTGTCTCTGGTTTTAAATGTCCTGGGCACCTGTAAGGTTTTTAAACTCAATACAGGCCGGGGACCTCAGGTCAGCCAGCTGTGACTGGAAACAGTGTTGCTCTGCCCGGGGAGACTTAACCATGCCCTGGGCTGTTGGATCTCGATCTGCTGACGTACGAGTACTCGGGAAATGAAGAAAAAGACAGTGATTCTGATTCTTCAGCTCAACTTTATTGGAGAAAAGCAATACTATTTATACAGAGAAATAAGGTGTTAATTTGAGGCGTAACAATAGTAGCATATTACTAAATAACAGCGCTTTCTGGGGAATTTCCATTTAGCCTTGGTTACTGTAAGCAAAATTTGCAGTTAAGGCGATTCTAAGGAAAACACAGGTTGGTGTCCAGCCAACAGAACAGTGCTGCTTTTCTGACAATATCTAGCGAAAGCTGATAAAACTGCCTGCATGTTTAGAGGTCGTTTTCTGCTTTCATATATAAAAGTTCAAGCAGACAAGATGGAGATTATGTTACACCCTTTCAATTAGTGTACACTGTACTTGATGTAACACAGTGTCCAGTATTTGTGAAATGGCACCTTCAGAAGATGGTTTCACTTTTACAAAGTACTGTCTGTACTACTTAGAACATTCGATTTGGCAGCTAACCATTGTTTTATTTATTTTTTTTCCTTTCAGATTGTTACTAACTTTCTTAACTGAAGTTTGCTGGGTCACACATGGTGACTATCAAAAGGAGTGGCGTGGTTTTGAGCCTGTACAAAGCTTAGCCTTGGGACGTGCCAAGTTTTTTACTGTAAATTTCGATCCTCAAGCCTTAACATCTACCTCTCCGTTTGAGCTATTTGAAATATGCATTTGTTTCTTAACTTCAAAAGAATCTGTTTTTATACACTGGTAATGACTAACTACAATAAATGTATTACATTTTAATATTTGCTTTTTTTTTTATGCCAAACAAAGCATACAACCATGTTAACTAGGAGAGGCTTACAATAACTGTCAGTCCATGATCACTTCAGTCAGAAATACCAGAATCTCAATGGGGTAGATCCAGTGTCCTATGGGTTAGTGTGGCAGCTCTGTGAACACCCCTTTGTCAATAAGGCAAGACACAGTGCTATTTTACCAGTCCTTTATGAAAATAACTCATTTCAAATACAACTTGAATGTAAAGAATTGGAAACTGAGGAGCAGTTTGTAAAGGCTCTGATCCCCAAGTGACCTGAGCTCGTGTCCAAGGTTTGTATGGCTCTTATCTGCTATAAGAGATATGTAAATAAATTGCAGTGTAGCAGACAGCTGGCTCCTGTGCCCAGAAAG
This sequence comes from Ascaphus truei, assembly GCA_036426205.1. Taxonomy (NCBI): domain Eukaryota; kingdom Metazoa; phylum Chordata; class Amphibia; order Anura; family Ascaphidae; genus Ascaphus; species Ascaphus truei. The sequence continues at coordinate 4,128,383 of CM071576.1, forward strand.
TCATTGGTGTTTATTAGCGAGAAGACTCCACGTCGCTGCTCCGTATAACTGGGGCAAATATCGTTTCTTTGGTTGTACAATTTATATTTCCAGTTTGAGATGGTAATCTCAGCAGCTAAAGAAAGTTCAGACAAAGCCTTCTGCAGTCTGGGACTGTACGCAGCATTCAGTTTCTGGTCAGTAACAACCTGTGCGATGTGAACATTTACAGGTGGAATTTTCTTCGACTCGTGTCCATTTCGTGTCGCTGCAAAGTACACATTGTAGGTTAGTGTATGGTATTGTACTATACATCACAATAGGAATGAGGAAAGCTTACACCTTACTAATTTAGATGCTGGAATTTTAGTAAATCGTGGACTAAAACACAATCCTCATGGGTCTATTTAATTTGAGGCTGGATATGTTTATCATAACAGAAGGTTATCTTCAGTAAGAACTGACTGGGTATGAAAGTCAAGAGCATCAAACAATGTACACATTAACGAGCAGCAAGGAGCATACCTTATGAACCCACTCATACTCTCCATACTTGGAATCGAAAGTTCCTTTTTGAAGAGACCTCAGTTTCAATGTGAAGCGTGGCCCAAGTTCTTGAATTCCGACTTTCTTTTCACTCTTAAAAATGTACCTGTAAATTGTAAAACATAATATTTTGTAAAATACATCTCGCAAAAATAAATAAATCTACATCTCACCCCAGCAGGACACTTAGAATAACCACCCGCCCCAACATCAGCACAGATTTGCTAATTCATTGTTTGTCCCTTCAATCTGCTCTGTGGTACTCCACTGTGAAAGGTTGAGTCCCAGCCTTTATTTAAAGAAGCAGCCGCATCAGACCGTGGGAAGAATGAAAGAGGCTTTTGCTGTTCTCTGAACCTTCTTTTTATTAGGTATTCCACATTCAGGTGTACAACAACCAGTTCCTCCAGCGTGATGTCTCCATGCAGAGAGCAGCCAGCACTATCTGCATTAGAAAGTTTGCATTCTTTCACAGACATCCTCATATCACATAACAGCAACAAGGATTGCAGAAAAAGAACAACCTCCTATCACACAGCAACAACAAGGAGTGCAGCAGACCCAGGGAAAGAAACCCCCTCCCTTTTATTACTGGTTAATTTGGACCAAACCCAATTAAGTAGACACACAGGGGAGTTGTCTCCCCAAAACTTACACAATTTGCAAACATAATACACACTTCACACAACATACAATTTTCTATAGCAAGCCCCCAAACAGTACCTTTTACAAACATCCCATGCATGTCTTTACTCTGCAAAATAAATGACATTCAGTATCATTTACTTTAACCCCCCCCCCCTCCATACCATGGTATAATCCACCCTGAATGGTATGCAGGAAGGAAACGCCCTTTTCCTTTTTAACAGAGACTGTCCATGGCTGTGTAACATCAAACTGTGTTTAACTCCAACCAGACCTGTATTGTACTGACTGACCTCAGAACACCACATTAAAAAGGTTAGTAAAGTTTCAGATAAAGGAAACAAAAAAAAGATCGCTGGGCCCAGCAAAAAAAGACAGAAACAGAATGAAAGAAAGATAAAGTGGTGCACATGATGCCAGAAAGCAAACATGCATTTAACTTCTACAAAAGTGCAAGCAGCCCTGTCACATCCACAGAACCTGGTTTCTCATCCATCTCCTAAGTAGAGGCAACATACCTGTGATATCGAAAAAATATGTAGTCCCGCTGATTGTGCAAAGTCGCCACCTGTCTTCCTGTAAACTGTGGATCATGTGGAAAGAGAGCAGCGAACATCCGACCAATGGAGTGGCCCAGTCGTGTTGTGAAGTTATTTAAAATGACTTCGGGTTTGTGCTCTGTTGGTTCTTTTCCTTTTCTCTGTAAATAATTACAAGGATTTACATTGAGATTTGTTTCATCAAGAGATGAGAATGCAAGCCACATTAAAAGTTCCACGTGCTTTTCACAAAATACATGTTAAGGATTATGACCGCCTTCTCCAATGAGTTTTGTACACCAAACCTTGGTGTGTACAGAGACCATTACTGAATTAATCTCAAATTCAACACCAGTCAAAAGCTGGGTGAATAAATACAAATGTAAAACAAAGTAACTGCTCAACTAAGCTACTTTCTGGGAATAATAAAAGCATATACAGTGTGCTCAATGTAGAAGGGCCTGGGTGAAAAGGTCCAATGTCCAGCAGTCCCCTGGGGGGAATACCTTGAATGTCAAACAACAAATAAACGACAAGCACAGCTTGTATAAAAAACTATCACTATTACAAAGCTTAAAAAAATAAATAATATCACTCCTCACATGTAAGAAAACACCGTCGGGTATAGGGTCACTCAAGCGCAGCAACCGTAGAGAACGCATTCAGCTGGTCCCAGCTGAAATCAACACGATGGTTCCCCAGCTATCGGCGTCCAGACCTGGGTCCCAGAAGTGACGTCACACACACTCGCGATTGTTCGCCTCCGATTTCACATCTCAGGCTTCAAGCAGTGGAAGCTGCTGCTCTCTCCTCCCATCTGGATCGGTCTGCCGTCCGCCAAACTTGGGGAATAGTGGTATCCCCCGACGAAGCCGAGTGCGAAACGCGTAGGGATAGAGAGTGGCACATTTGTGGATGCCTAGAGCTAGGCCGCAGACCACTATTCCCCATGTTTGGCGGACGGCAGGCCGATACAGAGAGGAGAAAGCAGTAGCTTCCCCTGCTTGAAGCCCAAGACGCGAGATGTCACTTCCAGGACGCGGATACTGGAGGAACCATTGTGTGGATTTCAGCTGGGACCAGCTGAATGCGTTCTACGGTTGTGCTCGAGTGACCCTATACCCACCGGTGTTTCTCACATGAGTTATGTTCGCTTAGTAATACAGTTTCTTAAACAAGCTGTGCTTGTCTATTTTTTTCGTTTCTAAATACAAATGTATCTCACAAATGTTAGATTGAAAGTTTATGGGGGGAAAAAACACAGACAACCATGAAAAGATCTGTGGCTAGTTTAACTGGCTAGAGTCACCAAGTACCTTTGAGGTTTCAGATAATGTTTTAGTTGGACCCCAGTAATGAGGTTAAAAACCAAAAACACTTACCTTTATTTCCTTACGCAGGCGCACATTACTCATTTTGAAATGAGCTGTTGGACCATCTGGTAAATGACTCAGAACAAGTCCATCTGGTATTTATGGGTTAAGGGACAACTAGTACAGCCAAAAACAAATATGCATTACCCCCTTAAATACGTCTCAGCCTGTCAACTTTAGTGTTTGCTATACGCGTTTGACGTCAACAACTACTATAAAAATAAACAACCTTCATCTTAAACAGATGTCAGACCTTTACAAAAGATCAATGAAATTAAACCAATTATATTATTTATTTATTTATAAAATATTTTACCAGGAAGTAATACATTGAGAGTTACCTCTCGTTTTCAAGTATGTCCTGGGCACAGAGTAAAACAAAATAATACATGGTTACAAATACAGTTACATAAATGAACAAGGTATACATTATATACAAGACATTGCATGCACAGTTAAAGAAAATATATATTATGAGCGTATGAAACACTTGGTTTCAAGTAAATTGCATCTGGGACTTACATCCAACTATATTCGTTCCTATCCACTATAATGCATCAGAAGTGGTTGCAGCAGGATTCTGGTACCCGTTCCATGTATGTTTTCATATTTACAATAGCTAGTTAAACACCAATCTCACCGCCTGGTATTTGTATTTAAATATCCGTATTGTTTTGCCCATGTACTAGAAAGTGTTTTGCCAATAGGGAGTAGGAAGATAGTCTGTATATGTTTTCTCTATAGAGAAAGAATTTTGTAATTTGATATTCGAGGTTTTACAAACTGTTACATTTCATTCACTAAGTTATGAGTCTTATACTTAACCAAAAAAACCTAACAAGTGATCATTTTAAAGGATACTTGGCACCTTGCGATCTTCATTGAGGATAATCAGATCAGTGAAATCTCTTGCAGTACATTGCGGGATAATCTTTTTCAACGCAAGTCCTCTTCTGTAGTATACATGGGAGTTGGGAATTATGGAAGATAACTGTTCTGTGAACCTCACAGATCGCTGTAAAATAAAAGTACGAAAATATTATTCCTCAGCACTCACAAAACATTTGTTGTTATTGCAAGCTAAAAACAAGGTGATGTTTCAGGCAAGGAATAAGCCCCTTATCCAACCTGTAAAATAAATATAATTCTGAGTATTATTCATTGTTAATACTTGAACAAAATAGAATAAATCTTCCAAATAATACAAAACTATGTTTACTGTGTCCAATTCTACAAATCACTCATTATTCAACACTATTTTGCAGTAATGTTTCTTGGTGAATGTGTGTTAGCATTGTTGCAGATTTAAAGCAGCAATACTACACCCCCCCCCCCCTTTTAGTTTTTTTATTTGTATGTGACAATGTATAATTATACATTTTTACCTAAGCTAGCAGTCGTTTGGCGCTCCTGTTATAAATCTGTACAAATCCTGATTGTGGGCCTAACGAAATGGCCACATTATAACTTTGTGCTGCAGTCTGTGACATGCGGCAGCTGATATGTAACATTATATTACTAAGTGAAACACATTATTGTTACAGCTTTCAGAACAGACCATGTGCTGCTTGGAACACAGCAACAGATCTGTTTGCGATACTTTGTTGCCAAAGTGCAGAGCTCATAAAGATGCATGCCAAAGCCTGTTTTAAAAGTGGCTGGGACTTTTTAAATGATTGCTGTAGCAACCAAATGATTTCAGTACATTAAAAACGTCATGGAGTTATAAAAATAATAATAAAGTTTACATGCAGACAGTATTATCTAATACTACAGAACCGATTAAAAAATAAATAGGGATGGGGGGGGGGGGGAGTTTTCACGTTTTGCTGCTTTAAACCCGACAGAATAGGCAGCTATGTTTCAGCACGACATGCTTATATTTGCGAGTCTGGAGAATCGGGGTAAAGAGAAGAGGTGTATATAACCCCTTTAGCACTGATGTGAAGAAATCAAAGCACAATACGCCATATTTGAACCATTGTGATCTCTGGCACAACGTTACCAGGAGCCGGTTATATGGATGGCAGCAAGAAAATATACATAGAGATTGTGAAGAAACACAGAACAATGGGCATTAATGGGATAAATTAAAGTCTGGCATGAATCGCATCCAACAAATGGCAATGCTGATCAATAAATATGAAATCATTAAAAAATAAACTTTACCCCGCGAGGACGGTCGGATGTGGTGATCAGGATCTTGGGAGTGGTCTGTCTATTGAAGTAAGATGCAAATTCATCGGTAGCTTCATCAAATGCAACCTAAGGGAAACAATATCTGTACTGAATCGATACAAACTTTCCCAAACCGCAAGAGTCCGCAGTCACTTTCCGAATGTTCGTAGCAGTAATTCCCCCTAACCAGCCTTTCCTTTCATATATAGGATTGGGACCAGGGGGGCTCTTCTGAGCTGAACTGCTCTATTTTCCGCTGTGCAGTATTACTTTCTGGTTTTGGCTGTCCAATAGGAAGAGGATATTGTAGCGTCCTATTCCTGAGATTTGGCAGCCCCTTTGTTTCCCTGGAGGGAGACACACCCGGTAACTTCACTGATAAGTATCTTGAGAACTGCAAGGTCCCCGGATTGGAAAAGGGGGGGGGGGGGGGGAGATGTGGCTTTAACCTACAATTCCATGCCACATTGGTCTATGTTTGCCAATTTTCAATATGACGGCTCACACAGCATTAGAAGGGTTAACAGGGTTAGAACTCTGGTTAATAAGTGTTACCTCTCCAGATAGCATCAAAGTGCATTTTGAAACAAAAATAAGAGTATTACCCGAACAGCAAGTTGTTACCCTATATAGTTGCCTGATCTAATTATCAAAACATTTACCTGACAAGAACGCAATATAACTTGTATTTTTTAGAATACAAATGATAAAATGATAGATTACGAAACAAGGTGCCCCCGAATTCTGCATCGGTTAGTAAAGTGTAACGGAAGCAAAGAACCAAAACACAGGGGGAAGAGTCAAAGAACTATCTGGGAGGCTGCTACTTTGGGATTACAAGTGTATCAGATATAACATATTATTGCCGTGAATTACCTCTTCATCAGCTGGGTCTACTGTGGTTTCATCATATATACGCTGGTTTTCAATTGTTTTGGGAACTGCTTTTGGAGGAGCCTTAGGGGAGGAAAACAAAGAAAAACTTATTAGGGAAAAGGGTATTCTGGCAAAATCAATAGAACATGACTAAAATATCAGACCAAAAACAAATATTTTTTAGAATAGGAATTCAAATGAACAGTTTCAGTGTATGAAATAACGTTCATGTAATGTTCAAGTTTGTTGTTATTTCACACAAAGTTGCACTGGATACTACCCAGATTTATCATTAAACATGAGACATCCAGTTGGGCTAAAACCACTCAAGATTTGAGCTGTTTTTGCATGGGAGATTTATAAGATAAGATTAATACACACACATTTTCCTCATCACATTAAGTTTTCTTGCTTGTTCTTTATATACCAATTCTTGACATTCCTGAGTAATTAAGATAGCATCATTTTCACATTTCCAACAATATTAATTGCATTGCTGAGTCTGTGCTCCTGGTTTCACTGTTCCACTGGACTTCAATTCCAAACTTTAAAGATGTTTATCTTCCAAACACTGTAAAAGAGGCCTGACAGAAGCAAGTCCCACGTCCACTTTTATTGGTACTGCAAGTACCAGGAAGCAGTCAGACTTTTACTGGCTGAAACCAGGGGAATGACAGCCGGGGAGAGAAAAAAATTAAACCTAAAACATTTACAGCTTTTATCTGTACATTTTCTTTTAGAGATCTGGCAGCTGTGATTAGTGCTCTTTAGGTTAATCGTGTCCAACTTCCGTGGGAAATAAGCTTAGATATGTTTAGTGGGAGTGCAACATCTGACTATCCAGCGCCATAAAACATCTTCATGCATTGGCTATGGTGCTTTTATTTCCTCTTGTGCTGTAGGAACAACACTGCCAGGCCTATTTCTCTCTGACGAAGCGCCAATCGTGGCGTGAAACGCGTATGAGTTTTTCTTGTCTGCACCATGTTGTCCTAATAAAGAAGCTTTTTACTCTACTGGCTGTTATCCTGCAATATCCCTACAAGCACGGCTGTGCTCCGCTTTACCTACCTTTTCGGAGGATTACTCTCCATTTCGTAATAAAGATCAACAAATATGATCTGTCAAATTATGAAGTACACTATTCTAACCGTAGTGTTACACTCCAATTCAATAGGATGTGTTTCTTACCTTGTCTCCAAGTGCTGCCCTCTCCTTCTTGCGCTTCTTCTTAATTGCTTGCTTTTCCTGTAAAATTTGAAGAAAGTCAAATTAGGCGATGCGAGGAAAACCCAGCAGTGAAGCAGTCTCGTGCTTTTAGAAGAGCAGCAGAATCTCTGGCCCTCTATACCAGGAGAATTATTTTACAGGTGCCATGTGGGACTTGTACAGTTCAAAAATAAATAAAAATGAACACATTAAAAACAAAACAGTGCCTGTAAATCAAAATGCTTTCATGGACAGACATTAAATAACTTTGGCTGGTCTGTTTTAATGACTTCATACTGAATCACACACAGGTGTAATATAAAAACAAAGGACAGTTTCATGACATTGCTGGTTTGGCATGAATGTATTTATTGCATTTTCATTAACCTCACATTAACCAGTAAACCATGATAAATACTTGGAAGCTTGTTGTTTCAGTCAAAACACATTTAAAATAAGGTTGCACCAGATCTGAAAATCAATCAAGTCGTCTTTTTTTTTTTTATATATAAATTACATTACAAATATTTTAGACTGAAATTACCCCATTAAAGTTGAATTACAAATACAATAGGGGCCGCAGAACTTCGATGAACATCCTGGCTGCATCCTAAGGCCTCAGTGACTGACAATACAGCTCAACTCCCCTATAACGCTGTGCTTGGGGTCCAAAGAATCACAACGCGTTATAAGCGGACCGTGTTAGAAATAATGTACAATTGTATGCGTTGTACAATAAAGTATTTAAGACACCAATAATCGTGGTGCAAAGTATTCATAAATATGAAAATTGGGAGCAACACTTGCATCGCGTTATAAGCGGATTCGCGTTGTAACGGATCGCGCTATAACGGGGTTGAGCAGTTTTTGGGATAGACACCTGAGAAATTAACAGATCGGACCAAGAGACCCCAGAACGAACACTACACTAGATTATCAGCAGTCTCAATTGAAAGCAGTGTTTCCTGAAGCTCTTAAAGAGTTTTCCATACAAAAAACAAGCATTTCTCTCTTCCTCAGTTGGGCATAATTCAAGTCCATATAAACACCTCGTTTCAACAAATGATCTAGATTTCTTGGTCTATTATCAATGTAGCCGTTTAATATTCTGTCCCAATATCATTAAAAGGACTCCAGGAATATAGCCCACAGCCTTTTGTTCTTTGGCGTTAATGTAGCCAGATCGTGACTGCCAGGCGGGGACCGCACTCGGGGGGTTGGGGGGACTCGCATTGAGGGAGGGGGAGAGCAGGGGGGGGGTGTTAACCCCGTGGATGCCAGATGGGGACCCGCACTGAGGGGGGGTTAGCCCCGTGGATGCCAGACGGGGACCCGCACTGAGGGGGTTAACTTCCGGGCTGGCCGGGGTTTCCATGACTCCCATACCTTCCTCTTCTCCTGCTTCAGCTTCAGGAACATGAAGTGCCGGCGCTGCTTGTTCTTGATCTCGGACACGCTGAAGGTGGGAGGGAAGTGCGCCTCCTGCTCCCCGCCGGTCCCTCTCTCCTCCTGCGGGGCACTGGCCATTTTCTCGGCCAGCCCCGGCTTGCCCTTCATGTTCTTGCCTTTCTGCGCCCCCCCAGAGCCGGCCGCTCGCTGCATCTTCCCCTCGGCCACGTGAGGAGGAAAAGGGAGCTTCCGGCCTCCGATGAACCCACACTTCCGCTTCCGGGGCTCAGCTGCCCGGCTGCAGCTGACACGTGACTTCTTTGTGACGTCATGGAGACAGAGGGTCAGTTGTGCAGGCCTGTCACAGCAACCTCCGCATACAGAGGAGGCTCACATTATAAAAGCTTTTCCATTAACCCCTCTGCTGCCAGAGGGACGGCACCAAGCCCTTTTTGGGGGTAGCCAGGTCCCACAGAGTGTTGTTTAGAGCAGAGATTTTAAGGACCAAACAGTGTGTCTGATGCGCACCGCCTCACCCCACTTGCTCCACCCCACCCACTCAGCCCCACGCACTGCACCGACTCATTTCGCCCCACACATTCCGCACCACCCCACGCACTCAGGACCATGCACTCCACCCGACTCGCTCCACCCCATGCGCTTCCGTCCCACCGCAGGCGCTCCACCCCACGCACTCCACCCAACTCGTTCTGCCCCACGCAGTCCAACCCACCCTATGCACTCAGGCCCACGCGCTCCGCCCCACCCCACACAATCAGTCACATGCACTCAGGCACACACACTCCTCCCGATGCACTCAGGGACACGCATTCAGCCTGACATACTCAGGCACACGCACTCCGCCCGCCGGATCTCTCCAATTTTTATATTTAAATATTTAATTTGTTGCTATATACCCAATAAAAGATTGTATTTGTTATGCTGGGGTGGCTATATGGGATCTAACACCCCACGGATTGAATATTTCCGGCCACATTACCAGCTGTATTAATTTGGTTAATATTGAGTGCAGTTAGGTGTCTTTTTTTTGGTTGGTCTTCTCAACCTTCATCTTGTATAAATATTTAATTTGATGCAGAATCAAATGCTTTAAAAGAAGATGTGTTTACATAATCGCAAGATTATATCTACACATGAAACCAGTTTGGGTGCATGCACAGAGCTGTAAAACACTCCCACTGAAGAGAAAAGTCAAACTCAAGCTTACTCAGCATAGGTCAATGCACTACATAGTTATCCAAAAGAAGGACACTGGTGAAAGTACAGAACATGCAGCTAATAAGATTGTTCATGTGGAAAATGCCCAGCTTCAAAAAGACCATACAACCAAAACATCAGCAACTTGACCCTCAAGAATGAAAAAAAAAGCAAAGCATGTTGGTCTGAGAAAGTGTTTAGAGTTTGGGATGGGGTTGGGTGTCCATAATAATATATCGCTGTGCAGTTGTCTCAATAACTTGAACCACTTCTGCATACTAACAACTATTATAAAATAATGTATAACAGTCAGGGGGGAAACTATTTGCCACAGGATGGAGCTACATCATACAAGTGTCAGATTGTAAGAAAAGATTTCACACTCATTGCATACTATTGACGTTGTTGAGTACAGGCAACGTAATTCCCAAGTACTTTTTAGTTTTTAGAGCATTTGCTTTATGGACCAATAACTGCACAGGGCACGGGGTTCACAGGGGCACAGGAGGAGCTGAAGGAGAGAATGAGAAAGAATATGAGGGGTGTAGCAGATTAAAGAGGAAGGAGTACAAAAAGCTGGTGTGCAGACAGGAAAAATACAAAGATTCTTTGCAGCGGGCAGAGGGAGGCCATGCTCAAACTGCCCAAATTGTTAAAAATTCACTATTTCCCTTTTTAAAGTGGTAAATTAGCAGCCCTGCCAGTTATTTTAACGTTTCATTGAATTTCCACAGCGAAATTAATCGACATTGCAATGCCCATTGACATTTATGCACTAAACAAACTTACTACTAATTGTTAGATAGAAGTAAATGTTTTCGCCAAACCAAAAAGGGTCAAATTCGCTGACGCGTGTGCAAAGAGTTTGCACATCTCTATTAATTATCCAGACAGAAGAGAAAGTTACACCAACAGACACCAGGGTATACACGACACGTACTTGTTCATTCAGGAGCCAATCGCTATGAAGTGGTTATTGTAGTTACTAGTAGGGGGTGTTTAAAAGCAGCAGTCCCATCTGCCAATTAAAAAAAATGTACTTACCTGATCCGTGGTCCCCCGCCCACCGGAGACCCCTAATACATGAGCAGGTTTGTTCACCATGCAAGAATACTTGCCTGGTGGACGCAAAATGACCACAGGGTCACACTCCCGCGGCCAAAAGAAGTTCCAACATCAAAACTTACGCACAAAAAACCTACAAATATCTTGGGAATCGTTGGGGTCCCAGGAGGTCATGGGACGAAGAATCATCTCCCGGGGACCCTCGGGTCCAGGTAAGATTAAATATATATATATATAATATATATTGGGGGTATTGATATTTTAAGAATCATTATACCAGGGGCGTACGCGTGATGGCAATGCGGGTGCATGCAGGCTAAGGAAGCTCCGTGCACCCTGCTGAGAAAACGCGATAAAATCCCCCGATCGCCACCTCAATTAGCCCCGCGGGATGCCTGATGTGCTGGGGGAGCTAGCGGTGATGTCCGCCAGGAAGACGCTGAGACCGGGGACCCCGGATCTCTCCCGCTTTGGCCACGGACAAAGAGCAGCAACGGAGCAGAAAAAAAAACAAAAAGGGTGCTGCTGAGTAGGGCGCAAAGGAGCGCGCATGCACAGAAAACAACAAAGGAGAGAGGCAATGTATGGACTCTGAAGGGGATATCCCTAGTAGAAAGGCTACCCTCTGAAAGCAAGCAGAGAGGGCCAAAGCAGCGGAGGGAGTAGTGGGGGGAGCTGCTTCTGATAGCGAACTGTCTACGACTGAGGGAGACACAGTAATTACTAAACAGGACCTCCAGGACATGCTTAAAGAAATGCAAGCAAGTTTTCACTCAGCTCTGGATAGAGCAGTAAGGGAATTTAAAACAGAAGTCTCTGTACTGGCTAAAAGAACTACGGAGCTTGAAAATCAGATGGACATTTCCCTACAAAACCAGGTAAATACTGACGAGGTCTTGCGTCTCAACGATGAGATAAGATAGGGCATGGATGATATGGAAAACAGGGAGCGAAGACAGAATTTACGAATTCGGTATGTCCCTGAATCGGTGTCCGCGGAAGCCCTCCAGCCATATCTTAAAAGATTAAAAAAACACATCAATTGACCCTCAGCTGCAAGATGGCGATCTTACAATGGACAGAGCGCACAGAGCCTTGGGACCGAGATTTGACGAAACCAAGAGAAGCAGAGATGTGGTCCTAAGACTCCACCAATATGCACCCAAGGGGAGGGTCATAACCGGCTGCATAAACAGCGGCTCAAGTGAATTCGAAAATAGCTCTATTCAGATCTTCCAGAAGAGCTGTTGTTTTTTGCTCTGTTATAGATGCAAAGGACACTAAGCCTCCGCGAAAAACCAAGAGCAAGTTACTACTCGAAAATTTTAATGCTAAAAGACATTGAACGTTTAAAGATAACATGTGAACCCGGGGTTTTATATTTCTAGCCGGGAAGTCTGTCACTATAAGTATATGGCAACACTAAAAGTTTTATATGTTTATTTGTCTCACGGGTGTTAGGAATTGATGTGTTTTTCTTAGGTTCTTTTATATTATAATTAGGTTGTGGTGAGGGCGCGGTCGGGGGAGGTAGAGCAGTTAGAGGCGGTGTGTGCAGGACCCGCGGAAGCTCTGCATGCCCGATGCCAGGTCGCCCCCAGTAGGGCCATATGCCCGCCAGGCCACATAGGGTCTGGCCAGAAACTTGGGATGAGTGGCTGGTTTCACTGATTTTATCCTTTTGTGTTTCCCCAAGTTCCCGGAGGGAGAAAGTCCCTTTTTCTTGTTTTTTACCCCTTTTGTTCCCTACAACCATTAAAGTTTTTTGTTCACAACTTTCACATGAGAGAGATATGATATTGGAAATGACTGTTCAAACACCATGGAAGTTAGTATCCCTGAATGTTAAAGGCCTTAATAGTAAACGTAGACTGGCTCTAAAAGAATTTAGAAATCTGAAAGCGGATATTGTTTTTCTACAAGAGACACATTTTGATTCCCAAGAACCCCCAAATACTTTTAGCAGGACATACCCTATTGTAATGACAAAAACGCTGCATGGTGCTCAGGAAAATACAGCAATCACTGCAAAGATCTTCACCTTGATAAAGGACTTGTAATAGTCCGAAACGCGTTGGTGTGTATCTTTTTTTGTTCTTGATCCATTAAATAAGCCTTTATTTTGGGAACGCATCCTTGCATTTTTTCTGGAAATATCAGCGTGGACCTAGTGCTCCGTTTTTCTCCCTTGCTACACATACCCTATTGTATTTTACTCGTCTTTTACCAGTAAGAAAAGGGGGGTTGCGATTTTTATAAAACTGTGTATCCTGTTCCAGACGCTGGAGTTCAAGAGACCAGGGAGGGGGGTCACTGGTGGTCCATGGTCTTCTCTTTACATTAGTGAATATATACGCGCCTAACGAGGGTTACATTGGTTTTCTAAGGGAAACATTGGAGTCAATAGGGGATAACCAAGAACCTATATATTGTAGGAGGTGACTTTAACATGGTCCCAGGCCAGGATGTGTACAAGTCCACACATCCAGGGCATTCACACTCCGCAATGACATATAATGTATCAAAGAAATTTAGATTGCTAATCAAAGAATTTGGTCTGTTGGACGCCTGGCGCTGCTCGCATAAAGGGCAGAGAGATTATTCCTTCTATTCGACCCCACACGATTCGTATTATAGAATCAATAATATTTTTGTATCTCCAAATACCCTGGAAGTATTGGTCCACTCAGATATAGGGCCTATCACGTGGTCGGACCACGCCCCGGTGGCAATCCTGATTGACCCACCAATCGTCAAGATTCAGTCATTTCATTGGAGGATGAATGATTCTTTACTAAATTATCCGGAGATTAGCACACAAATTAGAGACTCACTTAAAAAATATTTTCAGTCTAACAATGGGTCTGTAGAATCAACAGCGACTCTGTGGGAGGCACATAAGGCCACGATTAGAGGACAGCTTATTTCAATAGCATCATGTAGAAAGAGAATAAAAATGAAAAGACAAAAATATTTAACAGAAAAAATTATAAAGTTAGAAAGCTCACATAAAAAAATCCGTTGAGGAAAGTGTATAAGATTTTGAACCATGCAAAGGAGGAACTCAAGAGATTACAACTGGAGGATGTACAGAAGGCCCTTAAGTGGACTAGGCAGACGTACTATGACAAGGGAGATAAGGCTATTAGCAAACAAATTTAGATGATTAAAGCGGGGGCCTTGGTCCCCGCTATTAGGTTAAAAAGCGGGGGAGTGACCTACAACCCCTCAAGGATCGCAGAGGAATTTGCTAAATTTTATACGGAACTTTACGATCTAGACAATTCAACCTGAATGCTTGAACCAGATTGAGGATTATCTGAGACTGTGCTCTCCCAAAATTGACGGAGGAAGATCTTAAGATCTTAAGATCTTAACTCCAGTAGAACTGGGGAGAGCGGTCGGTTCTTTGAAACCAATGAAAGCACTGGGCCCAGATGGTTTCCCAAACCTCTACTATAAAAATGTTATAGGAATTTTTGGACCCTGTCTGTTGAACTTATTTAATGAATTTCTCAGTGGAAAACAAATCCCTCCCCAGATGACGAAGGCCAACAATAGTGGTGATCCCGAAAGAGGGAAATGGCCCTTTATGTTGTGGTAGCTACAGGCCAATCTCACTGCTTAACACGGATCTGAAAATCTATAGCAAAATTTTAGCCAATAGACTGAATCTAATACTCCCAAGACTAATTCACTCTGATTAGGTGGGATTTGTGAGCGAGTGCCAGACGTCAGACAACACAAGAAAAACTATTAATGTTATTGATCAAATACACAAATCCAAATTGAAAGCTATGCTGCTGAGTCTGGACGCGAAGAAAGCCTTTGATAGGATAAGGTGGGATTTTCTAGATAAGACATTAGAGGCATTTGGATTCTACGGAGTCATTTTACAGGGAGTCCGTGCTCTCTATCAGTCCCAACAGCTACCCTGATATCCCAGGAGGGGAATCTAATAACAATCAAAAATTGGACTAGGCAGGCTTTTTGGACTCCATATTTATTGACTAAGGTGACACACCTTATCTTCAAAATAGAGAAGGACCTATCTTCAGGCGCTATCGCACTTATCGCAGAATAACGGCGACGTCCCGATGTCCAGCGCCTACATTTAAATACATGAAATATCTAATCAAGGATTTGAAAGAGTACAAACTCTACAATGACCAGCTTTGTATAACAATAATGTGTATCTACTGTAAATGCTCCAACATTTCAAATCTTTCCCACACTGTTTGTAAATGAGTTTATTTGCCCTTTAAAAATAGTTGATGGGTGGCAGATTGGTTTACAAATATTTCTGGAACAAAGTGCAGCGGGAGGGATACCAGCACATCCCTGATGTAAAATACAATCAAGAAAAAAGCTATTTATAAAGATACGTCCCTAAGTAGTTTTATTATTTTAATCTTAATTTAAATTAAACTATAAAAAGCGTATTTATAAAATATCGTACATTGACAATACATCACTTAGCAGCCAACAACTACACATCTGTGCAAGGTTTATAATAGGATATTAAATTCCTAAATGCTTTGTAGATTGATTTATTTTGTGTGCAAATGAAACCCCCACTTCTCCAAATCTGCTGGGGATTTCTGTTCAAGTCTCCAATGCACGCCCACAGATCTTCGTGTACTTGGGAAACGCACCACTTGGAGTGGTCATAGCGGGAATAAAAAGAAGTCAAAGTTGGTAAGGCGATTCTCCCGATGTTGTAGATGTGGTGTTGAAGGGAGCAGTTTGATGGGAGATCCGGCTGCCAGGTTTCTGCTAAGAGATGTGTCCCCAGTTTCTGAGCCATCCATGCTGCATAGATATCTGTGGGTATACTGTACATGTAAGAAACACAAACCATAAACAGACACCTACATGAATGATATTATTGTAACTTTAAGGGCATTTTACGCTACACACTATCCCCATGGAGAGACTGCAGCTCATTTTCACACATAGCATCATGGAAAAGTCAAACGCATCAGCTATGGATAGGAAACAAGAAAAAAGCGCAAAACGCAAATAGTGAAGTATATCAAATTCAATATTTTAGTGATAAAAAGGTGAGTATTCTGCGTACATTAAAGTTATAGAACATTCGCATTCACGTGTATCAATACACGAAATTACCACACAGCAATCATCAGGGGGGAGGGCCAGGGGGATCCCTGATGAAGAAGCACTTTTTAGCTTCGAAACGCGTCGGATTATTTTTGTTTTATTGTGGTACCTTTTAATACCTTCCTGCTAGTATTGTGTGCAAGGGATTAGTTAGACACTTTTCCTGTGCCCATAGCCCCTGGTTACACCGCTCGGGTGCGTCCTGTGCAAGCTGTGCCTTTTCTGTGTGACGTCATATTGATGCGCGATCACTAAGGCGGACAATCATTGCTGAGTGCCGGTCAGAGTAACTGCAGTGGGAACATTTGCCTGTGCACCCGCGTTACCGAATAACCGGCTGATGACTGCAGGAACTTTCCTTGGAGTACACACACAGTGTGCATTACGGGACAGACGTTTAAGTGGTCTTACTACCTCCATTCCTCGGACAATCTGGATGCTGGTTGCAGGCTGTCGTCACCGTGAAAGACCCAGATGACACCTGGAAACTGCGAGAGACGACCTACCAGAGATACATCCCCCTGGTCCTCCGCCCTGATGATTGCTGTGTGGTAATTTCGTGTATTGATACACGTGAATGCGAATGTTCTATAACTTTGATGTACGCAGAATACTCACCTTTTTATCACTAAAATATTGAATTTGATATACTTCACTATTTGCGTTTTGCGCTTTTTTCTTGTTTCCTATCTGTAGTTCGTGGGAGTGCTCAGCCACTCTGTAATTATAGCAGCATACGCCAACACCAACGGTTTTGTATGGTTTATATACATTTTTCACTTCCACAGTCGGGTTGTGCCTTATGTAGTATTTTTTGTTCATTGTAACAACCATCCATAAGGACTAGTATTATATGTGTTTCACTAAATAGACATTGTCTTACACACGATTGAGTTGTTTTTTGGGTTGCGCACTCTTATTTTATGCATCAGCTATGGATCCACAGGGTTCAGACGAAATACGCAGTGCCACACCCGACACACAGAAGGGAAATACAACAATGATTTAACATCAATAAAGATATGTTCTTAAACAGAACCTTAAAGTCAACAGCACTCAAATGTGTTTTAAGAACTACCATTACCCCTCCCTGGCACCGGGTCCTCCGTTATGGGACCGCCATACAGCAGCATTACGTGTTGGAGATATATTGAGGGTACGTGCTGATCACCATTTGAATGTTGGAACATTTTCCTGTAAGGTGATAACACACTGCTTAAATCAGTACAAAAAAAAGGAGGAGTCTTAAAAAGTTCTCATGGGGCAAACAGAACCGAAGAGTACGGCCAGCACCCAAAGGCAATCGTGTCGAAAAAATGTTCACGTCCATCCCTGGACCTTTCATCTGGTGATGTGTACTCTGACTGTTCACCAATAAAATACAAGATTCATAGTAGAGCGCTATGAAGTTTCTTTGAATAATTAAGTCAATTTGGATTCTACATAAGGGACTTGAACATTTTCTTCTACATGACAACACATTGCCGGCTTCCGAGGCAGCGAGGTGTCAAATTTCCTAAAATAACCTATTTAAGAAGATCTCTTTTTTTTTCTTTTCTTACCATCAATAAAGAATCGGGATTTGGCAAAGTTGAGGAGGTGTTCCCCTTGGGCTGATTGAAGCGCAATGAGGCGCGTTTCTTCTATCCGAGGGAAGCGACCACCAAGACATATTTGTTGCAAACTCAACAATTCCTTCTGGTACAGGTCAGGGATGGAGCAGTTGTAGACATTTGGATTGTAATATAGCAACTGTGTGGCTGTTAAAAATAAAATGAAATAAAATCCCCCGATGCAACAACAAAATAATGATATTCTTTTCCTATATAGTGCAGATAGTGCATGCAGTACTGTACATAGGATGAGCCCCTGACATCCGAATTTGAAGCTGGCTCTCTTGCTGCACAGTCAGGGTTATTGTTTTTACAATCAGTGCCTTTACTCACTGACCCGCTGACGTTCAGCTCACAATGCAAAAGAAAAATACTCCATATAGTTAATCTTGATATGCTACTAAAGTGCATTAGTGCATATTAGGCCATACAGAGCTGGTATGTACCATGAACTACCGTTATAATACATTTTAGTAACATTTGCTTATAAAAGACACCACCATTACTAAACGGCACTATTCAAAGCGACCCTTTCAGGCTCTGGAGAAACCTTTCAGTCCTTTCAAGTGAAAGAGAAAGAATAGTTTGTAAAAAACAAACAAGTCAGCACATCCAAAACCTACTGCTGTGCAGTTAGAAACAAAATTCCACTGTGTTGCAGGGACTACTCGAGTATGAAGCTATTAAGTGACAGTAACACCCACGGAGGGTAGAGTATAGGTCTCAGGGGGTCCCTAATTGATCGTGAAAAGAGCCTCAGAGCAATGAAACAGTTCATACATTAATCCTTCACACGATATG
Organism: Ascaphus truei; assembly: GCA_036426205.1. Taxonomy (NCBI): domain Eukaryota; kingdom Metazoa; phylum Chordata; class Amphibia; order Anura; family Ascaphidae; genus Ascaphus; species Ascaphus truei. Next base: position 4,146,935 of record CM071576.1, read on the forward strand.
AACAATGCCTGAAAAAGCCTAAATATTTAGTCCATGAAAAATTAAGCTAATTGTACATCATGTCTGGGCATCAATTTTAAAACATCAGTAGAAGGAGACTTACAGTGTACTCACAGGATCTCCCTCACGGTGTGTCGCGGTCGACGTGCTCCTGCCGGGATCCGGTATAGAAGTTGAAGAGAGAAAAAATGGCGGTGCACAGTCGGACAGATACACCCAGGGCTGGTAAGTAAGCTATTTGAAAAGTTTATTGGCACATGACAGGATTAAAAAAAACACTAGCACGTTTCGCGCCTCTCAGCGCTTTATAGGAGCCGATAGGCGCGAAACGTGTTCGAGCGTTTTTATTCTCTCTTCAACTTCATTAACGAAAGGAATGTAACATGTCTTTTAGTGCCGGAAGATGTCTTGTTGAATAACACCGTTTAGTAAATATAGGCCTAAGTCTGTGCAATGTATGTAAAAGTGTTTCACTATATTGCAATTGTAACATTGTGTTCTTCCCTGGGACTTTCACGTGTATGCTGGACAGTAACTTATTGTGGACAATGTCGAGTAGTAATTCCCAACAGGGGCTTGTAAAGTCCTGGGGGTTCGGGAGGTGTCTCCAAGGGGTTCTCGCAAAAAAAACAAAATGTAATGGCAGCTCCCAGGCAGTGAAGTCAGTTCCTGAGCAAATCGGGGGACTGCGTAAGACCCCAAACTGCACCTTAACTTGGGTGGTGTAGTTATTAATTACAGCAGGAGCTTCCAAAGTCGCTCCCCACAATGCTTTGCATCCACAGCAGCAATGGCATTGAGGGACGTGGCCTTGGAAGCTCCCGTAGTCTGTAACAGCTACACCCCCCCCCCCCCCCCCACACACACACGTGCAGATTGGGGCCTTATTAAGTGTGTGTTTCCCCCACAGGCTCAGGACACTATTCTGCCTGGGATCGGGCAAACAGTTTTGTTAAGGAAATAAGATGTATTAACTAGAGGACACATCTTTTCTAGCAGGAGGTGCACAAAGGTTGAGAACCACTGATGTCAAGCAACACATTCCCAGCTCTTCCAGCATTCAAATGGTAACAATATAAGTCAATATTTGACTTGTTAAGTCATGGTTATTTTAACTAATACAATAATCTTACTGATATATAGTATTTTAATCACACAAAGTAATTTATGAAGCAAAGAATTATGGGCAAAGATTACGCTACAGGTACAAATGGGAACTCAAAGAATTGAAGAGAACGGTTTGTGGATCTTCTCCCAGGCTTGTTGTGTTTATGCAGTGTATGGGAAATGAGTATGTACAGCAGGCTCGGAAAACGCTATGTAAAGTTCATAAGCACATGAAGTAAACATTGTCTGGTTTTCTTGTACATTTACTCAAGCATCGGCCAAAGTACATGAAACAGCACTCATGCCACGGTATGCTGCTTTACATTCCACGCCTGTTAAACCACCGGTGAAAGCTCAGGAGATTCCAGAGCGGAATGTAGACATGTTCATGTTCTAAAAATGCCTATTTACACGGTCTTGTGATTCAAAGGTAATCGCACGCAGGTCCACGGGTCACGGGTCACAAGGGCATCAAATGCTTCTAGAACAGAATCAATGTCATTATAAAGTCTGTTCTTTTTTGGGCAATATTTTATAAAGTTGAATTTCATAAAATTGCCTAGCAAAACGGCAGGCTAACATTCAGAAAATGCTTATAAAGCAGAAAATCCCCGCTGCTATATTTATTTGACCTGATTGGAGGAGTGTTCCGGTGCTGATTGGAGGAGTGTTCCGGTGCTGATTGGAGGAGTGTTCCGGGGCTGATTGGAGGAGTGTTCCGGCGCTGATTAGAGGAGTGTTCCGGTGCTGATTGGAGGAGTGTTCCGGGGCTGATTGGAGGAGTGTTCCGGGGCTAATTGGAGGAGTGTTCCGGGGCTAATTGGAGGAGTATTCCGGGGCTGATTGGAGGAGTGTTCCGGTGCTGATTGGAGGAGTGTTCCGGTGCTGATTGGAGGAGTGTTCCGGTGCTGATTGGAGGAGTGTTCCGCTGCTGATTGGAGGAATGTTCCGGTGCTTATTGGAGGAGTGTTCCGGGGCTGATTGGAGGAGTGTTCCGGGGCTAATTGGAGGAGTGTTCCAGGGCTAATTGGAGGAGTATTCCGGGGCTGATTGGAGGAGTGTTCCGGTGCTGATTGGAGGAATGTTCCGGTGCTTATTGGAGGAGTGTTCCGGGGCTGATTGGAGGAGTGTTCCGGTGCTGATTGGAGGAGTGTTCCGGTGCTGATTGGAGGAGTGTTCCGGTGCTGATTGGAGGAGTGTTCCGGTGCTGATTGGAGGAGTGTTCCGGTGCTGATTGGAGGAGTGTTCCGGTTCTGATTGGAGGAGTGTTCCGGTGCTTATTGGAGGAGTGTTCCGGTGCTTATTGGAGGAGTGTTCTGGGGCTGATTGGAGGAGTGTTCCGTGGCTGATTGGAGGAGTGTTCCGGGGCTAATTGGAGGAGTATTCCGGGGATGATTGGAGGAGTGTTCCGGTGCTGATTGGAGGAGTGTTCCGGTGCTGATTGGAGGAGTGTTCCGGGGCTGATTGGAGGAGTGTTCCGGCGCTGATTGGAGGACCTCAGATGCCCAGGGATCTCCGGTTAAGGAGATTTTGACACAAAAAAAAGTACAAATATGGCAGCGGACTACAAACATGAGCACCGCAATCACTAAGTTAAAGCCATGATGTCATCTCCCGATGACATTTCGTGGCTTTTCTATTGGCCGCTAGAGTGAGCCCTGACCCTGGCTACCATATTGTTTCACCAGTTTGCCCAGTGGACAGCTAGTCCACCCCAAACTCAGACGCCCCTGAGATCAGTAGTCTCTGGATATTGGGGGTCCATCGATGAGCTCAGGAGATCACCCCGATTTAGGTAAGATTTTTTAACCTTTTATCGATTTGGTTTCAGCCCTATGTTGCTAACTGGAAAATAACAACATACTCACCAATCTCTTTAAACTGGTCATATCTGTAAGTCACACACATGGCTGTTTGCCCATATCGTCTACCTGTAGATGGATATCCAAAGCCTTTCTCAGGAAAAGGGGGAAAGTGTGGAACACTGTGAATCAGCCAGAATCCCTGAGATTTATTAAATAATAGGATTCCTGAAAAGAAAAAGATGTGTTCTATGGAAAGATAGCACATACTTTATACATTAATAGACATCGAAATAATACTGTCTTAGTATATATATATATATATATATATTAGATACCCCAGTGTCAACTTGTTTATAAGATTAAATAAATTGTTTAAAAGAGAAAATTGTCAGTATAATCACTCATGTTTTGGTTTGGGATATTTAAAAAAATGGTGTTTTCGTTTTGGTTCCAAAACTCGATTTATTTTGTTTTGGTTTTGCATTTTTACCAAGTTATGGAAAAAACCTCAAAATAAGCAGGAAAATGCTAAAATGGCATAATAAACCATAAATTATGCTTAAAATAAATATCAACTAATAACAATAATTGGGAAACTGAAATAAACCAACTGAAAAATGACAAATAATTTAAAAAAAAGATATTTGGCGAGAAACACTTGGAGATGGACGCTCCGCCCAGATGAGGGGCGATCAAGTCTCACTTAAAATTTTTTTATAAAAAAGAGAGTAGATAGATTAGAGAGTGACCAACTCCAGTCCTCAAGGGTCACCAACAGGTCAGGTTTCACGGATACCCCTGCTTCAGCACAGGTGGCTCAATCAGTGGCTCAGTCAAAGTCTTCGGTCACACTTGCTGATGATAAATTAATCAAGGGCATTTGATTAGCAGCACCTGTCTGCTACTTAGCATCTTAATTCCTATGGAAGCAGTAAGGGTGTACTTAGTTTTTCACACATAGCTTCTCCATTTTGGCTTTATTTTTGTTAAATAAATCAGGACACGGTGTAATATGTCATGTGGCGTTGTTCATCTGAGGTTGTATTTACCTCATTTTAAGACCTGCTAAGGAACAGATGATTATTATGTCCTGATATGTAAAACCATGGAATTCAAAGAGGGTGTACTTTCTTTTTCACACCACTGTACATGGTCCCTATTTAATATGTTGAGACGCATATTAACAACTCTTTAGCTTCTATTTAAGTAAATTAAAGTGACAGCATCATGACTGCGCGTCTTCCACTTCTCTCGCTATATTTGATAGGGAACCTGGTGTTGTTTTTCAGTTTCTCGTATGTTTTGAACTATATGTAATGTTAAATTGAAAAGTGTTTAAATGGCAAAACAAGCTAATTATTAACTGAGTTAATTGATCCATTTCACTGTACAAACAGTTTGGAAACCCTTGGTCAGTAGCCTGAAAATGACCAATGACCTTCAGAAAATCATCTTCAACCAAACACAAATAAGTGTTTTTTTAATCTGTAAAACAAGGGGTCAGGCACGTACTGTATATTCATTTTTACATCTATTGTAAAGATATAAATGTGTCTACAAGTCCCACACAGGAAACCACACACCATGACGCCTGTTCATTAAAACTGCAAAATTGGCGTGTTTATTAAATGCCTCTCGCATGTCCAAAACATGCAATATCAGCATTTTAGTTTGACATTTTGGTCCCAGCTGTGCAAATCAATGCAGGAGGCACATTTCGTATAGAAATTAATACAATTCTCAAAATTAGGCAGTAACAATGGAGGGGGTAGGGGGTACGATACATTTTATTGGACAAACAAGTAGTTGATACGTTATAAGCTTCCGAACCTCTCAGGATCCTTCATCGGGTTACCCTGCTCCTGAAAGGTTTGAAAGCTTGTACTATATCAAGTAATTGTTGGTCCAATAAAAAAGTACGGTACCCCCTCCTCCCTCCCTCTCCTTTGTTACTACATGGAAGAGAGGATCAGCACGGCGACCCGCCCTTCTTTGCCAAAATTAGGCATTGAGAGAAAGAAAGAGTAACCTATTGAACTTGGGTGAAGAAACAAGTAGTTCAAATAATTTCATATTTATGCATATCTTTTGAACATAAATCGTCTTTGAAAGCTTTTCTCCGCAAGTTGAAAATGTTCATTCTTTTCATGGTATAGAAGGAGAGCACTTATAAAAGACTATTTCCGTTTCTCCCCACTCCCCAATGCACAATCCGACATATTGCTTAAAATAGAGCACATTTGAAGCGCAAAGTTCATACAAATGAGATGTTTATTGTAGCTGTATATGTGCATAAAGAATTCTTAATTAATATGGTGTGAAATCCAGATATCAATAACATCCTAATGCATTCTATTTTTGAGTGAGTTTGCCTGGAAAAACTCACAGTTTAATGAATAGGACCCACAGTGTTTAAACTTTGCAGGGGGAGATTAAAGTTCTGAGGCAACCCCCAGAGTATTGGGGTTCGCTGCTTTCAGGTTTACTAAAGATGAGACTGTTACGTATATCTGGGCAATAGTGGTGCTATATATTTTCAGCCTGGGAATGGTGTGACTTTTGAATGGGTTGTTGGTGACCCCACAACAGGTTCTGTGAGGCTCAGTGCACACTTGCCATAGTGCCATGTAACATGTGTGTGAGAAGGCAAGCGGTGATTGAATTGTGTCGGTCATAAGAATAAACAGTTTGTCAACCAAACAAATGCACTTCCCTATAGAAAGAATTTTCAATTTACTTTTTAGATATCGGTTAAAAGGGTGGTTTTGTACCCAGCCGTGTGTAAGAAAATCAGTCAAAACATTTCAAACCAAAGTAAGAAAAAAATGACATTAACGAAAGTACATGAAGACTCACCCTTGGTGTGGCCTCTTTTTGTAGTAAAGTTTTTGGTTCCTGGAGGAGCATCATTATACATCATATACGCTGTACTGTTTTTCTGGAGGAAAAGAATGTTAGTTTGGTATATATGTGATTACCTCATACAGATAAGGGGGGCCGGTATACATAACTGCATGTCATTCCCCCTAAACAGTTTGTATTACTGCTCCCCTCCAAATCCATTTCCCACAGAAGGTAAAGCTCTCTGACAAATACGCAGAGATGGGGGGAGGTGGTTCCATATCGGTCCCTGGCAAACGAGATGGGACGGCCGTCTCACTGAAAATCTCGCTGCCCTACGCAGAGGTATCATTAGGGACATTCTTGAAGTTGTTAAACTTTGAGCTCTGTAGAAAGCGCGTGCCGCATTCATCACATTGGGCATTGCGTGACAACTCTCCCCCAGGGCACCTGCAAAGTGCTCACTCAGCGTGGAAAACCTCTTTCCCTTGAACAGAAATCACAAAGACCCCTCCTGGGACTTCATAATGGCTGCGGGTCAAGGCAGGTACAGTAGGCTCCATTTCGAGCTCAGGTCACATTGGGGTTTGGACACAAGTAGAGATGCTGTAGACTGCTCAATATCAGATTGGGACACAAACAGAGATCTGGCCAGCTGTTCAAGTCTGATTCGATACACAAAGTCCTGCTCAGTCAGCCCCACGTTGGGCACCAAAAGTAACCCTCCTTACCCGGCTCTAAAGGAGGTCACATCAGATTAACTATGCACATCCCTCTCCCACAACTTAATGTCCCTGTTTCTCTAACAGACGCTATCTGAAAGGGCATGTTACTATCAGAAAACAACAAACGATAACAGGACACATCTTAATACACACAAACCTATGTAGAGGACTCACAGTGAAGACCCAGTCAGAACTCTGAAGATCCTGCGTCAAGAACACAAGGGGAGGCTATATATGCTTACATTGGCCTTATACATCACATGGTGGGGAGGGGAGTAACCTGAGTGAGCCTATATTGTTAACTCCTTAAGACAATTAACCCCTTACAGAACTAGTAGTCCACAAGTCACTTCCCTATTTTCTTGCAGTTTGCTCATGGAACATGGGGTGACCTATACAACACTGTAAGATATAATGATACCGGGCACTCAGCAGCATTATCACAAGCGTTTCATCATTCAAAATCATGGGGATTGATGTGACGTGTTACACAGTATCACACACACACACACACACACACACTCGGTACGCTTTTAAGAAGCAGCAGTTGGTTTTAAACCTTAGGAATAAAAATAACACACTTTATTATCTTCGCTAACAGCACAAAAATTAAGGCGTGGTACTTCAGCAAATTCCATTTTCACATTACAAAGTGTTAAAGCAGCCTCACCTCTCTGCTCCCCACAAAAGAAATTACATTTATTTCTGGCTTAACTGAAATGGGGGGTTCCTTAGAGTGCATCTGTGGTCCTCCGTCATTTGGGCACCCACCCAGTTCCCAAGTGACCAGAGTTTTCATTTTTTGTGAGTTCCCTGAAAAAACGAAAAAGCATGGCCACCAATAGAAAGTTACAACGTCACCTCCCGATGAAGTTGCGGCTTCTCATTGGCCACGGGAGCGAGCCACGACTTTGCAACCATTTTTTGTTCACCAGATTCTTGCCCGGTGGACAAAATGACTTGTTGCTTGGTAACCTGGGGGTCCTTGGACAACGGTGGACGATGGATCAGTTCAGGGGAATCCACCAATTCAGTTAAAGAAAACAGCAGTGTGAATTGTGGCATTCAATGCCTGCCTGCGTCTCGTGTGAAATCCCTGATGGTTTGTAAGACATTGGTACAGATAAGTTTAACGAGTTACTCAGTTTATAGAATAGTAATAATGTATTATTGACTGTGGTTGCCAGATACAATATAAAAATTATATTTTGTAATTCCTAGGTTTGCTCTCAAACACTAAAGGAAAGCTATAGGGATTATATGTTTATATATCAAGGTTTGAGTTGAGATGTTAGGTGCAGTATCTGAGTATTAGCCAGGGCACTAGAATCAGTGAAACCTGTCATTAGTATAAAGCTCTGAGCAAATCATTCATTTTCACACTAGTACCTTTAAGAAATGTTTTGTTCAGGATGACTTTCTAAGGCTTACAGTTGCACTTTAATTCCCTCTATTCCTATTATTCATATTTTTTGAGTGTACAACCAAGGTTTTCCCTTGTGACTTCCATGGCTATGTTTAATAAAGTGCTCTGTAGCATTAATGTGATACTGTATATATCAGTTGTTGATTAGATTGTCTTCATGTAGGGTTGAAAAAGCTGTGTCTAGGATGTCATGGTCAGACATTGTTATACTCCGCACGTCAGCTTGAGTAAAGGACCCTACTCTGTTCTCTTGTGATAACATAGTCATTTCTATAATATGATCCTTGCACAGTAACTCGAGGCGGTAGCGCTGTTCCATGCTTTGACTCTTGACCTGAATGAGTATCTTTGTGGTGAAAATGTTAGCAGCTCCAACATTTCTGCCACTATTAGGCAAAGATGTTTCCTGAGATATTTCGTTTTTACTATAAATGAGTAGCACATTGTAGGAATATGGGCTAGAACTAGCTTCTGATCTAAATGAAGTAGGGGAGCTTCTTGTAAAGTAGCTAATGATTGTGGTGGCATTTTGCATCTCTGACAGGAATATGTTTATATATTATTAAGGTTATGTCTTAATCCCATTAATGTTTCATTAAATTCCTCTGAGCATAAACAGTGTTACATTAGGCTGAGTCCATAGAGACTTCAGCCGTGCGGAGGCGCGCTGAAGCTGAGGGAAAGCGGGTGCTTTCCCTGGCCTTAGTTCGCACGCCGTCCGGGGGCGTGTCGGGGGCAGGCCAGTGACGTCACAGAGCACCGCTCACGTGACCATCCCTTCGCGTGTAAACTAAAATGTGATTGTCGGCTACGCTTCCGCACGCCTGCGGACGCGTGCGCGAGCCCCTGTTAAAGCCGCTCTCACTGTCAAGCGTGAGCGCGGCTCAGAGCGGTCAGCGCCTAAGCGCTGACCATGCCCGCGGACTAAGACCTCATAATTGTTTTCTTCTTTTAATATGTGTAAACTTTCAAGACCTCAATGAAAATACGGAAACAAATGACATAACATGCAATGAATATGAAAGCAGGGTTTTATGCAGACAGGTGCAGTTCAAAGCCAAGTTCTGTGTGGAACATACTGTAGCTCTGTGCCTCACTCCACTATGCAACTAAATAGCACACATTGATGTATAGATCTTATAATGCCTATGTAACCATGCCTGGTGTGGCTACTAGCCTGCCCTCGCTGGCATGCAAGTCCCGGTAAGAACAGGCAGTGCCAGTACCAATTCTGGGGTTTCCCCACACAGGCAGCTTCCCTTGAGTGACAGGGGAGGAGGTGGGACTAGGTCTGTGATCTGCCAATCCTGGGTTCACACCTAGTTCCTTCCCCCTACTGTACTTAAGGAAGTTGCAACCCCAAATTCTTCAGTTGTCTCTACCATGAGAGAGACAAGTTATCACACAGGACTGCTGAGCACTGGCAGGGCCTGGTCCTCTTGCCTAAGGGGAGAGTGAGTGATCACCTTTTCCCTTGGTCCAGCTAGAGGGTTGGGGAAGAGCAGGGACTGCTGCGGGGGCACTTGACCCGTAGTGAAGGTCCAGGGACCGTCCTAAGTCTGGAAACCAGAACAGTGACTGTATTGGGCAGGGACTGCATTCAGTTCGCACGGTGACCGGCTGCTGGTTCCTGCTCAGACTGCAGCCGTGATCACACAGACAGTGACTGTCTCCGTCTAGGTGTTTATAGGGCAGGAGAATGTCCTACTTCTGTCACTGGCTGTTACCCATTCATGAGGATGGGTTACAGCTTACTTTGGATACTTTTAATAGCACATTGTAAAGTGGTTCGACCTATTCATGTATATGGGGTATAGCTATATTTAACATCATTACTCTAGTACTCTGTAGTGTTACAGCTGATACAGCAACTGCTGTTATTTTGTCTTGTACACTTAACTATAAGGGCGCATATATTTACACTACATGAGGTACTAAACATATCAGTCACTCAGCTCTTTATTAGAATAGAGCTACATTTTTGCTACAATATTTCTGGCTGGACAAGTGCAACATCAGTAGCTGCTAAGTATCTCATATTTCCGCACCAAAGTGGGATCATTAAGAGGAGTTTGGTGTCTTTATTCTGATATATTGTATGTGCTGTGTACTATTATTTGCACCAATCCTTAGGTAGCCGTGTAGTCCTTATGCTGCGCTTATACATCCGGCGACGCGACCGATGATGTCAACCGTCGCTGTCGCGACGAGTTGTATTTGGAAGTTTAGGTGACGTCGATGGATGACGTCATAAAAGGGGCGGGCAGAGGCACGGAGAAGCTCCCGATTGGCCGCAAGGGGAGACCGTCGCCGAAAAAATCAAATATCAGTGACTACCAGATTTCTGGTAGCACCGTCGCTCAGTTGCTTTGTCGCCGTTGCGTGCGCTTATAGTGCCGACGACAATGCATTTGTTTTCTGCAACGGCGATGTTGCGTCGCCGGCACTATAAGTGCAGCCTAAGGTGCAGGTCACAAGCCTTCAATACTCCTGTTACATGCAGCAAGCGATCACACCAGTGTCTGCTAAACTCACTAATTGATCAAATTTATTCAATGAAAGTGTTGGCGGGTTCTGTAACATTAGTGGCTGTCAGCAGCACCCTCTCAGCACCCTCTCAGCACCCTCTCAGCACCCTCTCCTCTACTCAAAGCCTATTTACATCAACCAAGGGTTATATGCATGTCAGACCCTTTACATAATTGATTTAATAGAGCTCAACTATCTATTTTAGTATTAGTGATGCAGGGTGTCACACTACACTCGTCATAGGATCATCACAGTGTATCTGTTCATTTTAACCAACATTATTTTAGTATTTATGATCATTAAAGATTTTATTTTAATTATACAACTAATCATTCAGTTCAGGGAGCACGAGTGTTACATGTTGGGTTTCTTTCTCCTCTAGTATACCATAATTAACCTACCCATCAGCACTCCTCCTACACTCCTCTAACATTATTAAGCTGAAGCGGGGAACCCCTATTGCTATCTATATACCCAGGAGCCTGTCCTGCAGTGCCCATAACCATCAGCTACAACTCGGTATTCTGCGAGCCAACAGGTAGCATGCCCCATACACCTGGTAACAGGGGGATCTCCCAGAGGGGGGGGAAAACAGCGTTACACCTAGAAAATACTGAATGTCACATATGACCTTTACTGACCTGACGGTTACAAAAGCTAAGGGGAAGAAGTGGCTTTTTGGTAAATGTCTCTGACAAATAAATGTCTCTGAAATGGAAGAATCCGGTTTGAGATCTATTTCCCCTAAGAAAAGTCACCTTTTGATTCCTATAACCAGGCACCAAAATTAGATTTTAAAAGTGATGCAGTTCTAATATACTGAGTATCTTTGATTTCTATAGCAGGTTTTCGCACACTTCCCCAGCAGTGCAAATTCTGTATAACACTTCCTGTTCCGATCATTTGTTGGCAGTATTCCCAGCCGTTTGAGCTGCACACTGTAACAATAGTTAATGTTACCATAGTAATATCAGGATACATTGTAGCTGCTGAGTTACACTAACTGAAGGATTGAAAGTGAAAGGCAGCCATTTAGTGAACCCTGGGAAGCAGGATCTTTGCTGATAGATCATAGGAGAATGAATCGGTCAGCAGTTTAGGTAATTATATTTCCATAAGGTATCAAAGCGCGTATATTATATAATAATTATATAGATATTATATATATATATATATAATATTATATATCTATATATATATATATTATAATTTATAATAATATATATATATATTTATATATATAATATTATAGATATATATATATATATATATATACAAATATGAGCTGTATGCTCATCTGCATGTCTTAGTGCAGGTCTGCAACCCGCCTTTCCCCATTATCACCACAGACACAGCACTTCCATTGCAGCAGGGATTCTGGGAAATGACATGCAAATGAGCCCACGGTGCGCTTTTGGCCTCAAATACCCATTTACATGTTATAATGAGTATTGAGGCAAAAAGTGACACTGTGTGCTCCTTGCAGTGTCTTCCCAGAATCCCTTGCTGCAGTGGAATGCTGTTATGCTGGGTGATAAGGGGGAAGCGGGTGTTGCAGACTGCTCAGACATGCAGATGAGCATACAGCTATATTTGCATATTTGCTTTCCTGTGGAGGTTTTTGTCACTTTTTTTTACTCAACCATACTTAACTCAGATATTATATAGATATATAATATATATCTATATATATCTATATATATATCATATATAATTTTTTAAAGTTCCGCGTGGACTGTCTCTTTAATGTGCATGAAATTCTGGTTTTAAAAATTCTGTTGTCGATTATTTTATATAAAGTAGTACGTCTTATAATATCAATGTGTTATTATATCAGCATGTGTCTTCCTCCCTTAATCGCACCGGGTTTAATCCCATATAAGGTCCCCTGATAACTAAAAGGGTTATTACTTTAAGTAACTTGCAGAGCTGTCATGTAGAAGTTAACCCCCGTGCTGCTGGAGAGGCCGGCAGTAGGTTGCAAAGAGGTAAAGATGGAATTTGTGCAAACATCAAAATAATTTTTAGTGTGAGGACACTTGTGAGAAAAATGCTAAATAGTGGTACCCCCCACGGGGCAGAAATTAGCTCAATGTTGGCACATTTTCATAGACCCATTAGTTTCACATGTTATGATGCATGTATGAAAGGTATACGTATAAAACTATGACTTCACTCTAAACGAGGGGTCCCCAACTGTTTTGTGCCCGAGGGCACACTTGAGAGTTCAGGAGAGAGTGATGGGCACCAATCAGTGAGCACACACACCTCCAGACCGGCACGAGAGAGAGGAGCGCAGCAGCTGTCACCAGCACTGCGGCAAGCTACTCACTGGCAACCGGCGAGCTACCGGTAGCTCGCGATCAACGTCTTGGAGACCCCTGATCTACGCCGTATTATCAACTGGTTGGCCGGGTCAGTGAAGGGCAACCACAAAAGGCTTGCTGGACGCCATGGTGGCTTTGGGGACCCCTGCTCCAAGCCGTTCTCCTAGGGGCATCCTGCACAACGGTTTGGTGAAAGGGTGCGGAGAAGTTTCCTTTGCATCTCCGCGCGAGTGAAATAATGACACTCACGTTATAGGTCTGGTACAGTTGCTGCAATACGTGCCCTGCAGCACCCTGCGTGGCGTTGATTTGGAATTTGCTGAATTGCCATTCCTGGGACTGTGAGTCCAGGTACAGATAGTCCAGCCCTGATCCAGCACTCGCATTGATTTTATGCTTCGGTAACTTATAAATGACAAACCTACAGAACATAAAAGAAAAAGCAAGAATGACAACGGTTAATGTAGTGCAGGGGCTCCCAACGCCAGTCCTGAACACCCCCCAACAGGTCAGGGTTTCAGGATATCCCTGCTTCAGCACAGGTGGCTCAATCAGTGGTTCTCATCTCAACCCCGCACATCTGTGCTTAAAGCAGACTCTAGACGAGTCCACGGATTGAGCACCTGTTTTGGGCAGACGCAGGGAGATCCTAAAACCCCCTAGACCTCGTTGGGGGGTTCTCTGAGGACGGGAGTTCCGACCCATGGGTAGTGTTTAAGTATGACATAGTCCTGGATGTAAATCATTATCATTGCGTTTTATTAGGCCTTGAACCAATCTGAAGCAATACACTCAGCGGGAGTTAAAGCACAGTCCCAGTTAGGTGGGAAAATAGTTTTTGAAATTCAATATTAAAATTATAAGACTCTCTGCTTGTTGTCGCTTTGCACCAAACGCGCACCGCTGTTTAAATGGGCAATCCACTCCTAGGCAGAATCATGTTCAGAAGATGAATGACACTATTTGTTAATAAAATTCATACAAGTAAGTATTTTTTTTTAAATACTTTTTAAAAAAAAAACTTTTTCATGTCTCCTAGTAACCACATGTCGTGGGTGTTTTTACTACTTTACCTAAAAAATCTTTTTTGCTGGCATATAATTCATTTATAGGGTAGGGATATATATAAACAACAATAAATTAAGCGAGCAGATAACCTTGAGAAAATGGACCTAAATAAAATTGATACATTGTGTAACAAAAAAATTCCACCTATTTGCAAAGCATTTTTTTTTTTTATTTTGGGGGGAGGGAATTAAATCCTACATTCTAGCAGGGTCACGCGCATATGAGTGAATGAGAACTGTGAAGGAAGAAAAAATAGCTGTGTGGAAGTGCGTACAAGCTTGAGAATAAGGAAATGCGTTATCTGAGGGAACGGGCAACCACCGAGAAAATGTGAATGCGGGCAACGAGACATGTGACTGCAGCATGTGACTAACGCCTGCGCCACCTGTGACTGCGCCAATATGCGCCCGGACTGACCGCCCTGGGCTGCGCCTGCGGCCCTGTGACTTGCCTTTGCCGCCTTTGACTGCGCCCTGTGACTCGGTGAGGAATTGAAATCTTGTTACCTTTTTCAACTTAAGGGATTTGTCAATGAGGAGCGCAGGACATTCTTTCTAAACGGTCACATCTTCGTGCAGGAATGTCCCACCCGACTCGTTACTCAGGACCTGGTACCTAGGTTTACACTACCAATAAAACAGGGTCCCGGCTCATTTCGGCATGAGATTTCGCGACCGCGATGAGGGATGGATTACTGACAAACATAACCTGCGAAGAAAAGGATCCCAGGAGACATTTTACGTCTTCGTGGATCCCACAACGTCTGAAAAATAAAAAGGGAAGTGAACATCGGCACAGCTCACTAGCGTCAGTGCGAGGAATCAGGATGGAAATAAACCACAATGCCCTCGCTCTATTTGGTAAAACCAGGGCAAGAAAGATACCGTTTCCATCTGGGCCTCCAGGGAAAAGGGAGAGGGGGACAAGGGAGGGGGAAAAAGAAGAGGAGAAGGGAGAGGAGAAGTGAAGAAGATGAAAATACCCACCCCCCCCGCCATCCCCCCTGCCTCCCCCCTCATAACCCCCCCCCCCAACCATTCCCCCCTCTCCGGTGTAATATGTAATTTGTTGTTGTTCATCTGAGGAAAAATAGAAATTGTGTGCTGCGCTAATCAAAAAGAAATGATACCTATATAAGGTGTAAGAAATGACAAATAAACCTAATGGTTGCTGTGAATAATTAAAGGCTGCTAATTACGTAGGTAACTCTGACTACCCGAGCCAGATAAGAGACTGCAAGAAAAATGTTACCTGACGTCGCCAGATGAACACAATATAACAAACAATGTGTAATAAACGTGAACACATCATTGTGAATGTTACCAAACGTGAAAGTCCTTAAAGCTGCAGTTCAGTCTATATCCTGCATGTGTGTTTTTTTTAATAAATCAGTTCTGTAGTAAGAAATAATACTTTTAGCATTTTCTGTTTTAAAAAAAACAACTTTGAAAGACCAATTTTCTTGTATTCTATTTTAACAAACATTTGCTAAGGCACTGCCCCTTCATGTCCTGTCACAAGCCCTGGCACACCCCTTTGTCAGCACTGCCCTCCCTCTCTCTAAACGTGCACTAGCATCTGGTCACATGATCTTCCTCATAGAGTACATTCAAGGAAGCTGGAGAAAAGGGATCAGCCATGCATAGCAGCTCGGATAGGCGATTTCAAACTTATTACAGTGTTTATTCCATTCATTGCACGTGTATATAATGTAAAATTGTAATAATTCCATTTATAGCAAACGTGTATATGTGAATATTATTTAGATGTATATGTATGTTACTGAAATGTGGAGTGAGTGTGTAGGTAAATACACACAATACACTTCCACTGCATATATATTATATATTATATATGTATGTATATGTGAAGTTATGTGAGTAAAAAAGTGACAAAAACCCTCCATAGCAAGGCAAATAGCAAATGGAAATATTACTGTATGCTCATTTGTATGTATATATATATTTATATACACACACACTTCAAATACGGATAGTGATTCACGTAAATGATATATATATTCACTTTCTGGGAGTATAAGAGTGACTGTCCTGTTCCTCCTACCTAATTGAAGCTCACCCCCTCCCACATTTAAATGGTTAAAAGCTCACTCCATTGCATCTCCCACTCTCAGGGGAACTTGCTTGCTTGCAGTAGGATTGTGACAAATCTAATACAGAGTGATTTCCTGGTAATGTACAGGTTAATAAGAGCCTCAATCAGACTTAGAACTATGCAACTAATTTTGACAGATTTATTATAAATCATTCTTCCTGGTAATGCACAGGTTATTAAGAATTTATATTGGTGTTAGGTACCCTTGAGATGTGGTCTGCCGTGTAGTGGCTCAAGGGCTTACAACACTTTGGCCAAAATGTTAAACTAAAAGACCATTTTATTTAATAGATATCTATACATATATATTTAGGCACTGTAACGTGTATAAGTTTCACTGGATGTGCACTGAGCTCTGTCTGTGTTTCATGTTCTGTCTCTGGTTTTAAATGCAGTTACATATAGTTTACGGTGAATTAGGATGTAATGGAGTCCTATCCAAAGCGTACATTCTCACAGGCTGTGTACTTTTATCCAGGATGAGGAGGCGGCAGGCACGGGAGCATTCTGGGACCAGTGATCACTGTGAAGGCATGTCTAGTGATGACGAGATGCCTGCTGAGGAGGAGAGGGCATTACAGAAAAACAGAGGTAACCCCAAAAAGATGGGTTGGGGGGTCAAATTTCATTTTCTTTTATTATACTGAAACTAAAATGAGCATAAATGCGAAAATAAGAATTTATTAGGAATCGAAAACATTGAAGCTAAAATGTAAACACTAAAAACTGTAATAAATATAAAGTGCAACCTTTATGGTGCAATATAATAGAAAAGGATATTTAAAAATAAGACCAAAGCCAAACCAAGAAATATCGCTTATCTGAAAATCAATGTATCCACTTTGTAGCCCTCAGCGACTTGCTTACTTACTGCGTCTGCGGCAAGATACTTCCTCTGGTGTATCATGAGGAAGTAGCTTACCGCTGCGAAACGCGTAAGGAGTATGTACAATGGTTTGTGAGCCTCTGGGAATAGTTGAATAGCGGAGTACCTGAAAGTCGCAGACAGCCAATCGGAGATGGAAGAGAGTCTGCGGAAAGCAGCACTGACACCTAGCGTGTGACATTGGGGGGCGTGACAAAACCGCACGGGGAGAGCGAGGGACCCAGCTGACGCTGTATGGAAACAACTCACTAAGAGCTCTACAGTGGATACGTTGATATCGGATAAGCGATACTCCTTTCTTTGTGAGGGTGTCACCATTTGGCTTTGGTCTTTATCTTTTTTTATTAAGCACTGCACCATGAAGGTTGCACTTATTACATTTGCTCTTGATGTCACCTTTGACACTGACTGAGCCTTTATTTGAAGAAGCAGCACTTGTTTTGACTGTATATTTGTTTTAAGAGTTTATTAATTATATAAATATTGGGGTATACGTATATATATTTTCAAAATATTTATTTTGTACAATTTGTGACTATTTAGAGATTATAGCGTATTTATAGTATCACTGTGGTTTGCACATATATCAACATATCTGCTATGGTGCACTTAGGTGGTTGGGCAGGTTTTGTTTTTGTTGTTGTTGTTGTTGTTGTTGTAGTAGTTGTAGTAAACCAGAGAATGATTTCACAAAACAGAAAATAAATACAAATCAATAGCTTCAGTGTATTTAACCTTTTATTATCTCGGGGCACCCCTAATCACAGTGCTCAGCTGTTGAGGCAGAACAGTCAGTCACAGAGAGTGAAAGGAGACAGATTGGGGCAGAGACGCACACACGTAGAAAAATACTCACAGGACAGACACACACAGCCTCACCTCTCTACTGCCCATGCTCCTTCCTCCTTTGCTTGGTCAGGCTCCTTATTGGCTGCATTACACAGCAGCAGCCAATCGGGGTGGAGGAAACTGTGCAGCCCCCTAGCAACTGCTCTGCTCTGTCCCTGCTCTGGGAGATCAGGGATATCCATCTGCACCCTTTTCATCCTCTCACGGAGCCCTAGGGTGCTGCATAACCCCGGTTGGGAAACACTGCTCTAATAACGATCTTTATGACCCTGTCCATGTTCTGCTTTTAAATAACCATTGTCACTCCTAACATTACTTTCACATAAGCTCTGCTTGTACCTTAGTGACATTACAAAATTCTATTTCTAATTTAGCAAGTTGATCCCACTTAAGAAGTTATAATACAAAATGGAGTTTAAATCACAGGAGTCATTGTACAGCCATGTTTTCACTGAGCATAAGCAACAAACATACCTACTTGTAGTTTGGATATAGCTTTATACTGCGTGACTTTCTTCTCACAATCCAGGAGGAGCATAAGGAGAAAAACAACAACCATGATCTAAGTGTAGATGTATGTGAAAAAATAAAATATAAAGTATTGGCTTGGCTCCTATAGAATGCCTACTCACGATGTGTAGAATGTATATGCACACACACAAAACAGTGGCAAAGTCTGCACTCGCGGTAACTTCAGGAGAGACGATCCTCAGTAAAAGAACAGAACAGTATATCAAAAAAGTTTATTAAGAAAGTTAAATATCGCACTTGCAATAAGTATGATAATTTAAAGCATTTATCACATATATGGACGTCGTCGCTCTGACCCGCTCACAACCTCCGTCTCCGGTGACTCCGGCAGCAAAGGGAATCCGCCTCCACTGGCAGACTCTCTGCCTGCATCGATCGCAGGCTCCGATACGTCGCCTCCGGTTTCGGTCTGCAGGTTCAGGGACGCGTCTGTGAGTGCGCTCGTCGGCGTGGGCCTATCACACACTTTATACCGTGTGTATCATAACAACGTCACTTTTGTGACGTTTTAACAAATTTGAAATGTTTTAGTTGCTTTAAAACTGCAGTGGTTCGTTTTTTTTACTTATTTAGGATATATATGAAAGTAACTGAATGTGAATGAAACACGTGTGGAATTTATCTATATTAACATTTGGTAAATTATACATTTTTGTAAAAAAAACAATGCTAAAAAAATGTAAATAAAATTATAAATGGTATTTAAAATGCAAAATAAATGTATTCAACAAATAGATTAAAGAGAAAAGTCTATGAAAAAGCAAAACAAACTAAGAATCACCATAGGGCAAATGGTAACAGTATCAATAGTAAGGTCCTTAAAGCTGCAGTTCAGTCTATATCCTGCATGTGTGTTTTTTTTAATAAATCAGTTCTGTAGTAAGAAATAATACTTTTAGCATTTTCTGTTTTTAAAAAAACAACTTTGAAAGACCAATTTTCTTGTATTCTATTTTAACAAGCATTTGCTAAGGCACCGCCCCTTCATGTCCTGTCACAAACCCAGGCACACCCCTTTGTCAGCACTGCCCTCCCTCTCTCTAAACGTGCACTAGCATCTGGTCACATGATCTTACTCATAGTACATTCAAGGAAGCTGGAGAAAAGGGATCAGCCATGCATAGCAGCTCGGATAGGCGATTTCAAACTTATTACAGTGTTTATTCCATTCATTGCACGTGTATATAATGTAAAATTGTAATAATTCCATTTATAGCAAACGTGTATATGTGAATATTATTTAGATGTATATGTATGTTACTGAAATGTGGAGTGAGTGTGTAGGTAAATACACACAATACACTTCCACTGCATATATATATATATATATATATATATATATATATATTATATATGTATGTATATGTGAAGTTATGTGAGTAAAAGTGACAAAAACCCTCAGCAAGGCAAATAGCAAATGGAAATATTACTGTATGCTCATTTGTATGTATGTATATATATATTTATATACACACACACTTCAAATACGGATAGTGATTCACGTAAATGATATATATAGTCACTTTCTGGGAGTATAAGAGTGACTGTCCTGTTGTTCCTTTTTTTGTATCCATCATTGAATGGTATGCACCCTCTCTTTACGTTTATTTTATACTAGCTGAGAGACCCGGTGTTGCCCGGGATGTAATATTCCCTCTCCTCTCTCTCTCCTCACCCCTCCCCCTCTCTCTGTTTGTCCCCCATTCACATCAATCCAGTTCCCCCCCTCCCTCCTTTACAGCTTCATGCAGTGTGTGTGCGTCAGTCATTGTGTGTGCGTCAGTCAGTCAGTGTGTGTGCGCGCGCGTCAGTGAGTCTGACGCAGAAACACAAACACACACACAGACTGACATGCGTGTGTGTGTGCCTCAGTCAGTCAGTGTGTGCGTGCGGCAGTCAGTCAGTCATTCAGTCAGTGTGTGTGTGGGGGTGTGCGCGCGCGCGCGTCAGTAAGTGTGTGTGTGTCAGTCAGTGTGTGTGTGTGTCAGTCAGTGTGTGTGTGTGTGTGTGTGCGCTTGCGTGTGCGTGTGCGTGCGTCAGTCAGTCAGTGTGTGTGTGTGCGTCAGTGTGTGTGTGTGTGTGTGTCTGTGTGTCTGTGTGTCTGTGTGTGTGTGTGTGTGTGTGTGTGTGTGTCAGTGTGTGTGTGTGTACCATTCATTGTGTGTGTGTGCGCGCGCGTCAGTCTGTGGGTGTGGGGGTGTGCGTGCGTCAGTCAGTGTGTGTGTGTGTGTGTGTCAGTCAGTGTGTGTGTGAGTGTCAGTGTGTGTCAGTGTGTGTGTCAGTGTGTGTGTTTGTTTGTGTGTCAGTGTGTGTGTGTGTGTGTGTGTGCAGCAGTCAGTGTGTGTGTGTGCAGCAGTCAGTGGGTGTGTGTGCAGCAGTCAGTGTGTGTGTGTGTGTGTGTGCGCGCGTCAGTCTGTGTGTGTGTGCGTGTGGCTGTGAGGGGTTGTGTGCGTGCGTCAGTATGTATGTGTGTGTGTCAGTCAGTGCGTCAATCAGTCAGTGTGTGTGTGTGTGTGTGTGTGTGCGTGCGTGCGTGCGTGCGTCAGTCAGTCAGTCAGTCAGTGTGTGCGTGCGTCAGTCAGGGTGTGTGCGTGCGTCAGTCAGGGTGTGTGTGCGTGCGGCTGTCAGGGTGTGTACGTGCGGCTGTCAGGGTTTGTGTGCGTGCGCCAGTCAGGGTTTGTGTGCGTGCGCCAGTCAGGGTGTGTGTGCGTGCGCCAGTCAGGGTGTGTGTGCGTGCGTCAGTCAGGGTGTGTGCGTGCGTCAGTCAGGGTCTGCGTGCGTCACTCAGGGTCTGTGCGTGCGTCACTCAGGGTGTGTGCGTGCGTCACTCAGGGTGTGTGCGTGCGTCACTCAGGGTGTGTGCGTGCGTCAGTCAGGGTGTGTGCGTGCGTCAGTCAGGGTGTGTGCGTGCGTCAGTCAGGGTGTGTGAGTGCGTCAGTCAGGGTGTGTGAGTGCGTCAGTCAGGGTGTGTGCGTGCGTCAGTCAAAGGGCAGGCGTGGGGGGG